>OZ022250.1:7032423-7089923 GCA_963978915.1 Caenorhabditis parvicauda | reverse complement strand
AAATGCAACTTTCATCGTAAATTCCTACATTTCGTTGACATTTTCCTACGATGCACTGGATAACTGTCGAGATTCACCACATTAGGCGACGATACCTCAATGATGCTTAAAATTACTTTTTCGTTACTTGAAACAATAAATCGAATTAGGATCATAAATAAATTAACTGAAGTCCTACGAAAAAAACGTTAGGGACCGCGTTGAAAATCAGCTGCCAAGTCCACTTTGTGTAAAAATCACTATGAACCTTTCTTCTCTGGATATAAGGAAGGAAAATCACCAAAATGGTGTGAAAACACAAATCTTCACACCAAAATCACGTCTAAACAATAATAAAAATGAGGTGGAAAACAATAATCCATCATGTGTATGACGGACTATGAGCACCAGAGCGACAGGAGGCGCTGAGGGGCGGGGTTTATTGGTCCAAACCGCAACTGTGGCGGGAGCAGCAACCAGGATTAACACCACACCACACCTTTGAACACACCAAGATTTTTTGATGAGATAATTTGATGCGGACGCCTTTGGTTCAAAGGCGGAAGCGAAATTGGTTGGGAACTTTTGGGTATGACTTGTAAATGACCTAAATGTTACCATAGTTTGACATTCAAGGCTTAGGGTTGTTAGGGAGCATATATTATTTTAGGTAGACCTGTTCGAACTTACACTGAAAAACAGAAGGATCGCGAGGAAGGGTCCACATGCAAAAGCTAATTTGGTTGGTTACTTTTAAGTATGCGTTTGAAGTGTCCTGGATGTTACCTTAACTGGTTGTGAGATACAAAAATTACACGAAATAGACAAGGTTTTGTCTTTTGAGAAATTTATTGTCTGTATTCAATTGACGTTTCAAAAGTTACATACAAGTCAAATTAATACTACAGGAATTGATTACTTGTCAGGATCAACAGGATTAGGTACAATGATAAGGATAAAATCTTAAACATGAGCTTCGAAAGAAGAGCCAGAGCCGCCAGACCAATGTGTATACTGTATGTCAACAAACAAAGATTGAGTAAAAAGGAGTAATTTGATCGTTCACACTTGTGGATATCACGATAAACTAAAGAGATCAAATGGGCCGACCATCTGTAATTTGAGCTTTTTATACAAATATGGTTTTTTAGTGACCGCTAAGTGAAAATCGGGAATGACTACAGTCATGACACAGAATATGAAGAAAACTGTTCAGAGCAAGATTTTTTCGCAGTTCAGAAAGATACTGTAGGCCCGGAAATCCTCCGCCGACCAAGTTTCAAGGCTAGATGAAGTTGAGAGAAAGACAGTTTGTCAGTAGATAAAATCGTCGAGACGATGTGTCAATGTTTTCTTGTTTGGTGGTTCTTTTACGATCATCGGTTTTGACTGTGGGATCGGATAGGTCAAAAATCTACATTTAACCAAATCTACAGTAACCATTGAGTGAGTTAGACGGTCCAACTCTCACTTGTTAATACTCCCAACAGTTACGATCAGAGGTTTCCATAAAATGTTCAGTTTCCCAAGCTTACATGGTGATTAGAGACTTGATAAAATCTAAATGTGCTAAATTGATGCCACGAGCCGAGTGGTACGGTGTCAGCTCTTTGTTTAATCATGGGAGAAATTTAGATGTTCGGGTGTCATTTTAATGGCCAATTGTACCGTCGTGAGAAAACTACATCAGTAGGTCAGATTCAAAGGAGAATCTGAAGTATCATGTGTTGTTGGTTAAAATTTTGCCGTTGGCGTAGTCGACACCAATAATTTCACGATCTAGAAAAATCACTGGAATCGTTGCGTGAAAGCAGTGTAGGAAAAAAGTGAAAATTAAATGAAACTCTTTAAATCAAGAAATGAAATTTCATTGAAACAATATTGCATCATGAGAAAAAAAAGAACATTGCACTCTAAGAATAGAATGGGTTATAAAACTAGTTTGAAACATTAAATTTCTTTTTTTCTGCTTTATTAAGTTTTCTCTACATTCATTCAAAGATAGTTTTATCAGGTGTCTATTTTAAACAAAGAATATTGGCAAAAGTTCTAATTATAGTGCTGCGCAGTGTAAATCATAGCCTACAGTATGCCAACTCATCATCACGGCAACGCGGTTTTGCAACGCGTCCTCTTCCCTTGTTCATAACTGTTGTTTTGAGTGCGACAAAGAGATGTTGCACTTCCAGTCTACTACCCAGTAGGTGGTCGGTTGTCGTCAATATATCACCGGGACGTCGGCTGGCTCTTTAGATCATTGTACCGAGACACTGCGCTGCATCTGCTCTGTCCGCACCCACCACAAGAATATGCAAATCGACAACCACGCGCACCGATCCTTGATTTGAATTCATCAGCGGCAGAATTGAAACAAAGGAGAAGACACTTTGGGGATTAGAACAAGGGGCGACTGTAGCGCGTTTGGGATAGTTTGCCGCATGCTCAAGTGGGGTTCAGCATATCTCTCTCTCTTTCTCTCTCTCTTTCTCTCTCTCTCTCTCTCTCTCTCTCTTTCTCTCTCTCTCTTCTCTCTCTCTCTCTCTCTCTCTCTCTCTCTCTCTCTCTCTCTCTCTCTTTCTCTCTCTCTTCCTCTCTCTCTCTCTCTCTCTCTCTCTCTCTCTCTCTCTCTCTCTCTCTCTCTCTCTCTCTCTCTCTCTCTCTCTCTCTCTCTCTCTCTCTCTTCCTTTCTTTCTTTCTCTCTTTCTCTCTTTCTCTCTCTCTCTCTCTCTCTCTCTCTCTCTCTCTCTCTCTCTCTCTCTCTCTCTCTCTCTCTCTCTCTCTCTCTCTCTTCCTTTCTTTCTTTCTCTCTCTCTCTCTCTCTCTCTCTCTCTCTCTCTCTCTCTCTCTCTCTTCCTTTCTTTTTTTCTCTCTTTCTCTCTCTCTCTCTCTCTCTCTCTCTCTTTTTTTTTTTTTGAAGATCTCAAAATAATTTTTAATCACATGTGTTCAGCGAAACAGTGGTATATGACTTTTCCATAAAAGATAAAAAAATTTAATCCAGAATAAAAAATAATCCGGCTAAATACATAAGTGAGTGACCAAAATCTGATAATTGTCCCCAACTGTCAATATCGCATTTCAAGGCGCCATACGGTTAATTGCTTGATGCGCGCGACGCGTGAGCTGTCGAAAGTAATTAAAAAGTGAGCAGCAGTCAGCTTTGAGATGGGCAGATTTGTTATGTCCCAAAAGAATAAAGTCACTTTGAAGAATTTTCAAATAAAAAGACTTAGTAGTTGTTCCACGAAAATAAAAGCACTTTAGGTTGTCTTAAGAGAAGTCGATTTTCGTAATAAGTGGTTTTATTATTTTGGGACACTTTCAAATCAGTCGTTCTATGCATCAAGCAATCAAAATTTTTGACATTTTCTTTTTTGAAGGTTCGAAAATAGAGATGGTTATCATTTTTTGGAAAAAAAAAGAAAGGCCAAAAGAACAGAAGTCACATCCAGACCACCAGATCACTTCAGCGTTAGTGGTCGTAAATAAAGCGTCTAACAAGTGTGAAACTCGTAAAATCTACTTTACGGTAAGGTCTGGCGATTAAGGTCGCTGTTCCTATCATCTCATGTTCTCGAAACTTTTAACAAATCAAGAGCAACAAGAACCATTCCTCCTAATCAAATTGTGATAACACGTTATCGCTTCACAAAAAACAACTGTCCCGCTGCTGATCAAAAGGATACCTTTGTCAGGTTTTATTCAGAGGGATTCACTTGTAATTTTCAGTTTCTCATGATTAGAATAGTAATTAGAGGGATGATGAAATCCCAGGGTGCTGAATTGATGCCACGAGCCGAGTTATACGGTGTCAGCCTTTTGTTTAGTCTTGGGAGATATTTAGATGTTCGGGTGTCATTTTAAGGGCCAATGGCACCGTCGTGGGAAAACTACAGTAGATGGGAAGATTTGAGGAATCAAAAGTCTCATGGAGTGAGTAATGTTGAAAATATTAATTTCATGACTCCAAAAGGTTTCTAGAATCTTGTCATAGAATCAATATCGAAAGCGAACTACAAAAACATAAAAACAGAAGGAGTAAGAATAGATTAAAACAAGTCCGAGGAAGCTCGTAATAACGTCCTTAACGTTTAGTTGAAACTATCTTATCAGCACTTTTCAAGAGGTGTTCTGGAAAAGAAATTTGTCGGATTACACGGTCCTCTCAATCACTGATCTTCCAAAAAACAGTAAAAGTCTAACTGTTCGAAAATAACACTTCCTTACACATGTCAACTGATTTCGTTGGTTAAATACAAAAATAATTCTTATGAGAAGTCGAACTTTTCTTTTACTTTTTCAAAATCTATCAGAAACTGTCTTTTTCATAAAATTTTGTCCCGCTCTTCTTATGTCCGTTCAGCTTTCTTCTGGAACCTCAATTTTACTCATTTTATTTCACTCAAAACTCCTCAAGTTGTAGTTACACAGTACGTAATAACCGAGCCGTTAACCGCTTAAGATGCGTATCATAAATGCCAATTCATCTTGTTACGCAACTGTCATACGCGCCAGAAGGTATCAGGTCGTAGCTGGCTGTTACTGTAGATGAGCGAATTGCAGGTCAATTTTTGTTTTGATCTGTGGATCTGGGTTCTCTTTGGTACACGAAATTGAAAACTTGATTCAATTATAACAAAACTAACAAAGAATCCATACTGTTTTCAGCTAGGTACTACACACCACTGCCTTAAGTTTTTTCTCTACACCTTCAGAAACTTTCAGAACCTTAGTGTGAAGTGCACCCTTTCAACGAATTACCTGATTCATAAGGTCACATGTCCACAAATCCATCGATTTCGTGCCAAATTTATTGAAAAGTTTTTTTTAAGTAAGTCATTTGCGAGATCCTTTATGAAATTATTAGGTTTTTCAGTAACCTTAAAGTGACATGTCAAGATATAGTCTAACCCTTTCACAACGCTTATTTGCTGTTTTAATCACTTTCTGTATAAAACTCCACTAGCAAAGTTAAAAAGAGTGGGAAAAGGAGTGCCGTTAGTGGTCCTTAAGTGGCTACTGTAGGTGAATGAAATAGGCTGGAAACAGCTCTCACTTGTCACTCTTTCTTTGATTGACAAGCTCCGAGTGTGCCGAGCCCAAATACCTTCTGAGCTCATTATTGTTTGTGAGTTTCCGGAGGTTAAGGTGAAGATGACTCCTGAAGGAGGAGGTTGAAAGAGGTCATGCGATTTCTGAGCAGAGACAGTCCTGGTATCGTGAAGTGGATTTCACTTTTTGTATGCTCTTTGACTTTGCTGAATCTTGACAACGTTTTTCCCTTTCTTACGTTAATTAGAATAATTAGAGAGATGATAAAACCTCTGAGTGGTAAATTGATGCCACGACGCGAGAGGCAGAGAATCGGCTCTTTGTTTTGTGATGGGAGAATTTCTTCATGTATGTACATACAATTTCACTGTGAGTTGTCATTCTAGAGCCAATAGCACTTTTTGGAGAATTTTACAATCAATCTTCAATCGGGAAAAAATTCCATGACCAGAGAATGTTACGTCGAAATTGTGGTCCTGACCATGCTGAAACCAACATCATCATGGTTTTTCTAGAATTTTTTTCAGGAAATTTTGGAACAAACAATAACATTTTTCTATCGTTCTGGAATGTTTCGAAAAGTTTGATGAATTCATATTGTAACGCTGCTAAGGAGCACAATGTGAGTGCTGAAACATTTGAGGAACTGCGATTTTCAAAAACGTTGGGTACAAATTTCTAAATTATGAGATTCGATAATAATTTTAAGCTTTTCTGGGTAAAACATACAAAAAGGTTCTAAAATAGATGTATGGAGAGAAAAATGGAAGAAAGACAGCTCTAGTCGAAAAGTGGATGAGGTAACCACCGTAGAGACTTCACCGCGCGGAGTCTGAATTGCGTCTTGAAGAAATGCGACCTGACAGGCGTTTACTTTTGGACTCCTAATGGGGAAACTTCTCATGTCACCTGGACTAGCTCGAATTGGAGTTATGGACTGGTAATAGGATTGTCTGGTAGCTTGATTTTTTTTTAATTTTACATCAAAAAAATGCATTGTTCGAATCTTTTTTCAAGAAACATTCAACAAAGTCATAACTCTTCTTAATCATGAAGGAAAAAACTGAAATTCCAGAAGGATTTATGAATGTATTGAAATTGTAATCATAAAAACAGAAGCGCATCAAGAGTCATAGGAGGTGCTCCTGGAGAGTTATGTATACCTACAGTTGCAAACAAAGCAACGTTAATAAGCGTTTAATTTCTCCCGAGTGAGAGAGTATTTTGACACAAGAGACATCAGACACTGTGATAACTTCCAGTGAAGGTGCCATCTTCTGCTACAAATAATCCGACAGACCAACGTCCCACTTTACAACATTTTATTGTAAAAAGAACAGGATTAGTTGCGTAACGCCAGTTGGCTCATATTGATCATTATTTTTTTTTGTTTATGGTCATTGATGTAGAAAGTTGGAAAATGTTTTCTGGAAACGATCGAAGAATTACGTTGAAAATATTCGAAATTCGCAAGTTTATACTTTTTACACATTTTACAGAAAATTTTCGAAGAGCGAAAACTAGATTGAAAAAAACTATTTTGGACGTTTCTGACCACAGTGATTTTGCTCAATAATCTTTTACAGAAAAATTATTTTTCAGAAACTGGGAAAAATATCACTGATATGAAGAGTATTGAATGGAACATTTGAAATACTTTAAAAAAATATTGATCAAAGTTACAATAATCAGCTTCAGTTCTACCCATTTCTCATAACTACAGTAATTTGTCGACAAGTTACAATGATCACTCCAGTGCACAACATTATCACCAGAGCAGATCAGCTGGAAGAGGAAAGTTGTCTTACGCAACCCAAGCAGAAGAGATGTGCGGCCGGCTCACTTTTGATCTACCCATACCGGCATTTTTGATCTACTCCAAATCACTTGACGATCTGTTGATCGTGTCTCTTATTGACCCCATCTAATGGGGTTATCCCATCTTTTGTCGTAAATCCTTGACTCGCGCTAATTTGGGATTTTTTATTGAGGGAGAAAAAGAAAGAAGAGAGAGAGAGAGAGAGAGAGAGAGAGAGGAAAGAAAGAAAGAAAGAGAGAGACAGAGAGAGACAGAGACAGAGAGAGAGAGAGAGACAGAGACAGAGACAGAGAACAGAGACAGAGAGCGAGAGAGACAGAGACAGAGACAGAGACAGAGACAGAGACAGAGACAGAGACAGAGAACAGAGACAGAGAGCAGAGACAGAGACAGAGACAGAGACAGAGACAGAGACAGAGAGAGACAGAGACAGAGACAGAGACAGAGACAGAGACAGAGACAGAGACAGAGACAGAGACAGAGACAGAGACAGAGACAGAGACAGAGACAGAGAGACAGAGACAGAGACAGAGACAGAGAGAGACAGAGACAGAGACAGAGACAGAGACAGAGACAGAGACAGAGACAGAGACAGAGAGAGACAGAGACAGAGACAGAGACAGAGACAGAGAGACAGAGACAGAGACAGAGACAGAGACAGAGACAGAGACAGAGACGAGACAGAGACAGAGACAGAGACAGAGACAGAGACAGAGACAGAGAGAGAGACAGAGACAGAGACAGAGACAGAGGGACAGAGAGAGAGCGAGCAGAGACAGAGACAGAGAGAGAGAGACAGAGACAGAGACAGAGACAGAGACAGAGACAAGAGAGACAGAGACAGAGACAGAGAGAGACAGAGACAGAGACAGAGACAGAGACAGAGACAGAGAGAGACAGAGAGAGAGAGAGAGGGACAGGGAGAGAGAGAGGATGGGAGAGAGACAGAGACAGAGAGAGACAGAGAGAGAGAGAGAAGAGAGAGAGAGAGAGAAGTTGAAAGAGAGAAGAGAGAGAGAGAGAGAGAGAGAGAAAGAGAAAGTTGAAAAAAAAATTGAAAACTACAAAAATGATCAAAGATTTAAAATCGGATAAGGAAGTGTGAAAACACGGCGTCTCTCAATCCGACCGTAATGTTTATCCTACAGTAACCGAATTTATTTGATCTACCTCTATTGTCACGTATCGAGCACACACAAAAGCCACCGACAAATAACCATTTTGATTGAGTGGCTGCTAAAAGAGGGATACTGTTGGTGTACGGTCACTTCTGTGTAGTAGAGAGGTTACTTGAGTAGGAAGAGGGCTTCTTCAATTCATCATTAACTCCACATAGAAAACAGGGAAATAAATAATTTATTGCACCAAATGTACAAGTCACTGTCTGTAAGGATGATACTCCTTTGACTGCGCGGCGATTCTTGATGGACACGGACAGTACTGGAAATTATATTTACTTTTTTTGGATGGGTCCTACTCACCAGTCCATCAGGACCAACTGGTCCTTCAACACCTGGCTCACCAGCTTCTCCGAATGGTCCTGGACGACCACGGTCACCAGTTGGTCCAATGGGTCCACTTAAAAAAATTTTTTTTCAAAAACTAAATATTAGAGAGATTATAGAAAAATACTTCTCCACTTGGAAATTTCACTCATTTTTTCGAAAATTTCTGCGTTATCACCTAGCAATATTATGAAACGTAAAACTTCTTCAAAAAAGAGAATCCTTCGGTCAATTTTTCAAAATTGATTAATCCACATGAAAATTGAGGACATTATAGGGAGGAAATTTGTCTACGACGCGCTAAAAATTGGAAAATATTGCCTGACGTGGCGATGCTTCTTGGTCATAAAGCATTTTTTCATTTTCTGATACTAACCTAGGACCATCGCTTCCAGGAGCACCACGACTCCCTCGTTCCCCGGTCTCTCCGATTCTTCCCTGTGGTCCTGGCTGTCCTCTGGGTCCTCTGACTCCTTTCTCTCTTGTCGCATCCATTCCCCGTCTACCAACAGGTCCTCCAACACCGCCGGCTCCTGGTGGCCCTGCAGGTCCCATTTCTCCATTCTTACCGGGCATTCCATTGTGACCCGGGGATCCTGGAGCTCCGTTCTGCCCATGTGGACCCCTTGGACCGGTGGCTCCGATGGACCCTGGTGGACCCATCTCACCAGCTGGACAGTATTGACAACCTGGGTCGATGTGCATCGCTTGGACGTCGGAACTGGATTGTCCCTGAATGTATGGTTACTGTAGTTTTCTTCTTTTGGTACTCTAAGAAGTAGATCAAATGTCTCAAACTTTCCAAACCACAAGCAGAAGTGAGTCAATTTCGTGTTACAAAACTGTCAAAAGAGACGGATATACGCCTGGAGTGACTATATTTCTTTGGGACACTTTCTTTTGGAAAAGAATTGATGATTTTCTCTCTCACCATTTTTCCCGAAGGACCATCTTCTCCAGGCTGACCATCGAGTCCTCGAGTACCCTTCGGTCCTGGTGGTCCAGGTGGGCATTTGTTGGTGGCTTGGCAGTCTGTAAGATCCAAGTACCATCACCGAATCTAACCATCGGTTATACTTCGCTACGTTCGGTTTTTTGCGCAAATTTGCAGCTTGTGTATTGCTGGTTCGAATCCTGTAGGTACTCAGTCGTTTTTGCTTTCTCCTTATCCCTCTTACCTTCTCAATCAAAAAAGTTTGAAAAAACTGTGATTTACGAAAAATTGGGGGAGCCTATTATGAAAATAATTTCACTTACTGCAAGAAGGTTCAATCGCTGGTGGCTGTGCTTCTATCGCTAGTGATGGAGGAGTCACATAGCTGCTTCCATACTGTCTCTTGATTCTGTTGTAACTGGCAGAGAGACCTTTCAACTCGTGCCACGTGGCGTCTCGAAGTTCCTGAAAAGTGAAATTCACACACGACGAAGCCGCATCGCATACCTTTGTGTTCTCAATCTCTCGGTCAAACTCATAGCGAATATCGTCCAATTCGGTCTTGGCTTGAAGTAGGAAAACGGTGGTACCGAAGAGAGCACTCACACAGAGAAAAAGAAGTGGGAGAACGATGACATCGGGGGAAGACGTCATGACTGGAACTCTGATTCAATGAACAACAGTTATGATTTTTGAATGAAGAAGTCAAGTTTCAGTCTAAATTTCCAAAGGGTATTTAAGATTTAATTTGGAGCTTTCTTTCAAAATTGAAAGAACAATAAAATTTAGAGTGTAAAGATGTTCGAAGTATTAATATCATAATTATGTCAAATAGTTTTTTTAAAAATTAGAATAAAAAGGTTAAATTGAGGTAAATTCGCTAAAAATAGAAGAATGAGGTCTCAAAAACAATTTTTAAAGAGTTTTTGTAAAATGGTTGGCCGAAGACTAGTCTGAATTGTGTTGGTTTGACAATCGCACTGAGCAGGCGGTAGTTTGTTGCGAGTCGCGGCCGTGTCCCAACCCCGCAGGGGAACTTTTCTGGTACGGCCGCCGACCTGTGAAGGCCGGCTCCTCCTGGGAACCACTAGGACCTCGTCTCAGACCTTCCCGGGGGTCGTAGACTACATGAGTCTTTGAGTGTCCCCCTGATGTCCTCTTTCAGCCAACCATGTGTGACCCACAGAGTGCACCCGCTTTTATTGCCGAGTTGCGGTGACGCGCCGACCTGCCGCGGGTTTCGCCTAGTTGACGCGTTTCGAGTCTACTGGGGTTATTCTAACGCTACCAAAAGGATCTATAGGTTAAAAACACACGAAAAACATTATTTTTTGGTAAAAAGTCGACGATTTCCAATTTTGTGATGGAATTTTCTGGTTTTGACAAAAAATATCATTCTAAAACACTAGAAACTAACGCTTTCGGTATAAAATACACAAGGCACCTACATTTCATTATTTTGAAGTGTTTTTGAAGGTCCTAGAAAACGGATGTCATCAAAGCCAAGAAAAACGGGATGTGCAAGTTGATTCCCTCTTCTTCGAGGATTCATTTTATATCCACAAGGATAATTTTATACAGTGTCCAACTGTGCGCAAAACGTGTTATGCTGATTCAGGATGGTTAGAAGCTTTCAACGTGAAACGTCGATGTTTAGAATCATTTTTATATCCACGATCTGCAATGAGTCAGTTTTATCAAATTTCTGATGTTGTTGAGTTCACTTTGAGAGTAGAATACGGATTTTCAAACGTTTTTTAGGAACGTCTGAAATAAAATTTTTTTGATAGCTTTCCGATTCAAAAAAACTTGTTAAACTATTTTAGAAAGTAGAATAGCAGATTTGAACGAGTATTTCATTACGAAAACCTCCAAATTACGAATTTTCAGGCTTCGTGAAGAAAAAAGAGCAAAATAATAACAATGAAGATGTTATAATTCTGAGCAAAGGTGGATCAGTAGATAAGTCGCCTCCGAACTGTTCGGAGGAAGAGCCCATGGATCTGATGCAAAAAGAGTCCAATCCGGTTTCTAGTAGGCGTAAGGGAGATCATTTTGTTGAATTCAGAGGTGAATTTCAGGTAGCAGTATGGATCTTTCGTTTAAACCGAGTTATGAAGTTATTTCTGAAAAAGAGATGAAATCTAAATCAAACCAGAAAACGGAGTGTGAGTTCCATCCTTTCTCTCTCTCTCTCTCTCTCTCTCTCTCTCTCTCTCTCTCTCTCTCTCTCTCTCTCTCTCTCTCTCTCTCTCTCTCTCTCTCTCTCTCTCTCTCTCTCTCTCTCTCTCTCTCTCTCTCTCTCTCTCTCTCTCTCTCTCTCTCTCTCTCTCTCTCTCTCTCTCCTCTCTCTCTCTCTCTCTCTCTCTCTCTCTCTCTCTCTCTCTCTCTCTCTCTCTCTCTCTCTCTCTCTCTCTCTCTCTCTCTCTCTCTCTCTCTCTCTCTCTCTCTCTCTCTCTTTATCTATCTTCATTTCTATCGATTCCAGATGTAACAAATACAGCTGTAGAAAAGAGAAGTAAGTGTTTCATTTTTTTCTGATTCCACTGAAAACTTCAGATAGAGAAAAAGCACTGCAAGAATTACGAGCACAGTTAATGGGTATTCAATATTAAAATTTTCCGAAATAAAAAATATTCAGGAATATTCGACGTACCGACCCCAACTCCACAACACACAGTAAAATCCGCTTCACCGAAAAAGAAAAAAGAGAAAAAAATCGAGAAAGGATCCAAGAAGCATCCATTCTTGAAGAAAGTCTCATTAGAAACGAGTCCTTCAAAGTCAAGAAAAAGTACAGAAGAATCTCCGAGTGAATCGATCGCAGCGTCCAGTGAAAAAACGGTTTTAAAAGATTGACGCGAAATTCGAAAATTTGAATTTTAAGTCAGTTTTTTCTTCGGAGATAATAGAGCTACCGAAACCACCGCAACCACAGGAATCAGTTAGGACGACTTTCATCCAGGTACCGTAACTGGGTTACTGTAGCGAGATTTTTTCCAGAGTTTTGTGTCGTTCTCACTAGGAGGAATCGGATCAATTCTGGCAGGACTCCTCTTGACCTATGCGAATAAGAATATGGATTTGCTAACTGAAGGTTTTTTGATGAAAAGTACTAGTAAAAAAAATCCTTTGTTACAGTACCACAATTCTTGGCAATCATGCCCCCTCTACAAGGATTGAAAGGTAATCTGGACACGACCTACACTGCAAGACTTGTTCTGATGGTTTGGTGAAGATTCGACATGAAATAGAGTTGAACTCAGGCTGAGAAAGGAGAATTCGCAAAAGGTGGATTCAGCAAGAAGATTTGGAGGAATATATGTCTGAACGAAGCACTGGCCGTTTTCGTCTGCCTGATGGCCTCGCTAGTCAGCGTCTTGGTCTTTGTCTGTGAGAACGGGATAAACGTGAAGACCACAAACAACTATTTGTTCTTGTGTACTGCAGCAGTCATAGCAACGTCGATCAACTCGTTTGTAGCTAATGGATGTGAGTTTCATGTATCAGTGTATTACCGAGTACTGCGAAGGTTCAGTGAGACCGAATCAACAAAAGAGAATTAGTCTTTCCTAACTTTTAGCTGAAGAGGTCCACGAGGACCCTAGCGCACTTTTGGCCTATTTCTGTATCACTTTTCAAGGAACT
This sequence comes from Caenorhabditis parvicauda, assembly GCA_963978915.1. Taxonomy (NCBI): domain Eukaryota; kingdom Metazoa; phylum Nematoda; class Chromadorea; order Rhabditida; family Rhabditidae; genus Caenorhabditis; species Caenorhabditis parvicauda. The sequence continues at coordinate 7,076,986 of OZ022250.1, read as the reverse complement.
AAACTATATCAAAGTCAACGTTTCCTAAATGGTAACTTGCAAGAATTAGAAATTAGCTCCGCACAGCAGCGCGCAGTATTCAACTTTTCAATAACGTAGAACATAATTTTGATTAGGAGCTGGAAAACTTTTTTTCAAATATGAAAAAGGGCGAGAAATGGAATTTATAGTATTTCATGAGAGTCCCTTTGCAGTACTGGCACTGACCATCGTCATGTCCAAGAGTTATGGCCTGAACCCGAACAACGTAGTGACCCCACTCGCATCTTCCCTTGGAGACCTTCTAACCATCTCGTCTATGCTCCTTATGTGCTACTGTGTTCGACCGTATACAAGCTTCCACGTGGCAGTCCCATGTGTCATCATTGCAGTCTTCCTTTGCAGTGTCCCAGTTTGGTTGATATTTGCTGGTGAGAATTAAAACAGTTTTTTAATCTTCAAATTCGAAACAAAAGTGTCAATAGTACAACAATATCGGACTTTTTGAGAAAATCGCATGAAACTGTAATCATTTTCTAGGTGATGAAATATAAAAAATAAAAAAATGTCGAAATTATGCTTGTTGACGTTTTGACAGTGTTTTGCAAAAAAAATTAAATTATGAAAATTTAATTTTCAAAATTTTAATAAGTTTTTTGTAAAATGTGTATCCATGAAAAACTTGGTACTTTTTCGATAAATGTTTCGATACAAATAGAAGAATCATCGTAAAAATCCCTCAAATTTTCAGCTCGCGACAAAAAAGCCGCAAAAATCGCAAAAGAACAATGGATCAGCTTGACAGCGGCAGCTATAATATCATGGTTTGTCCTACTGTTTCACTGAAACCAGGCCAGATTTCAGCATCGCCGGGTATGTACAAAGTTCTGCAGCAAGGACCTACCCCAACTATCCTGCCTATCAGACACTGATTTCAGGTGATTTTGATTGTTTTTTCATTGTTTCGAATGATAGGAAAAGTTTTTTCGAAACATTTTCACACTTATCTTGAAGTTGATGTAGAGAAGAGTTGTGTTAATTTTTTTCAATTCTGTGATGCCTAAATTAAAATGTTTTTAACGATGTTTGGACTTATTCCTTTCGAGGCACATTCTAGGAACAACTTTTACGGAACTAAAAAATAGTTTGGCAGGACTCGCGGGTAACAGATGTGTCGTACAAGCGACCCGTATCATACTGTACCTTGACATTCATGGAAAATCGGAGATCCCATGGAACACACGACTTAACATTTTCCGATACTGGCTTGCAAGAGGTGATCGTATGCTACAGACTGTTAATGTTTGCATTTTTCAGTTTCCGAAGTCAAAACTGCCCGGTTGCTCCTCTTCACTGCAGTGCCATTCCAGGTTTCAACAATCAAGAACTACCAAAAAGAGTATTCAGATGGTCTTCGCATTTCTATCATGGCTGATTTCGCTTGGAATGAGAGAAGAAATTGAATCCAACATTTTCTTTTACTTGTTGTATGCAGTTACTGTTTTTGGGCAGGTGAGAAGAGAGAGAGAGGGAGAGAGAGAGAGAGAGAGAGAGAGAGGGAGAGAGAGAGAGAGAGAGAGAGAGAGAGAGAGAGAGAGAGAGAGAGAGAGAGAGAGAGAGAGAGAGATTTCAGGTAGGACTCATGCTCTACCTTACCGAGAACATTGTGGTCGGCCTGTGGAAGTTCAAAATCCCGCCAGAAGTCCATTCTTTCCCGATTGTAACTTCTTGTGCCGATGTCTCCGGTTGTCTGTGTCTCTACCTCCTATACACTGTCGCTGGATCAGCCGAGTGAGTACATGAAAAAAGAGACGGAGAGAACATAAGAAAATTGCAGTTTGGTCGAAGTTCAATAGGACGGACGATCAAGAAAGAGTATTGTTTATTTATTAATAAATTTTTAATTAACGAACGAGTAAATGTTATTAAATTGGAACAGACAAAACTTTAATGATGGTTAGTATGAGAAAAGTGAGAAACAGGACAGAGAACTATACACAACGGAGGGAGGCAACTTGGACGATTTGGTTAGATTTATGCTTTTTTGTCCTGCGAGCGGAGAATCATAGTTCTGCCGGGCATTTTTCTTGCCTTTGGTGGCTTGGCAATCAGCTTCTTGCTCTGTTTGGCCGATTTCTCTTTCTTCTTCATGGTGCGCTTCTGTAATTGTCAAATGTGACAAAGAGAGAGGGATGAAGAGAGAGGGATGAGAGAGAGAGAGAGAGAGAGAGAGAGAGAGAGAGAGAGAGAGAGAGAGAGAGAGAGAGAGAGAGAGAGAGAGAGAGAGAGAGAGAGAGAGAGAGAGAGAGAGAGAGAAGGAGCGAGAGAGAGAGAGAGAGAGAGAGAGAGAGAGAGAGAGAGAGAGAGAGAGAGAGAGAGAGAGAGAGAGAGAGAGAGAGAGAGAGAGAGAGAGAGAGAGAGAGAGAGAGATAGAGATAGAGATAGAGGGAAAGAGAGAGAGGGAGAGGGAGAGAGAGAGCAACGCACCTCAACCTTCTCGTCAACATCTTCCTGGATCTCGCTGGTTTTCTGCAGATTATCTAGGATCGGGTTACGAGTCTTGATAGCGAGTTGCAGAAGTTTCTCACGCTCTTCATCGCGATTCACTTTGAATTTTCCCGATTTGGTGAAGGGAGATGACTGGAATTCATAAGTTAGTGTCTATTCAGTCATATGCGAGGTCACATTCACATTCTCAATGACTTTTAATTTGAAATTTCAAAATCCCGGATAAAACATCACCAAAACAACATGGTCTTTGTAGGTTCTATCTGGACATAAATTATGTCTTCTTTCTCTTCTCACACTATGATAATCATCAAAAATTAAAGTTCGTGGGTATATTCTATAGAGACACACTAGACCCACCTCCTTCAGGATTCCACACTCAACAGCATTAGATAGAACGTTACGAAGGTCTGAGTTAACCTAAAGTCTCTTATTCTTGCCTTATCACTCCTTGAAACTCACAGTTGGGAGATTTTCCCCAATATGGTAATTCTCAGCCATGTACTTCAGAATTGCAGCCTTTGTGGTGCCAGCGTTGCCATTCTTAGTGATCACGTTGACTGCTCCCTTAGAATGGGGTGGTTAGAATGATGGGATGGAACATTCGCATTGTATACTTTTCACACACAAAAAACCAAAAGGAAATCTTCTCAATCGATTGTATCTGATAGTTTTCTGGTGTGTTTGCTCGGTTATCGGAAAAATTGGTTTTGAAAAAGATTCCAGCGTAACAAATGTGTTTTTTCTCTCTCGTTTTTCTGAGCACGCTTTTCTATGAAGTAAACTTCATCTCGAAGCAAATACGAATGTTTGAAATCAAAACCAGATTTTCAATATCGAAAAACCTTAAGCAGAAAAAAACTTTATATGTCATAAGATACACAAAACATTTTTATTAAGGTTAGTGTTTGCTATGGTTTTGAAAAAATTAGTTTTCAGATTAAGTTTGATATTTTGAGAAAATATCCAACATTGGTGTACATAGATATACTGTACTTTTCGCGCGGCGTCAATATTGGATGATTTTCCTAAATTGCATGTGCAAACTGTGAAATTTGTTCAAACCTGGATCATCTCCAGATAAGTCGGATGTTCTGGCTTTTCCTTGTGTGGTGATGAGGTCAGAACATAGTTGATAGTTTCTCTTCTGGTCGAAACATCCAAGTGATTGACCATCTTGACAAGCTCCTGGGTCTCTGAACCCATCTCGCGTGGCGATCGATCGGGAATGGCAATTCTGAATGAAAAGACGAAAACAACATGGACGATGGACAAACAAGAGACGGAAAGTAAAAGAGAAAAGAAGAGAGCAACACGAAAACACGTGACTGCCTATGCGCACTTTCTGTTTGCCGGACATGGCGTTCTGCAAAAATATCTAAAGAAGGATGTGTGAAAAAGTGCTTATTCTTTTTACTGGTGGGAATCCTGGAAGAAGGATGTCGACACAAGACCAACCAGCACTAAAAGACTCAGTTTCATCAAAGAAAAAACTAGAGACAAGACAACAATGTTTTGTTTGCTTTCCATTGATTACTAGGAAAACTTTTAGACCACGAGAAACACTGATATGCTGAACGCAACATTTATTGCACAAGATTCCTCTAATGGACGACATCAACATGACGTGACGGAACCACAAGAATCCGCTAACATGTGATAGTATTTCAGGCCCGTTTGGGCCGTTCAAAAATTGCGTATGGCACCCATGTTTCAGGGGCCATCGCGGGCAATTGGGAAAAGTTTTCAACCAGCAATAAACGCACCTCGGCAGAGCCTCATTGGTCACGTTATCGCCCCAGCGCAAAGCTAATGAGAAGGTAAAATTCGGGAAGTGTCACTACGAGCGCGCGCCGACCTTTCGCGGGTTTCGCCGATTCACCGAGTTTGGGCGGTTTTGCGTCGTTTTTGCAGCGGAGACTCGTAGATTTGCGAAATAAACGATGTTTTCGTAACTTGCCTTTAGTATTCTTGTACTTTTTCGCTAATTCCCATAGGAAAGACAAATATTTTGCATTGTTTCACAGTAAAAAGGCGTTGTTCTTCGGTTACTTGTAGTTGTATCTTTCTTCATTTTATTGAAACGTTCGATGACAGCACAAGAATGTGTAAATAGTTCAGAACAGGAACTATAAACTTTTGATGGTTGGTTGGTATACGTTTCATTGACTTGATGAAACCACTTTTTGTCTGACACAACTTTATATTTCACTTCGATTTTTATTGAATTGTACTGTGGTGATTTTGCAATACTACTGGATATGGTTATTTTTGTCCGTTTTTTATCATTTTGTCTTTTTTTGACTATTTTAAAAATTTCTCTAAAAATGATAGTTTTAATCACCTTAAAAACAATGAAACTCTAGTTTACGTATAGTTAGCAGATTGATGTCAAAACCATTGGTGTGGTGTCCCACTGCCAGTAGCACTTGCACCGACACAAATTCGTATAGTTTTTGCACGGCTTAATCATTCCGTTTGGTCTTTTGTTGTGAAAGGACGGAATGTTGAAAAATCATCCTGGTTCTATAGAAATTTGGGCGCGCACATGCACAGCTACTAACACTGTGAGTGTCTGTTCGTCTTCATTTTTATAATCACTTCTTTCGATCCTCTGGCCATCATTTCTTTTTGTTTTTCTTTGTTGAAGAGCACTGTGCTGCTGATATCCTGGTAACCTGAAATATTGTCACGTTAATGACTTTTTTCAAACATGACAGTGTTTTTTGAACATTGTCACTGATGTATCTGACAAAAAGTTATTTCCAAATGTGCAGTAGAGAAATCCGCCGAAACTGCCGTTTATCAGAGTAAATTCAAAGTTAGATCTTCACATATGACTTCTGTATGAAAATTTTCGTTAAAGAGCATCTACAAATAGCCACGGTATTGATACCATAATTGACATAATTTAATTCAATCGGTTTGGAACATCGGCGAGTGCCTCTATTAACTTCTAACAGTTTGTGTTACAAACTTTAGTCATGTTTCACGAAAAGTATAATTTTCACTACAAAACCGGGAAGAACCTTTTGAAAAACGAGCATGAAAGTACAGTGCGTCCCACTCCTTTAAGGACACTTCTATTTTTTCTCATAACTTTATTTGAAGAAGAGGCGTCAATCTCTCGTTTGATTATGTAATAGAAGAAACATATTGAATACTTTTGGCAAAGAGTTCAACATCTTATCACCAGGTGTTTCAAAGTCGTATCGTCTAGAAGAAATTTTTAACTTTTTCTAGCGTTCCATCTTAAGGACACCTTGACTAAAACTATTGCCTACAACTCTTACTTTTGTTTGTTGAGTCTTTTCTCACTCTTCTCATACATTTCTTAGCAAATTTTATCAACTTGAGAGGTCACACGGATTGAAACGAAATCTTAAACTCCTATAATCAACAAAAAAATGAAGTTCACAACTTTGGTTTCCCATTCTGGTTAAACATCCGATATTGACATCGGAATGATTGGAAACTCTTAAATTGCTTTGGTGAATTCATAAAAACACAAAACGCGAACTACCACGAGTGTTGAACTGCACAGACATGTCAAATAAGTCAGTCGGTCAATCTAAAAACATCGATTGCTACACTGAAATGTCTTCAAAAAGCTGACAAACGCATAGAACGGTGATGATTCTGAATTAATGTTACCTAAAAAAGTTTTTTACACATTCAAAAATTAAAGTGTAAAAAAATGACACCGAGTGGAAAAAAATAGATAAAATCAAAAATTTTTTTACTGAAAACACTAAGCCTTCGATTTTGCTCTAACCAGGACAAAACGAATGTAAACTATCTAAAGCATTATGGTATTGTTACCCTTACATTTGACAACAACATCTGACCATATTATCTGAACATCTCGGTCGTTTGATGCTACTTTCGACAACCAATCGTTGGACACTTTTTGAGTGCAGTAACCTAACTATTGTTTTTCCTATTGTTCATTTTAATGTGGTAGGTCCTGTTCTCATTTTTCCACGGGGAGTAAGAAAAAGTAAATTGAGTAACCGACATTCAGAATCATCATCTTCTATGTGTTTATCAGCTTTTTGAAGACATTTCAGTGTAGCAATCGATGTTTTAGATTGACCGACTGACTTATTTGACATGTCTGTGCTGTTCAACACTCGTGGTAGTTTGCGTTTTACGTTTTTATGAACTTCCCAAAGCGATTCAAGAGTTTCCAATCATTCCAATGTCAATATCGGATGTTTAACCAGAATGGGAAACCAAAGTTGTGAAACTTCATTTTTTGTTGATTAAAGGAAAAGATTTCGTTTCAATCCGTGTGATCTCTCATTGATGGAATTTGCTAAGAAATGTATGAGAAGAGTGAAAAAAGACTTAACAAACAAAAATAAGAGTTGTAGGCAATAGTTTTAGTCAAGGTGTCCTTAAGATGGGACGCTAGAAAATGTGAAAAATTCCTTCTAGGCGATACAACTTTGAAACGCCTGGAGCTAAGATGTTGAACTCATTGCCAAAAATATTCAATATGTTTCTTCTATTACATAACCAACCGAAATTGACGCCTCTTCTTCAAATAAAGTTATGAGAAAAAATAGAAGTGTCCTTAAAGGAGTGGGACGCACTGTATGTATATCATCAACATATATTTTTGAACACAAATACAGTAGTCTTTCCTCAACTTGGAAGTATAAAACATTTACTCGAAACGTACAACAACGTCTCTACGTTCGCTCTCGAAACCATCAAACCGGGGAGAGGAACAGGTTTCAGGTCACTTTATCACCAGTATTCACATGTCAAAGTCGTAAACTTCAATAGGATTAAGTTTTCGGTGAGAGACGAGGTGGGATGAAAAAAGAGAGAGAAAGAGATAGATACAGATACCAGTTGGTTACCGATTCACTTTCCCCGTTATAATTGAACATATCCCCTCTTTGTCGGTCGATGACCAGGTTCCGTACATGTTTCTGAACGGGATTCACACGAATTCACTGTTTTTTGGGGTCGCCCGTGTTGTTTCAATTTGTTCTCAACGACTCTGAATCATTACTAGATTCAATTGATTCACCTATGAATCCAGTGTGCTTTCGGTAAAAATACTCAATTTCCGCTTATATGAGTTTAATGATTATCAGTCTCATGGCTGTTTTCATGACTCTGATAACTCGAAACCCATTCTTTTTGTAACTTTTTAGAAGGTTAAAAATTCTGATCATAAGCATCTGTATAGTTTTTGAAATCACTATATATAAAGGTTCATTTGGATCGGAAATGGTTTAGTTTGTGTTAAGTTTTTACGGTTCAAAATATTGAAACTGAAATGTTTTTCCATCGTGATTTCTCAGCGAGTTGCGATTCTGCTGTCATTACCCTACAAGAGTCGAAGAATCCTTATGTTGGCTTGTCCTAAATTCTGAACGACTTCATACGCCCTTTCAGTATCTATATGTTTGGTCAAAGCAGATCAAATTATCAACAAGTAACTTTTAAAATAATCACAGCACCCAAAAACAATAGTGATCACTCTTCAAACCGTTCGTTCTTTGGAAAAGTATTCAGTTCCACTTGGGTATGTGAGTGGAAAAAGTTTCTGGGAAAATTTATAAGTCTTATAGATTGGAAGCATTTGTTTGATTTTAGGTTTCAATAACTGGGGAACTTTCACATTTGATGTTTCGCAATGTCCAACTGAATTTTCGAAATTGAGTTAAGTATACATATTTCTCATACTTTTTGATTGATTTGTTTGAAAAATTCAGTTTCAGACGAAAGTATTAGAAGGGGAACTGTCCCAGGTGGCACACTGACTCTATTCACACTTGCAAATACTATTGCCAAATTTCACTCCAGAGTATGACGTCACTTCCTTCTGAAATCAAATAGATTCAAATAGGGAAAGCACATTCTTAGCTGCAAGGAACAGTTCACACGCGTTCCTTCAATTCGCAACAATGCCTCTTCTTCTTCTTTCGTCTCATCTGATATTACACCTCTGGCGAACAACCAGTCAAACGACCATTCTCGACTTCCAGAATCAATTCCCTTCCATACCAAAACCAATAAACGAGTATTGTTTAGATGACATGTCGTTGAATTCAGTTATGGTATTGCTCAAGGCAAGAATTCGTGTATTTTGCTCTTGTAACTCAAGAAAACCATCGTTATCTACATATCCCTGTTTTGACACAAAAGTCGTTTTTCTACTTTCAACTGCCAAAATTTGTCACACTATTGCATAGAAATCGAGATCATTCGATTATTAGAACCTAAATTGTCCGATTACTACCGAAAGTTTCGAAATGGAATGAACCTATTCTTTTTTCAGTAGAACTATTCTATGAGCACTTCTCTTCGATCAACGTCTGTAGTTTTTGAACTTGCACATACAATTTTTCCTCATTTTCTCTAGTATCTTGGTTTATGACTTCATGACCAAGATTTTGGTTATCGATTAACTTCAAAGCATTTTCCATAAACATAACTAAACACATTTCAGAGTTGGCACCATAGGATATAGAAAAAAATTATAGGTAAAGCTTTTTAGGTAATTTTTCTTAAAACCAACTATTCAGGTTAGAAAATGCCATCGCGAAGGCGCGAACGTCTTCTAGAGATCACGAAAACAGTTACGGTTACCGAGGTAAGGCGAAACCCGCGGATGGTCGGCGACAAGCAAAAAAAATAGTAGGCGGCGAGATCCAGTTTTTGTTCCTTTTGATAGTGATATGGGGCGTATTTCATTTCAAATGTCCTGTTTGACTTGTGTTGTGCTGTTGTATTGAAGTTTTTGCTTGCCACGTCACTTGAAGGAACTCTCTCGGTATGATCTTCACTGTAGGTAACCTTCGTTCGAAACCAAAGACCTAAAAATGTTCTTCCTTCTCTGTTTCTCGCGCGCGCGAGATCGTCATGCATGTTCGCCGGATGATTTATCATAGACCCACGATTTTTCTGAACAATCCCAAATTCCTTAAATTTTTAGTTTTTACGTCGTTTAACACAGAAAAATTGTAGCTAGAAAAGAGAATATTTTAATTTTTCACAACGTTTTACATGAGTCAGGTAAACCGTTTGAGACACTGAAAATATGAATCAAAGTGCAAAATATTTAAAGTATGAAACAAATGGAGAAAAAACTACAGTAAAACAGAAAAGACTACAAATTAATTAGTTTCTATTCTCGTATGATCGCTTTGATTGACCGTCGTGATTGAAACCGTATCAATCACAGGTGTGTAAGGTTAGGGCGTATTCTTCTCGATTTGCACGGATCGTTAACACCTTATCGCTTAATTTATTCCCTCATTGAAGCCCCTTTACCGACAAGATCCTCGACTATCCCACATGCTAGTGGCTGTATGTGCCATCGACGGTATCAGCAGCAGTCTTATCGCAACTTTGTTTCCGCAAACGGATATTGAAGTAATTCTTTTATGAAGCACGGAAGACTGAAATGAGAACTTAATACGAAAAAGTGACTGAATCGTTTCTATCAAGAATCATTTCCTTAAGGAAAACTTACGAGATGAAAAATTTTTTGTTCTCAAGTTTAAACGACCAAATCTTAGCATTGTGGCCTAACTAGTGCTTTGAACCTTACCTAAGCCTAAAATTTGAGGTTTCGACAAAGATAAATGAAAAAGTGATTCTTGATAGAAACGATTCAGTACACTTTTTCGTATTAAATTAAATGCTAGACTGCGCAGTTTCAGTTACGATGTTCTGCTCTGAGCAGAATTCATGTCTTTTGCTTTTTCACAACCTAAACAGCTATCTTTCGAGCGCAGTAGTCTTATTTTTCATCATATCTACAGAAGGACAAAAATTGTCATATTAAGATGTGGAAAAAAAATCATACGAAGTATGCAATTCACTAGCAGGCCAACTGGATCACATTTCTCTATTTTCCGCCTAACGGAATAAAGTATTATTATTGCTGAAAATAATGTTAACATTCCTTCCCTTCTCCAGAACATGATTCACTTTTTCTGCTTCAAAGAGACAGAGAGAGAGAGAGAGAGAGAGAGAGAGAGAGAGAGAGAGAGAGAGAAGGCCAGAGAGAGAGAGAAGGCCAGAGAGGGAGAGCGAGAAGGCGAGAGAGGGAGAGAGAGAGAGAGAAAGAGAGGAAGAGAGAGAGAGAAAGAGAGGAAGAGAGAGAGAGAGAGAGAGAGAGAGAGAGAGAGAGAGAGAGAGAGAGAGAGAGAGAGAGAGAGAGAGAGGAACCCAGGCGTTCTTATTGATTCTCAAAAAACCCTTCAAGTGACATGACAGTAAATTCGGAGAAAATTTTCGTTTCCTGTGTATTTGTTCTCATTCTACTTTTCCACAGGTTGTAAACGGTACGGTAGTGAAAGAACCAACGTGTGAAGTGAAAATCATCAACGGTGGAAGACAACCCATTAACGTGTCCATCAAGGTTGGTTTACAATCCCGCGAAATTTGCAAAAAATTCAAATTTCAGCACTCACACCAACGGTTTCGTTCCTGCGACGACATGCTCGACGAGCGAGACAATAACCACGAGTACGTGGTGGTGCGACGTCGTGGAACGTCTTCTGAAGGTATGCACACATCGTTTAGCAGCGTCGCAAAATGTGTTTGCAGGTGGAAGACGTAGTCGTGGAGGAGCAACTACCATCCGAATCTCATCGTCGTTCGAGGACGACTCTGACGACGTTGTCGAACGAAGGGAACAAACTCGGGTCAGTTTGACACAAGAAAGAACTTCAGGCCCGTTTGGACCGTTCAAAAATTGCGTATGGCACCCATGTTTCAGGGGCCATCGCGGGCAATTGGGAAAAGTTTTCAACCAGCAATAAACGCACCTCGGCAGAGCCTCATTGGTCACGTTATCGCCCCAGCGCAAAGCTAACGAGACAGTCAAATTCGGGAAGTGTCAATGCGAGCGCGCGCCGACCTTTCGCGGGTTTCGCCGATTTACCGAGTTTGAGCGGTTTTTTGTTGTTTTTGCTGCGGAGACTTGTAGTTTCGACAAACAAAAGATTTTTTAGTAATTGGAAATGACACCCCTAGTAGTTTCTTGGTAGTTAGCACAAGAAAAATGACAAATTTGCCGTTTAAAAGCGATTTTTAGATAAAAACCCGCAGTAATGGATGTTTTTCAGGTAGAAAAGAAGGAAAAAGTGGAGAAGAATGGTAAAATCGTAAGTGAGGGGAAGTCGACATCGTACGAAGAGACTACGGTAAGTCTTGAACCCAGCTGAATCCGAATAAAATCTCAACAGAATCCGACTACAACACGAAGAAGATTTGCGGATCTGAGGAAGAGAGCTTCGAGTTTTTCTTCTTCTGAAAGATCTAGGTAAGTAAACCAATACTGTTTCATATTTCGTAAGAGAACTCGTTTTCTTTTTAAATCTTAGATTCCCTAAACAAATAGGTGTCAACTAGGCCAAAATCTGAGCGGTCGCGCACCAAGTATCTGGCCTGTTCTGGGACAAAACATAGACTACTTGAAAATTTTCAGAAGACCAAGCTCAATCGAGGAACACCATCTGCGTTTCAACAACGAGAGGGATGATTCAGGTTCAATATTTTGTAGAAAAAGGCGGCGCAACTCGAAATTTGTCCTCGACAATTGATATAAGTTGAATTTTCTGGCATTTTTCATTTTTTAACTTCGCTTTTAGAAGCGAATCCGAGTGTGAGAGGATCGGAGAACATTGATTTATCCATACATAGAAGATGGTCATATTTAGATTCCGGAAGTGTTGTCATCTACGAGGAGAAAGAAGAGAATTTCCACAGAAGGACCATCACGAGACGATCTAGATCGAGTCCGAGGTTAATTCAGTGGAAACCTTCATGAGAATAAGATTTCAGAGAAACCATTGTCCATGAGATTCCTGTGGTCAAGAAGAAACGTCTGGGAAGAGAGGAAAGTCTCCATTACTACTCTGATGAGCCTAGAGAGAGTCGGAGAACTGAAGAGACACATCGTTATGAGAAGAGAAGGTGAGAGAAAGAGAGAGAGAAATAGATAAAGGCAGGGAGAAAAGAGAGAGAGAGAGAGAGAGAGAGAGAGAGAGAGAGAGAGAGAGAGAGAGAGAGAGAGATAGATAGAAATGAGTGAGAGAGAGCCGGAGAGAGTCCCAGAGAGAGAGAGAGCCCCCTGGAGAGAGAGAGAGAGAAAAAAGAGTGAGAGAGAGAGAGAGAGTAGAGTGTCGAGAGAGAGATGAGAGAGTGAGAGAGAGAGTGAAAGAGAGAGAGAGAGGAGAGAGAGAGATAGAGTGAGAGAGAGAGAGAGAGAGATGAGAGAGAGAGTGAGAGAACTGTCGAGAGAGAGAGAGAGATGAGAGAGGGAGAGAGGGGAGAGAGACAGGTGGGAGAGAGAGAAAAGGAGAGAAAGATGTAGTGCAATTGTAGTTGAACGAACTTTTTTCCAAAAACAAAAAAGTTTTGAGAGAGAGAGAGGTAGAGAGAGAGAGAGAGAGAGAGAGAGAAAGAGTGAGAGAAAGAGATCAGGAGAGAGAGAGAGAGACTGTAGAAAAATGATTCTATGCGCCGGGGGTCCCAGGGGGCGGAGAAAAGAAAAAAAGATCAGGAAGAAATGTACCGTAGAAAAATGATTCTATGCGCCGGGGGTCCCAGGGGGCGGAGCCCCCTGGAAAAGAAAAAAAGATCAGGAAGAAATGTACCGTAGAAAAATGATTCTATGCGATGCCCCCTGGGAGAGAGAGAGAGAGAGAGAGAGCCCCCTGAGAGAGAGAGAGAGAGAGAGAGAAGAGAGAGAGAGAGAGAGAGAGAGAGAGTCGAAAAATGATTCTATGCGCCGGGGGTCCCAGGGGGCGGAGCCCCCTGGAAAAAAAAAAAAGATCAGGAAGAAAAGTACTGTAGAAAAATGATTCTATGCGCCGGGGGTCCCAGGGGGCGGAGACCCCTGAACGAACTTTTTCCAAAAACAAAAAAAGATTTGTATCTCAAATGCTCCGCTACAATTTTTTCAAGAATATTCCCGTCCGCATGTCTGGCGCCAAAATAGAAATGCGCTTCCGCTCATCTCAGTCTCTAATACAAACATAATCATCAAGCCAAATCAATTACAATAAAAAGTGAAAACTAATCCGCCGAATCACAGCTGAATATCACTTTCCATTCATACAATATACCACGCTTACAATAGCTATGTAGTAGCCATTCACACTTCATCCAACTTCTCTGTTAACTTTAGAGGTTATCAAATTTTTTAGTTTGTCTTTTACATTTTATTGAGTGAAATTTTTAAAAGCACTTTCCAGAGACACAACCAAGTGTGTCCTCAACGACGACGAGGCCAACATCACGGCAGGACGAACTTCAGTCTCCATGAACGACACGTATACGGTATGTTGCAGTTTATCTTGTAGTTAATTTGCAGTTCAGGATTCGTCAAGGTACTCTACCTTACCTAGAGCCAGATCGACCCCGCCAAGATCGCCAGAAATCCATCATATTCAAGTCAATGTTGTCGGTAGGATTTTTGGAATATGGTCTTATTTTTTCTCCGTTTTTTTTTTGTTTTTTTACCAGTATTGAACCGCAAAAAACTGAAAATGATGAATTTCAGGTCCAACCGAACCCACGAGAGAAAGAAGAAGGTCTGCACACGTCACCGGTTTTGTTGGAGATGACGTGACCATGAACATCATGTTCGACACAGAAGAAACCATTCGGAAGAGAAGCAGGAGTGCATCAAATCTGAGACAAGAAGAAGTTGTGAGTTCTAATTTATCACTTGAGTGAAGGAATAGCCTTCTTCAAATCACTAAAAATCACTTTTCCATAAGAACAGAAGATTGTTGATTTATTTCAATTTTAGATTGATTATAGAGGTCTCTTTGCATTCATAAAATTTCAGCCTCCACCCAAGCCACGAAGAACGTGGCAAGTCAGAGACTTAAAGTTCACTGAAGAAGACAACTATGCTCCTTATGCATCGTCCACTCCGTACACAACCATGGAAAAACAACAGAGAGAGGAAACCAGAAAGACTTCGATGAACTTGTCAGAACGGAGAGAAGTGACATTCGTCAAGACAGACTCGACTGAATCTACTTCGAGCAGCAGAAAGGTAATTTCTCTCGCGTTTCAGAACACACAAACATGCTGAAACCCACACTCTCACTGCGAATTTTGGAAAAAAGTTGAGGCAAGAGAAGATATGGATATATTGATTTAGCGACTTTCAACAACTCTTCAAACATCTGTTTTTCAGAATACGAGACCACCAGATATCGACATCACTCCATGTGAAGACAACGTTTCTGACGTCAAGTTCGTTTTTTCTCCCAATTCATGAAAAATTGTCTTTCTTACCATCTACAGGATCACAAAGAGTGCAATATTTTACAACAACACAATTTTCGCACAAGGTTTTCTCTAATTTTGAGTAAAGGTATCTGAAATTTTACAATGTTTTTGAATTCCAACGAAAATAACAAGAAGAAGCTGGTAAGCTTTCAGTGAAACATTTTCCAGATCCCCAGTCCGCACACCATCCACACCAATCGTCGTGGTGAACCAAGTTCCATCCAGACGAGGATCTCAAGATGTTCTTTCTACAGAAAAGCGGAAAAGAAGCACTGTCACTGATATCGACTGGTATGCTGCGTTCAACATGAAGGTGATTGCATTTCCATCCCATCTTCGTCTGTTGACTTAGTCCTAAAAGAAAATGGATTAGTTCTAAAAGGAAAACATAACCCTAGTGTTCCCCCAACAGTCAAACTGACATAAGAACCCCAAAATCCCATAATTATTTTCCGCGCACAAACGTTCACAACAATTTTTCGCAATGCATCCACAGTACTTGGAGGAATTTGTGAGTTTCGATTTTTGTACACTCATCCGAAAAACGTCAAGTTTCACTCTGCTACAAAAATTCACTTGAATACAGACAAGATAATTTTACTTTGAATTTAGTGTGTTTATCAATTTCGAGAAAATTCAACAATAGTTTCCATTCCGGTGATTAGTTACTCAAATAATTGCTGCAAAGGGTCATCTTCAAGCCCACCTGCAATTTCTGATGTTTTGTATAGCAAACGGATTAAACTGCCTGTTCAGTGATGCAAAAAGTTGTCACGACTGGTTATGTTCAATTCGATGTCTTTCCATCTTTCCCGATGCCCTCATGATACCATTTTTAGCGGCATTTCAAGTCTGGCCAATTAAATGGAAGTATAAGGTTTGACATGGAGACCGAGTAGAGTAGTGGCTTCTCCCAAAAATGTATTTAATTTCAGTTTTGCAAGAAATTTTGAAATCAAATTAGTTTTAAAAAAAACTTTTGAAAGCGGTTTCTTTGTACAAAACACAACCGCGCGAATTGAATCCAAAACTCTGAAACCCTTCAACCTTTTGACTTTCAGGGTCCGCAGACAACTCCATCGTCACCGCAGACAAGCTTTCCGCCGACCAGACCGCCGAGAGGACGCGCAGTTCTAGTGGAAGAGAAAATAGAAGAAAATGTTCGACGCAGGTGTCATTTTGTCTTTTTTTGTCTGAATACGATTTTGCAGAGCTTCCATACCAGCTTCAATCCAAAATTTGCCGCCTGCTGAGATCGATTTGAATCAGGTAAGAGGGAAAGAGAAAAAAAGAGTGAGAAAGAGAGAGAGAGAGAGGATGAGAGAAAAATCGATAAATCAAAAACTTCCAGATCTTCCCATGCCCAAATTCGCTTCCGAAATCAAAAGACGATGAAAAATGCAATTGCAACGCTTGCAAGCTTATCCGACTGGACGAACTGGAAAGAAAGAAATTCGAACGAAACCTTCGATCGACCGAACGATTCTCAAGAATTCGTAGTGAAAGTGTGAGTATCATCATTTTTCTTTTCATGTGGATTGCGTACGAGGATAAACTGTCAAAAACGTTCTCACTGATTATTTGAACACGTTTCGCACTTAATTGGAGAATATGTGAGGAATCGAATATTTCTCACCTTTTCCCATAGATACCTTTCCTATTTCTTTTTTTCAGACAAACCTCTCAACGCAAACGCTTCCACACAGTTATAGAACGACGCCGGCGAAGATCAAGTTAGAAGATGTTTTCTCACCACAACCTCCAACGAAGCCACCAATGCAGCAGACAACGACAAAGTCAACATCGTCCACCACAAGAGCATCAGAGAAGACGTTCGTCAGACATTCTTCTGCTAGATCGTCAAGGTGAGCAAGTTTCAAAAATTTTAATTCATTCCCAAATTTAGATCGTCGATCCGCTCCCGTCGAAGTGACGATGGTTTGAGTATCGACAAGCCACCACCGATGTCCAGAAAGAACTCGGGTCGTAAACCACCTCCATCGCCGGAACCCAGGAAGTCGTCGTTCAACCTTGATGAAGTCTTCCCAAGAAGAGCTTCAGGAGCTCCGCAGCTCGACCAACAGGTACTTTTTCCAAAATTTTATGTTTTCAAAGGAGATGTGAGATATGATTTTTGAGAGTTAGAAGTTTAAAAATTTTTTTTTCATTTTTTAATAAATTTCTAAATCAGAATAGTGTGATCCTAAGTTTTTTCCTGAACTTGTATCTATCATTTTTCACAAAACCAGGATGACCCTACAACTAGTGTGAAAATAGATTACTGAATTTTTTGGTTCACTCCCAGAGGGCCTCTGTACACATTCATTTAGTGTGTCTTCAAAACTTAGATTTTCATAAGCACAACTAACAAACCATTTTCAGTTCTCGGGTACCTTGGTTTCTAACCCTGCAATCGTGGAAACAACGACAACAATGAACACGACTTGCAAAAAGGTCGACGTTGCGGTGAAGGATATGCTGGAAGGAGCTGAATCGTGGACACTGTCACCTCCCAGACCGTCACCAAGAAGGAATTCCATCTCTGAAAAGTCGAAGCCCATTTACATCGTGAAGGAAGTCGTACAGAGTAGGAACTATCTGGACAGCAATGGAGAACCGGAACGTCAAGAAGAAATTGTCAATGTTTCCACGAAGACGGACATCGGAACTACTGAGACTACCACGACAACGGAGACGAGAAGTACAAGACAGTCCGATGACGTCAACGTTCCCAAGCCTGTAGGACCTGCAACTGATTTCGCTGTAGTGGAGATATCAGAGAAAAAGTCATCTGAAGTATACCACCAGCAAATCTTTGTTGAGTCAGTTAACGAGATTGAAGTAGAAGTCCCGGTTCAGAAGAAGTCATTGAACAATGAAACTGAAGAGGTTTTGCTTCAGAAGACGTCAGAAGATGTAGTCCTGAATGTTCCAGAAGACAGCAAATTGACTTCCAAAGTTGACTCCGCTCAAAAAATGTCAGTGCAGGAAGGCGCCGTCATTGAAACAGAGGCCGAGAAGACGTCTGAAGTCAAGAAGACAACCACTATCGAAATGGACGTGAAGATGAAGCAACCCGACGTGGCTGACGACTACTACGCTGACCTGAATATCCCTGAACTTGACTACGACGGGATTTCCATAACCGAACCAACTGAGATCTGCATCGACGCTGTTTTCTCAAAGGAGGTTCCACAACCCGAAGTGAGAAGTCAAGAGTACTCAATCACCAGAACTCATGAACTTACGATGGCTTCGAGTGATGAAGATGAAGTGGTTCCTACTGCAGACACTGTTGATGTACCCGAAAAAGTCGAACAAGAAGAAAGATTGACTCCATCAAGACAGCCATCTGAAATCGACCTCGACAGCGTCTTCGTCCACGTTACCGACAGGAGTCATCACGAGGAGGATTTCAGTGAGGTCCAGAAGCGCGTAGAAGATTTCAGAAAGACCAAGGAAGAAGCCAAGATTCACGTGGCAACTCCAGAAGTCAAGAAGACTTTTGAATCGACGGCGACAGTGAGTCTGGATGAGGTCTTCAACATCACGAGACCAAAAGAAGACTCAGAACTGAACATCCCAGTAGCTCCACCAAGAAGAAACTCGAAGATGGAGATTTTCGATGTTGAAAAAAAGATGCAGAAGAGTGAAGTTGATGATTTTACTGAAAAGTGTTTGGCAGTTGATGAACCTGTGAATGTTGACGCACCAAGAATGGTGGTGACCAATTCCACACTGATTCTGTCGCACAAGGATGAAGAACATCTGAAAGTTCCAGTGATCACCATCCAAGGACCATCAGGTGAAACTTCTGTGAACTCACAGAAGATGACAGTCTTTGAATTCCTCGAAGCCGAAGCAGATGTACCAGTACCACCTGTAAGAACCAGAAGAATAGAGAAGAAACAGGAGTTCGAAACAACTTCAATAACGTCGACGTCGTCAAAGAAGTATCCGATGCCAGTGGAGCACACGTTGACGTTGACATTGTCCCCAGATGAGCAAGCAAAGAAATCAGGACTGACAACCGTTCCAACAACGAAGGATTCTGAGAAAAAGACTATTGTGATTGAAGAACCACAACAGGAAAAGAAGGGAGAAGAGGAGAAAGACCTCTCTGAAATTCCATCTGAAGAGTACAAAATGCCAACCAGAAAGGTCTCCGTTGTTGATCTAGACAAAGTTTTTGTTCACGTCACCGACAGTCACCATCATGAAGAAGACTTTGAAGACGTTGAGAAACAGGTCGAAGAGTTCAGAAAGGCCAAGGAAGAGTCAAAAATACGCCGAGAAGAACCAAAAAATGTGGAATCTGAATTGACGTTGCCTCCCTCCGATGTTTCAATGGAACTTATCTTCACCGCACCTCGGAATCAAACGACAACATCAACAGAAGTTGTGGCCGAGGAATCTGATGTGAAGTCACAAGAGAAAGCATATCCGGAAGAAATACCATCGGAAGACTACATCAAACCAGCTAGAAAGGTGTCCGCCGTTGATCTCGACAAGATTTTCGTCCACGTCACTGACAGTCATCACCACGAAGAAAATCTTGAAGAAGTCGAGAAACATATGAAAGAATTCAGGATAGCCAAAGAAGAAACAAGAATTCACAAAGAGACTCCAGAAGTCAAAAAACCAGAAGTTACCTTGGCTCCATCCGATTTCCCGTTGGAATTTGTCTTCACACCTGGCAACCAGGAATCAACAACCACAATTGTTCTAGTAGAGAATACACCCGTTCCGACGTCTCCAGTCAAAGAAGATCAAGAAAACAGAACTCCTGAAGAAGTTCCATCTGAAGATTACTCTCCGCCTCTGAAGAAGTCTTCAATTGACCTTGACCAAGTCTTCGTTCATGTCACCGACAGTCATCATCATGAAGAAGATTTCGAAGATGTTGAGAAACGAGTCGAAGAGTTCAGAAAGGCGAAGGAAGAGTCGAAAATACACCGAGAAGAACCAACTATTGTGGAATCCGGACTGACTTTGACCCCAACTGACGTCCCATTGGAACTCATCTTCAACCCTGAAGTACCGGTAAATCTGACTTCAACATCAACTGCGATGCTCGAAGAAGATCTCCCAACTCTGACGTCACCGAAGAAATATGCAAATGCAGAAAGTGCGCCACCACAAGAAATCCCATCCGAAAGCTATGTTTCTCCTTCGCGAAAGGAGTCTGGAGTCGAACTCGATAAGGTTTTCGTACACGTCACCGATAGGCAGCATCATGAAGAAGACTTTGAAGACATCGAGAAGCGAGTGGTGGAATTCAGACAAGCAAAAGAAGATTCAAAGAGACCGTTAGTTGAACCAACTACTGTGGAATCTGGATTGACGTTGACCCCAACTGACATCCCATTGGAACTCATCTTTAATCCTGAAGCACCAGAAAACCAAACTACAACATCAACTGCAATACTCGAAGAAGATCTTCCAACACTGACGTCACCGAAGAAATTTCCGAATGCAGAGAGTGTGCCACCACAAGAAATCCCATCCGAAAGCTATGTTTCCCCTTCGAGAAAGGAGTCTGGAGTCGATCTCGACAAGGTTTTCGTACACGTCACCGTTAGTCATCATCATGAAGAAGACTTTAAAGACATCGAGAAGCGAATGGTGGAATTCAGAAAAGCCAAAGAAGATTCAAAGAGACCGTTAGTTGAACCGACTACTGTGGAATCTGGATTTACGTTGACCCCAACTGATGTCCCGCTGGAACTTATCTTCAACCCTGAAGGACCAGAGAACACAACTTCGACATCAACTGCAATAATTGAAGATCATCTCACGATGTTGACCTCACCAAAGAATGGAGCACCAGGAAACCAAGAAGAAATTCAATCTGAAAACTACGTCGCTCCAGGAAGAAAATATTCCACTGTCGACTTCGATAAAGTCTTCATCAAGGCTTCTGGCAGTAGTCAACAAGAAGAAGATATTCAAGAGAAACAAAATGTTGTGACGGTTCCGAATGAAGATGAATCCACAGGGACGTTGTCCCCATCTCAACGCCCAGTTGATGTTATCTTCTCGCCAATCGAACCACCGGAAGATCTGCATACCACTCCTTCACGAAATCAAACTTCGAGAACATCAGCCGATTTCGAAGACGATTTGTCCACTTTGACGTCTCCAAAAGCCAAAGCTTCATCGAGAGAGCGATCCGTCATCGATCTCGACCAAGTCTTCGTTCACGTCACGGACAGTCATCATCATGAAGAAGACTTTGAAGACGTTGAGAAACGAGTTGAAGAATTCAGAAAGGCAAAGGAAGGTTCGATAAGACATGCAGTCGAACCAGAGAATAATGAATCTGGACTGACGTTGACACCAACAGACGTCCCATTGGAACTCATCTTCAACCCTGATGCACCAGGAACCGTCACTTCTACTTCAACCACTTTGATAGATGCGAATCCTGCTGTGTTGACATCGGCGAAGAAGGAGACAACCACAATCACCAAAGACCTGGATGATCCGTTACCATCCGTAGAAGTTGATGTGGTACCTGCATCTGAACCATTCAAGACGGAATCAAAAAGGTTATCCGGAATTGACCTCGACCAAGTCTTTGTTCACGTCACTGACAGTCACCATCACGAAGAAGACTTTGAAGACGTTGAGAAACGAGTCGAAGAGTTCAGAAAGGCTAAGCAAGAGTCGAAAATACACCGAAAAGTTCCAAAAAATGTGGAATCTGGGTTGACGTTGACACCAACTGACGTACAGCTGGAACTCACATTCACTCCTGAAGTGACTGAGAGTCATACGACAACGTCCACTAGAGTCATCAACGATCATCTCCCAACATTAACGTCTCCAAAAACTGAGAATCCTGCCGGAGAAGGAATCGGTGATTCCGTTGGATTTTCAGAAGAGAAAGAATCAACCTTGACTGTGTCACCTTCTGATGTTCCTCTGGAACTGATCTTCACGTCTGAGGGACCTCAGAAGCATATATCAACGACTGCAACAGTTTCAGAAGACATTCTTCCCACTTCTCAGACACAAAGTCCAGTTGCGGAACAGGCTGATGTAGCAACAGAAAAGTCTGAAATCGAATTTGAAGTTAACACACCAATACTACCACAACCAGTCGACGAAGATCGAGCAACCAGTTGGGGTCAACGTCAGTCATCTGAAGAAATTCCATCTGAAGATTACTCTCCGCCTCTGAAGAAGACTTCAATTGACCTCGACCAAGTTTTCGTTCATGTCACCGACAGTCATCATCATGAAGAAGATTTCGAAGATGTTGAGAAACGAGTCGAAGAGTTCAGAAAGGCGAAAGAAGAGTCGAAAATACACCAAGAAGAATCAACTACTGTGGAATATGGACTGACGTTGACCCCAACTGACGTCCCATTGGAACTCATATTCAACCCTGAAGCATCAGAAAACCAAACATCGACATCGACTACAGTCACCGAAGATGATCTCCGCACGTTGACGTTGCCAGAACATGAGGATCCTGTTGGAGAAAAAGCAAAAACTTTTGTGGGAGTCCCAGAAAAGAAGGAATCATCTTTGACCGTGAAACCTTCCAACGTTCCTATCGATCTGATCTTCAAGCCTGACGCTAGTGAGTACCAAACGTCAACATCTACAGCTGTTCTCAAGAAAGACTTGCCTGTTCTGACGTCTCCGAAAACCAAAGCTCCTCTCCAGAAGCAACCCGAAATCGATCTCGACCAAGTTTTCGTCCACGTCACTGACAGTCATCACCACGACGAAATTTCTGAAGACATTGAGAAGCATGTGGATGAGTTCAAAAAGGCGAAAGAAGAATGCAAGAGACACCAACAAGAACCAAAGGTTGTGGAGTCCGGTCTGACGTTGCTGCCTTCTGATGTTCCTTTGGAGCTGATATTTACAACTTCTGACACGTCAAAGCCACCACACGGATCACAGTCAGCGCCTCAAGATACTCAATCTGGAACATGGAGCTCAAGAACAACAGAGACAACCACCACTACGAGAACGGTGGAAGAGACAACAAGAACATCAGTGACCAGAAGATCTCGCCCAGGATTGACGATACCAGTGATGAACTGGATCGACGACATTGTCGGCGAGAAAACGAACGACGCCTTGAAATCTCCACTGCTCAGAGTGAAAAAGAACAGTTACGAGTCATCACCAACGCGAATTTCTTCTGAAATAAAGCTCGAGTGGATCACCGAACTTCCAGGCTTCACATCCACAGCGACAGAGACCATAGAACCCATCAAACTTCGTCGTAAAATCACCGAGAACGATCTTTCCGTGATAGAGAACACACTTCTGACCCTACCATCATCTTCTGACTCCGACCTGTTGGAGCTTATTTTCTCGATGAAGTGTGACTCTGAGAAAGATACTTGTGAATGTTCCGCGTGCCGATTGACTTCGCTGACTGATGAAGAACTGATACAGTTGAAGTTGGAGCTGGAGAAGAGAAAGGTTTGTGTGCCATATTTAGTTTATGGAGACATTTTGCGCATGTTTTAACAAATATCCAACTTTGGTGTCACCAAATTGTTGAAAAAGGTTACGAGTGGCGCCACTGTTGGAAAGTTGTTAACTTTCTCTATGAATTGTCACATGTCATCATGTACTCATACTAACATGATTCTGTTGCTTGGGCACAGTTAGAACTCTCACTTCCAGACTGGACAGCAACAAAGAACCGTACAGGTCGAGCGTAGGGAAGTGACTTCACCAC
Source organism: Caenorhabditis parvicauda (assembly GCA_963978915.1). Lineage (NCBI taxonomy): Eukaryota > Metazoa > Nematoda > Chromadorea > Rhabditida > Rhabditidae > Caenorhabditis > Caenorhabditis parvicauda. The sequence continues at coordinate 7,053,501 of OZ022250.1, read as the reverse complement.
AAGAGCCATCTGACATCCCTCTTGACTCCATCTTTGGAGAATTGGATACACTTCAAGTTGATGTCAGAAAAGAGACAACAGGTTTGATTTTGTGTTGAAAAAATGCTCGCATCGTCGATTCTTCGAAAATTCATTCATCTGACTTATTTATTATTTCGTTCTTATCCAACTCTCAAGGCAATATTTTCAGTTGCTTACAGAAAATTTGATGTCCCCTTAAATTTTGAAAACTCAGGATCAATTTACGGTTCCAAGACGCACTCTCCAAGAGAAACCGTAACGAGAAATCTGACCACCGAAGAAGTTCCATTGGATTCTGTTTTTTCACTGGTGGACAAACTTCATGTGGAGACTAGGGGTTAGTTTGAATCTTTTTTAAGCTTCCTACGGTAAATTCAGAAACAGTGCCGAAAGCCCCCTCAACCCCGTCTCCAACCCTTCGAAGTGACCGGATCCTCTCATGGAAGGAAGCATCGTCCCCAAACAACGATGTCATCAGCCTGGACGACGTCTTCAGACCCAAGAGTGATAGGAGGTGAGTCGCTGACCAGCCGCGGGTTTCGCCGTATCAACACTATTTGATTGATGGTCATTGTATGGTGACACCTTCCGGGGTTGGGTTTAACAAAGTGGTTTGGTTTTCTTTCTTCTTTTTTTTGTTTTGAAAACAACTAGTTTCTTTTTGAGTCTTCGTTTGTGAAAATGTGGAAGATACCTGAAATTATGACATTTTCTTCTTCTTTTTGGCTTTTACTCGATACTTTGTTCGGAATAAGTAGACAACAGTGGCGTCATTGCAACGCTTTTTCGACAGTTTATCGACGCTAATGTTGGATTTTTGCATGAAATTGTACACAATATTACATGTAAATCATAAACTAATGCTGATGATTATAAAACACTGGAAGAACTTTTGTTTTCCCGAGAAGAAACGGAAGCATGAACATTCCACAGTGCGTGACACATTTCGCCTATTGGTCAGCAGACTTTTTTTCTTTGTATCTTATCACACACAACGGAGAAATATTCAGACCGTCGTTGATGTCACCGACAACCGACGTGCGAAGTATGGACAGCGGTATGTCCTCGACACGAACCCACGCAGTCATGTCTCCGGTTGAAATCGATCTGAACGATGTGTTCAAGCCTCCTGTCGTCACTAGTGCTGAGAAGACTATCGATGAGGTTAGTTGCAGATAGATTTCATGATTGTTATGTTTCATTATCAATATCAGAATTACTCATGATTCGAATTTCTGATGACCCAATATCTCATCCGACGTCAAATCAAAAATTCAAACTTGAAATTTCACTTAAAGCGACTCTACAAAAATTTTCCATTACAGGCCTTTAAAGGAATCTTTGACGGAGAGAAAAGTGGAATGAGCACAATCAATGGCTATGATACTTTGAACAAAAGGACGGAGAAGAAGAATGAAAGGTACTATTCAAAGCATCGCGAGGATAAATCAGAAACCTCCAGCAGTCACCAGTACCATGATTACTATCTCGATACACAAGACGATGAAGAACTGGACATCGCCGAGTTTGTAGACGATATACTCGGAAAGAGCTTGGACGAAGCTGCGTTCCATTTCTCAAGTAACAAAGGTTCGGAGTGAAAACTTGTTCGAATACCGTTCTGTCTACATAAAAATGGACTAAAAATCACTTTCGTCGCTGTAGTATGACATCTTACAGTTTTACACATTGAAGCGAGGATTTGACATGATAAAAATGGAATAGTTTGCACTATCAAACATTTGTTAATCACTTTTCCCATCCGATCACTCGCTCTCATGTGTTTTGCACTTGACCACTTTCCCGTTGACTCTTCGCTTGTTGACACCCATTTTATCTGTTTCTTTTTTTGTATGAAGTAACACCGACTCCTGACAGAACGTCTTCAGGGAACAAATACTTCGACAACACAAGAAAGCTCTCATCCATGTCTCGGTACGAAACGGACTACATGAAAGTGACAGACACCTCTATCGACAGGAAAGAGTTATCTAGAGGAAATTCTCAAGTTTTGGTGAGATGAATAAGGGAGAGAGAGAGAGAGAGAGAGAGAGAGAGAGAGAGAAGGAGAAACTGACATCTATCGTTTAAGAACGATGCCACATCATTGAGTACAGCTATCAATAGCGAAGATCTGATGAAAATGCTCTTCCCAACAGGAAAAGGTAATACAGGATTTTTTCAAGTTATGAACAAAATTTCAGAAGACCCACAACCATCCACGTCGTCAGAAACCGTAACGTCATCGAATACCGTCCCAGTTGAAGAGCAGCTCGTTCCAAAGAAGTCGCAGGATGAGGAGGTAACCAAGGCACACTAACATAATTCAAATAGAAGTTTCAGATACTCGAAATCGAATTTGACAATGGAGTTTTCATCGTGAAGGGGTCTTACACAATCGTGATACCGAAGACTGATACGCTCGGACAATGGCTCCAGGTCAGAACACTCAGAGGAGGCAACTCAGATTTGATCCAGAAAAAACCAGATTGGATCCAGAGTTGCATCTCCAATCGGGATGAAATATACTTCAATGTACTCGTTTCAACCGAGTATTAACCATGGTATCTCCTTTTGGCGAAAAAATAATTTTCCGAGACAATATAGCCATTTGAAGGATTTTGTCAGATTGGATCCAGAACGGTCATATTGGATTCAAATTAGATCCAATTTGCATTTCTGATTCTGTGAAAAAAGGTCCCGATAAGTCGCTTTTTTGTTCTAAAAACACCATAACTATTTGTTCCATAATAATTCAGCTCATGAATCATCTGTTAACTCATGTTTCGAATGCATCAAGATCATTTAGATGACATTTAAAAACTCTGATTGGATCCAGAAAAAAATCAGATTTGATCCAGAAAAAAATCAGATTGGATCCAGAACGGTCATATTGGATTCAAATTAGGTCCAATTTGCATTTCTGATTCTGTAAAAAAGGTCCCGATAAGTCGCTTTTTTTCTTCTAGAACCATTGTTCGAATTTATAAGTTTTTTCTCAGTGTGTTTGTGGTATTTCAGGCATTCCGCTGAGTTTCTCTTGCTTATCACTCCACCTCCTAGTCATAACACTGAACCTGATTTTTTTTTCAAAAAAAATGACTTGGTAACTTCGACATAACATAGTGATCGAAAAACAATTTGAGATTGAAAACGATCAGATTTCGAAAGCGTAGTGAGTGCTGGGTCTCACATTATCAATCTCTAAAGTTTTGGGTGGACCGACATTGACCCGTAAATGGGCGACAGTAGGATCTGGCAACAGATGAACTACAAATAGACTAACATGCGACTGAGCGACAAATGGATTGAAAATGGGCTAGCACGAGACTGGACGACAGGTTGACTGTAGATGTAACAACGAAGAGAAAATTAATTGGATTTGTAGAACGCAGTTAATAAAATAAGTTTGTCATGCGCGTGTCAAGTGGAACATCGCATTTTCTATTTTTTTTTTCACATTTTCTGATTGTTTTCGTTGCGTTTTGTTTTGTATCATGTAAGTCCTATCTTATTGTTTTACAAACTAAAATGAGTTGATGACTTGTTCTCAAAATTTACAAAAAGCTAATGATAACAACTTCGAATACTTTCTGTTTTTCTCGTCTCACACCTTTCTTCTCGTATTCACCTGAAAACTTAAGACTCGCCCCCCCTTAAGACCACGACCCCTTGGTTCTTCTCAAAAACTGTTCTCTCAACCTAGCCTAAGCTTATTATAAAAGGAAATCACTTTTGGTTGCAGATTGCAAATTGAGAAAAATTCATGATACAGGCGTGAGGGTCGGCAGATTATGGCGTCTCCCACGGATTTGAAATCTTATTGAGAGCTTTATGAAAATAATTCTCTCTCAGATAAATGTATGCAATGTGTGAAAACAAGAGTATAAGTTTTTATATCCCGTTTTCAAGATTTGTAGATTGAAATCGACTAAAACACGGGAATTCGACATCTTTAAAAGACTCAATAGCTTCTATCCTTCACTATCACGATTTTTCCTGTTTAGAAATCGACTTACAGATTAGCATGTATTGAAGTTTGGACAAGAAAGATCATGTAAGCTGTGAATTTCGATGAATGTAAGTTTTTCAGTTGTTTTTAATTTAGCAGCAAGACAATTAATTTTGTGATGAATAAAATTGACGAAAAAACGTTACAGAAGACCAGAACCATCCCACATGACAAATGGCGACTGCGCTGCTACTTGATCACGAGGTAAATTTTATGCAAGTTTGTATTCTCAATCTCTAGTCGACTAACGTACTTTGCAAAAATAACGTCATGATGCATTTTTCTAATTTTGTCATCTTACATGAGATATATACCAAAATCCGGGAATCTGTTAGATCTGTGGTCGCGTAGGTTTTCAAATATGTTGAAGAAAGTGAAATCGCTCTTGAAAGTTACGACCGAGTTATGGTTTTTTTGCTGATAAGTGAAACGAATGAATCTATTTCACAAAGACCGAATGAGAGAAAGAAGAGTTAAATTGACCATAAGTGAGTTTTATAAAAAAAAACTTCACGACACACACTACATAGCTAGCAAAAAAACTTATTACAAGAAGTTGGGAACCGATCCGAATAAAAAGAAAATCAGCAGACCTTTGCTTACACTACTCGGCCATCGGAGACATGGTTCCAGCCATATGTAGCCCGATTTTCCGTATCATAACATGATAATTCAAATTTTTTAACATTAAAATTTCATAAATTAGTCGGTAGAGCAGTTTAATTGTCTTTACTATATTTAAAAACCTAGGGGAGCTCTAAGACCTCAGAGCTTCTCCGGAAACAATTTATTCGTTCCGATTCACTTAAAATGTAATATTCAGGACCGTCAAATGGAGTGCGTCGATCTAGATGACACCTGTCCTGGGAGCTGTAGATGGAAGGGGTACATCAATCGATCATTGGAAGAGTCCTCATTGATCATGGAAGAAGAAATTACAACTAATTATTTTTGAGAATCAAATGAATGAATATAACATGAAAGTGTGTTTATGGATGGAATATTGGATCGAATGTTGATTCAAAGTGTATAGATTTGACAAGGAGTGCTGAAATTGGATCCAGAAAAAAATCTGATTTGATCCAAAAAAAATCAGATTTGATCCAGAAAAAGTCAGATTTGATCCAACCACAGTTTTTCTAGATTAAACTGGATTTTTTCTGGATCAAATCTGAGTTTCCTCCTCTGAGCAGGAAAACGTTTTAAGGAAAAAATAGATTTTTCAGAAGATTCTCGACGAAACTGGAAGCCTTGCCTCTATTGACTTCTCTGTAACTCCAAAACTCAAAAAGCTACTTTTGGAATGTATCAGAGAGAAAGCAGCACATTTGAAACATGGAAAACGTGAGTGAAAAAAGCAAAAAATTTTGACCACTGAGCGGATCGAACGCCCAACCTTTCGATCTGGAGTCGAACGCGCTACCATTGCGCCAAGCAGTCGCCATTTTTTTATGCTCCCTCTGTATGAAGCGATAACAACATATGTAGGTGCACAAAGAGTGAAAGTTGCCATAGTGACCCTCTTGCAGGTGTTTTACATAAAATATTTCAGAGGACGGAATCTCCTGGAGAGGTCAGCATTTGATATCCGGAAATGATCATGCGTCAGCCAACTTCTTGGCAATGAACGCGAACAAGTATCACCCAGTGGACAATCCGGAGGTGCACCCGTTAACGTTAACGAAGTGTTGAGATCATCCTTCAGGGAATCGTGAACCTGTGTACAGCCGAGAATAACATCTGCACACCTCTTCTGGTTGATAGATGGAATAACTTTGACCTGTTCAAGCCTGAAGTCGATCATTTGACTCGATACAATCCGATTGGAGGATATCCAAGGTACCCATAAACTGGGAACTTGTATGAAGAAGTAACACTTTCAGCACCAAGGACGCCATCCGATCTTATTTCAAGAGAATTCTGAATGCTGACGTAGAGAATGACGAACTCGTGATGACAGCTTCCACGAAGACGGGATATGATGTTGTCTGCTACTGTCTCTTCGAACCTCACGGTAACACCGCTCATTAATTAGCATGAAGCACAATCCATTCAGACATTCTGCTCACTAACTCGCCTGTCTATGCAGGAACCCTTGCCAACTGTGAAGACCGTGCAGAGTGCCACGTGGAGGTAGTTGAGGTAAGTCTCGCTCTTTCTTTTCCTATTATTCAAATAAATATTCAGACAGACTTGTCCAACCCGAAGCTGGAGATTTCGACATTCGAAGCAGCCTTGGAAGAGCACACAAGAAAGGACAACGTTGTCAGAGGAATCGTGATCATCAACCCTCACAACCCACTCGGAGTGGTGTTCCCAGCACATGACATCATTGCTCTTTGCAACTGGGCGACAAGGTTGATACTCTTTCCTGCGAGTTGGTAACGTTTCTTATTTCAGCAAAAACCTCTACGTTATCATCGACGAAGTTTTCGCCAACTGCAACTACAAAGCCAGTGACTTTAAGTCTTTCCTCACATTTCGCAAGAAGCTGGACCAACCGAAGAACGTGGCTTATCTGTGGAGTGTCAGCAAGGACTTTGGTCTGCCTGGATTGAAGTTCGCTGTGATTCACAGTGAGAATGAGAACTTATGCAAGGCGGCATCCAAGCTGGACTTGTATAACCCTTGTTCGTGTCTGGTTCAGGACTCTGTTGTCAGACTGATCAATGATGAAGGTAAGCACGCACATAGCTTCCTCTACCTGTAAAAAAGTCTGACCTCCGTAAATCGGTTACTTAGTACCGTAGCAGTTTCGCCTTGAAATACAAGAACGATTTAAGTAATGCGCCTTTAATTTCAATGGACTGAAAGTAAGAATAATAATTTAAACCCACAAAGATCTAACTGTTCGTTGTGAGAGTCCCGACTCCTACCGTACTCATTTTACAAAAACGCGACTGGCGCGCGTTTGAAATCGGTCAGACTTTTTGCTAGATATGTGGCACGTGCTCAAGCGCTCAAGCGGAAGTTCTGTCTTTTAGAATGGGTGAAATCCTTCCATGCCGAAGTCAATAGAAGACTAGCCCTTCATGCAGACTACGTGACCAAGAACCTGAAGAATCTGGAAATCCCATACGTTAATCCTGTAGCTGGTGTAACGGTATTCGCTGATTTCAGCAAGGTTAAAAATTTCCAAAGAAGTATTTTATTTTTCGATATTTACAGCATTTGGAATCTAAATCTGAAGATGGCGAACTTGCACTGTTTGAAAACATCGCTCTCGGAGGAGTCATGTTGACACCTGGACAGCACATGAAATGTCTTCACTACGGATGGTTCAGAATTGTTTTTTCCTGTAGTAAGGAAGAACTCGTGACAGGTTTGGCGGATGGTGAGGTGAATGATAGAACATATTTTCAGGAATCGAGCGACTCTACACAATCCTGAACAGCACCAAGAAATCAGTTGGTTCGATCAAATACTAGAAGAGCCTTATAACTTGTGATTTGTAAATGCTTTACATGAACAGCATATTAACGGTTGAAAGTTGATTTTCATATCAAAACTATGCTTATTTCATGACATTTTCACTTTTTCTGATCATTTCTAGTCGTAAATAGGTATCAATTTTATCGTTGAATAAATATTTCGCTTTTATAACTCTGTGATTGATGGAAAATACATATCGATGGCATAATTAAAATAAACGCTAGTTTTTGGCCAGAATCCCCATCATAAATAATTCATTTAGTTTCTAATATGACTTTTTATCCGGCACAAAAGCTTGAAATCGTTGCAGATTCGGGAACAGTGGCAAAATAACATGTTTCCAGTGTCATACGGTAGAAATCTAAGTTATGAACTCTAGCTTCCTATGAAAAACGAATAAATCTCTATTTCTAGTGTTTTCAACTTAAAATGATAGTCAACCGATTTCATTAATCCCAGAAAACCAATTCAGAGAAACGATTGTCCACGCCATTTCCCGAATCTGAAGAACTACAAAGTTGAACTTTCGAAAGAGCTGCACTGAAAGAGAGGGCATTTAGTAAAACGCACCGAGTGCACTGCACCGCACCGGGTAAATTTTCCATTCGTATTCAGGCTTAGGCTGAACCTAAGCTGGCCCAAACCTAACCTAAGCCTAAAATAGAGATGAACTTTTAACAATGGTAACTTTTAATAGCTTAGGCTCAGCCTAAGCCTGAATACGAATTACCCGGTGCACCCGGTGCAACCCGGTGCAACCGGTGCATTTTACTAAATGCCGAAAGAGAGAAATACGAGAATGCATAGCGCCCTTCTCATCATTGCGGCAATGGTGAAAGGGGCAGCTATGCAGCCCTTTGCCACTTCGCAAGGAGCGTTTTCGTTCAAACGTCACTTTTCTCAGCGCCTTCTGTAAAGAGTGGCTGCGTTTCAAGTCTTCATACAAAGCCCAATTCAAGATGACCGGAGTGAGTTTATCATAAAGTTTAGTTTTTTGTTGCTAGTTGGATTATCTGTCGATTTTGCTTCCGGCGTTCTTGTGAACATTTTAGGCCAAAATATGTTTCTTTTTTATTTTTTGTTCGAAAACACAAATGTGAATAGTAAAAAAGTTTATTAAAACTTGAATATGTGTATTTTTTAAATAGTTTCCTTTCAGAAGGTTTATGGTAACAAGGACAACTTCAGAACCCAGAAGGTTCTCATCGCTGCCAAGCTCGCCAACAAGACTGTAACTCTTGCCGGTGATGTTCCACCAGCAGACAAGTTCCCACTCGGAGTGGTAAGTTGGAAATACACAAAACCAAAGTTGGTTAAAGTTTACCTTCAGACTCCAGCCTTCGACGGTGACGCACAGCTCTTCGGAGCCGAGTCCATCGCTCTCCACCTGACCGGTGCCAGCAAGCAGCTGCCAGAGCTCACCCAATGGTTCCAATATGCTGAAGGAACCCTCCTCCCAGCCGTCCTCGGATACGTTCTTCCATCCGTATCTGCTGCCAGCTTGGACAAGAAGGTATTCATTTTCCTATAGAGTTTCATCCAAAAACTTTTTAGATCGTCGATCTGTACAAGGCTGAGCTCAACGCCCAGCTTGCAGTTCTCAACGGACTTCTTCTCTCCAAGACTTTCCTCGTTGGTGAACGTCTGTCAGTCGCTGATGTTTCTGTTGCTCTTGACCTTCTCCCAGCCTTCCAGGTAAATATTCAATTTAATGGTGAATATTTTATTTTTCAGTACGTGCTCGACGCTGCAGCCAGAAAGCAATTTGTAAACGTCACCAGATGGTTCAGAACCGTCGTTGCTCAGCCAGCCGTCAAGGAAGTTCTCGGAGAAGTCTCTCTTGCCGAGACTGTTGCTCAATTCAACCGTAAGTTCTTGGCTAGTGTTTTCTTGTTTCCACTGCTCAGTCAGCAGGCTATATTATCCCGTATAGCAGGTGTTACAGTGGTGGTATAAGAAGAAACTAACTTACCGGTTCTTGCTCGAGCAGTTTTTGTTTCAAGCATTTTTCTGGCGTCTGTTTCGCGAGACCGAGAGTTGGCTCTACCTCGCTAATGCTCTAGGCTTCCCGGCCGATTTAGTAAACAGGGTAGCGCCTTAGAATGGTCTCATACAATTTTTAAAAATGAATATCCTTTTCAGAAGTGTTGGTCATTATCCTAATATTTTATTTAGAGGCCAAATACAACGAACTGAGCGCCAAGCTTTCCAAGACCGCACCAAAGGCAGCCAAGAAGGAACAACCAAAGAAGGAAGCTGCCCCAGCTGCTGAGGAGCCAGAAGCACCAAAGAAGGAGGACAAGGATCCTTTCGCAGGTGTTCCAAAGGGAACCTTCAACTACGACAACTTCAAGCGTGTGTATTCCAACGAGGACACCGCCACGAAGGCCATTCCAAACTTCTGGGAAACTTTCGACCCATCTGCCAACTCCATCTGGAAGTGCGAATACAAGTTCCCAAAGGAGCTTTCCCTCACATTCATGAGCTGCAACTTGATCTCTGGTAACAATTTTCTTCCAAATATTACTATCTGTTGTTTTTCAGGAATGTTCCAAAGACTCGAGAAGCTGAAGAAGAGCGCCTTCGGATCGATGATTCTTTTCGGTAGTGACAACAACTCGACCATCTCAGGAATCTGGGTTTGGAGAGGACAGGAGCTCGCTTTCACCCTCAGCGACGACTGGCAGGTTAATATTTTTCTCTTGTAAATTAGATATCGAAGAGAAGTCATTTGAACAATTACATTGAAGTTGTTCATAGTTACACTCTTCGAAGAAAGGCGCTGCTTCTCGTTGGATGATTGTTCTGTGTGGTCATACCTCTATTCTGTTAGCAACAATTGAACGTGCTCTCTATATTCAAGAATAACATCTACTTGAATCTTATTATAAGTTCCATTCAGGTAGACTACGAGTCCTACGAATGGACCAAGCTTGACCCTACTGATGAAGCTGTCAAGAAGGAGGTCAACGAATACTTCCTCTGGGAGGGAGACTTCGGAGGAAAGAAATTCAACCAAGGAAAAATCTTCAAGTAAAGTGCTCCCTGTGCTAACTAGCCGGTGTTTTAATTTGGACTTTGTTGTTGGTTATAAGTCGGACAATAAATTTTTCCGCTGTACTGTGATAATAAAAGTTTATATGAACACTAGTCGTTGATGATTCAGCTACTCTGACAAACAACTCGGGATTACATTTTTTAATCAAGGAAACTTTAATTTTAAGCAGGAAAAATTCATTAATCTTTGATAAACTTGATATTGCGTGAAGCGGGGTGGGTCTCTTCGTAGTATTCCATAAGTGCGTGTTCCAGGAAACACTCTTTCAAGCCGTCGAAGTGATCCATGCAATGTAAGTGATTCAGTGATAGGTTCGTAATGTTTCCTGGCCGCTGATCGCAGAAGACGTTGCAAGATTCTGGTATTCTGTGATGCCGACAGCAGGTTGTGTGATCAGCTCCGCGAGCCGCACAGAAGTGAACTTTGTTGAATTCCGCAACTGGACAGGATGACGTCAGTAGGATCGAAGACTGGATCTGCAGTACACATATCTAGCAAAAAGTCTAACCGATTTCAAACTCGCGGCAGTCGCATTTTTGTAAACTGAGTACGGTAGGGTCGGGACTCTCACAACGAACAGTTAGATCTTTGTGGATTTAAATTATTATTCCTACTTTCAGTCCATTGAAATTAAAGGCGCATTACTTAATCGTTCATGTTTTTCGAAGCGAAACTGCTACGGTAACTAAGAAACCGATTTACGGAGGTCAGACTTTTTTACAGGTAGAGGAAGATATGTGCAGTACGAAATTTGGGAAACCATTATCATTCACGCCGTGCTACAAAGACGGGAGGAATTTGACACATCATAAAATGGTTTGATTCACAGTGTAATTGGGTATCCAAGAGTTGGCTCTTCACAAAAGTTGTTCTTCCAACCTAACCTAACAGCTTATTATGAAAGAAAATAACTGTTGGCTGCAGATTGCAGATTGAGATTAATACATGACGTCATGAACGCGGGTTTTTACAATGTGTCAAATTCCTCACTTCCGTCTTTCTAGGACTCCGCTCATCATTCTAGCCAGCTAGCATTGGTACTACGGTGAAATATGAGTTTTTTCACTATGAAATATTCATTCTTCACGTATACTGTAGAGTAGTGCAACTCACCGCTTGAGGAGAATAACCGGCAAACGAACAGTAACCTGAGCATCGTTCATCGATGTCCAAGAGTTTGCAACACGTTGAGAAATGATCATCAGGAGTCTGAAATTGTCGTCTTGAAGCTTAATTCATATGTAAAATCACCTTCACCCCAGTGTCCCGTTCCGGCGGAACCGCTTTCTCATCATCTCTGAACGTCTTGGCTCCTGCAGCCCTGGCAACGCACCCTCCGCGCATGCAGGAGAATCCGATGCCGCACGGGCATCCCATGCCAACGTTTGATATCTGAACAAGAAAAGTTGTGTAAATGGATTACGGTACTGGTTATACCCCTGTGCAGATTCCTAGAAAGCATCCACCACATCCTGAGAATCCCATGCAGCCCAGGGAGATACACTGGAATTCGTACAGTACGGAAAGGTTACTGTAGTTTTTTCTTTCATTCTCTCTCTTTCATTACCACTTTCTCTTTCTCTCTCTCTCTCTCTCTCTCTCTCTCTATCTATCTATCTCTCTACTGAACAAATTCTAATTTTCATGAAAATATAAAAATCATATTAATAATCGACATAGAGCTTTGCGACTTCAAGAATAGAAAAGAACTCACCGCACTTCCAAACTCTACAAACAATAAAAAAGTAGCAAAAAGCAGCATAATAATTTTTACCTAAAGTGCACTGAAACTATTCTCGGAAGAGCTTCCTTGAAAAATGGGGCGTGTCCAATGCCTACCAGTTTCGTCATTTCCTCTGACCAATGTTTGCATTATGTTTGACCAGTTTGGGTGCTAATTTCGGCCGCTTCAACACAGTTCGTTTTTCTAGTCGGCGAATGGCAAAAGAGTTTAAGTTTGGGATAGAGAGAGAGGGAGAGAGAGAGTTCCAAGAGAAATCATCTCACACTTCGACCAACATGATCTGGATCATTTCTTTTTTTTTCTGCACAGAGCATACTTCAGCTGGATGACCATCAATTTCAGTCAGATTTTTCAAGAAACGTCTCACAAACTCTTTCATGTGTTCCAACACCGCGGAACGGGAAGTCGGTTTTTCATGGATGAGAGTCGTTCGTCTACTTTTTATCAAGGCGTATCAGCACACATGTTCATTTTTCCCACTGTTCCGTTTCTCTATTGATCCTCTTTCTGTCTTTCAAAGTGAACCACCCCAAGATCACTATCTTTAATCTCCAAAACTTTTGATGGACCGGCATCGGACCGTAAATGGGCGATTATCGTCCCGGACATCTGTCGCCCATTTACGGTTCGATGCCGGTTCACCAAAAGTTTTGGAGAATGAGATCACGATGATCTTATAGATCTTGATTCCTCTGCACGTTCCGAGTGTCATGGAAGTTTATGTTGACAAGCATTCGAAGAACACAATGAACAGTTGCTTAGCATACTGATTTTTCGCAGGAGCTTTGAAAACCCGTTCGCGGATAATCCAAGGATTGAAAAGTCTTCTACATTCAGGTAATGCCGCGCATCGAGTACGAGCAAAAACTCGATTTCAAAGATGTGCTCATCCGGCCAAAGAGATCCACGGTAGAGTCGAGAGCTGATGTTGTTTTGGAAAGAAGGTGTCAAGACATTTCAACATTTGTTCTTTCATCGAATATTTCCAGTTATGAGTTCCGCAACTCGAATGGATCCTACACCGGTGTACCAGTCGTTGCATCGAACATGGACACCGTGGGAACCTTTGAAATGGCCCATGTCGTATGACTTCGAGAAGTTGTCACAGATCATTGAGTCGATCCCAGCCTTGAAGTTCATCTGCCTCGACGTCGCCAACGGTTACTCTGAATCCTTTGTTGATTTGATCAGAAAGGTCAGAGAGAAGTGGCCAAGGTTTTATTTTTCGTTCATTGAAACGTCTCGTGGACAGCGAAGACATGAAGCATGATGAACTAATTCAGACACACCATTATGGCCGGCAACGTAGTCACAGGAGAAATGGTCGAAGAGTTGATTCTGTCTGGAGCGGACATCGTCAAGGTTGGAATCGGACCGGGATCTGTGTGCACGACGAGAAAGAAGGCTGGTGTAGGATACCCACAGCTGTCTGCTGTACTCGAATGTGCCGATGCTGCTCACGGACTCAACGGTCACGTGATGAGCGATGGAGGTTGCACCAACCCAGGAGACGTTGCCAAGGCATTCGGAGCCGGAGCTGACTTTGCTATGATTGGTGGTCTGTTCGCTGGTCACGATCAAAGTGGAGGAGACTTGATCGAGAACAACGGAAAGGTGGTTTTTCTTACAGTACTAAGATGTGTGAGAACTTCATATTCAATATTTGGCGTCTAGGGAACACTTTGTAGGAAAAAAAACAATAATTGAGTATAAGCGCCGTTTGTATCGTTTTTCCGTCATCGGACGTCTGCGAACAATTCTAAATATGTCGTTATGGACCAAGAATGTTCAATTTTTCCTTTACAGAAGTTCAAACTGTTCTATGGTGTGAGCTCCGACACGGCGATGAAGAAGCACCACGGAGGTATTCCGACGTATAGAGCCAGTGAGGGAAAGACGGTCACCATTCCATTCCGGTGAGGTTTAGTTGAAATTATTGCGATATTGTCACTTTGTTAACAAAGTTCTCAATGGATATTGCAGTGGTGACGTCAACGGAACAGTCCTCGATATTCTCGGTGGAATCAGATCTGCATGCACATACACTGGAGCTGCTCATCTGAAGGTAAACATGCTGAAATATCAAAGCATCTGATTAGGATTATTCTCTATTATCCGAGTATCTGTGAGGTCCGAAGACGGTTCAGGAAAGAATGACAATCAAAATGATACCCGACCGCTGACATGGCTTATAACATCTGATCGCCCTGCGTATCACACCCTCTCATGACTATGACCTTTTGGATTTAAACACCTGGTGCACGCCCCCTTGTGATCTTGGCCCTGATCATTCCATGTCTCTGTGCAGACGCCGCGAGGTGTCTCACAGACTCCAACCTTGTCGACAATAAAGGTTACCACAGACATGTTGAGACTTCATGACATATAAGCACTGTCAAGGCTTATTATGTTATAGGCTATATTTCGAAGGTTACTTTGGTTTTCACCTTTTGATGATGTTGAGTTTCGATAGAAATTGTCTGAAAGTACTTCATTGACCTGGTTACGGAGAAAGTGCGCGGCGAGAAAGAGAGTGCGTTTCGTGTAGATCGTGCAGTCTCGACAATGTAAGTAATTACCTTCAGACTCCAGTAGGAGTTGCTCCAGTATATTATTTCTCCCTGAACGGTTAATGATGCAACTGTGTTTCCAGGAGCTGTCCAAGCGTGCCACATTCATCCGTGTCACCCAACAGACCAACGACATGTACGTGCCATTCGAAGTTCCTACTCTGCCATCGGTTGCCAAACAGTGACTCTTTGTCTCACTTTCAAACATGTTGAATTCACTTCAAATTTAGTGATAAACTTGATCAAATCTAGTTATTGCATTTTTTTTAAGTTTAAAATAAACTAGAAAGTGTTCAGAAATGATAGTATTATGTTGGTTTCAGAAAAAAAACTCGACGCTTTTTGAGTTTCATGAAATCTTCCAGAAGTGTTAGGACTCATCAAGAAGAACGCTATTGGATCAAATGGCAAAATTGTCTACAACGAGAAATCTGGCATATGAACAGATTTGAAAAAGTGCATTCAACGTTGTTTTTGTAGTTCCGTTAAACTGTTTCCACGTGACATTCTTCACTCATTTCAAGATGATCTTCACGAAGAGAATCCGTGACATGATTAGCTCTACGGAGTCAACATTGGTATGTGAAAAGGAGAGAGAGAGAGAGAGAGAGAGAGAGAGAGAGAGAGAGAGAGAGAGAGAGAGAGAGAGAGAGAGAGAGAGACAGAGAGAGAGAGAGAGAGAGAGAGAGAGAGAGAGAGACAGAGAGAGAGAGAGAGAGAGAGAGAGAGAGTTTCAGAAGCAATCGTCTTACACCCCGACCAACATGATCTGGAGCATGACTTCTCGTGATCTCAAGAAGCAAGCCCAGAACAAGCCATCTTACCTGGAGTCGGACGTGGAGTCCCAATCCATCGAAGCCGCTAGTGAGGTCTCAGATAGCCTTGATCTGAACAAGTACTGTAGTTCAGAGTAATCATACAACTTGGATGTCTGGAACCGTGTCCGATGGCAGTGAGTCACAGAACTACCTGAAAATCCCGTCAGTTCTGTATAGTGAACAACACTCATCGAATCTTCAGGCCAAAACTTCTCATGCGCCCAACTGACTGGGACAATCTGTTGAGACACCTTCAGGAGCACACGAAGCTGACCATTGACGATAATGTAGGAATGCCAATGAAAGACTATCAAATCAGACTTCAGCTATCTCTCTGGTTCGTGAGATCCTATGGTAACATTGGTGAAAACAAGAATCCCCGTATGTGGCAGTCTCTGGAACACTTTGAGAAAGTTTTCAAGAGATTCAGAATTCCCGCTGAGCAAGTCCTACAGGTGGAACGTGATTCGAATTCATCCCAAATTCTCTTTAGGTACTTCAAGTTCTCGCAGAGAATGGTCGAGTTCGCCCAGACCAAATCATGACCAATAGCGATGTTTTGGACTTGGCGAAGGTGAATTTCTATTTCAAAAATAAATTTGAACCTCAAAAAGAATAAAAGAATGTTTCTCAGTTCAATATGATAACCAGACTGAATTATTTTCGCATTGAAAATTTTTAAATTTTTTGAATCATTAATGAGAAATTCAAATATTATGCAAGTATCGAATAAGTTACCATGAAAATGGAAAAATTTAACTTTCAGTCAGAAACTGGTACTATGGTTGCAATCAGTGAAATCCCACGGCTTATCGTCAGCGTTATGCAGAGCTGAAGTCAGAAAAAAAGAAAAGTAGAAACGCGTGACCTAAGGAGTATAATTATTTGAATTTCATGTAAACCTCGAATTTTATTTTTTTTCGAATTTCATTCGTGTCATTTCCTGTTTTTGATGATTCACCATGGTATATTCGCCTATATCTCGTTCATAAAGTTGTGTTCTCAACTCTGGTCTATCAGTTTCACACTAAAATTGCGTTCACCGAATGATAAGAAACAATCCCTCATCATATTAGAACATAAAACCGTTTGGAATTTTTGCTCGCTCAAAAAAATTATGATATTTTGTGTAACTATGCCAGGTTGTTTCCTACCGTATTATAAAAATCCAGCATGCTTCTTAAAAAGATAAAGAAATAGGTCAAAAGAGTAAGTACGAAAAGTAATCATTTTCTGCAAAACCCATTTCTTATATGCTCGGGCATGCTCCTGTTGCTGAACGGTGTCATTTGTGTTTTTATTTGTTCAGATTTCAGCTTTTTTCATGTTCACACTATTTCATCAAATGTGTAGAAGTGGTTCGGAAATGAACCAAGAACTTCATATTCATCACGTGTCGTATAAACTCATTCACGTGTACCAACACCGCATAACCGGAAATCGCTTTCTCATGGCTAAGAGTCGTCTGCGTTTTTCAGCAAAGCCTATCAGCACACATGTTCATTTTCCTTCTGTTCCGTTTGTCTATTGATCCTCTCTCTCTCGCCACAAGTCAAGCATAAAATCACCATGTTTAATGAGCTCATAATGAAAATAATTTGATTTCCTCTTACGTCCCGTGTCCAACGATGCCACCAAGGTTTAAAAAGTAATAACTCGCCTTATCACTATCATTTTTGACCGCTTGATGTATTATCAGTTAGAAGTCGTTTGAACTCCACTTTTATCTCACATTGCCTCCTTTTTATCTTTATTATTTATCATTGCACTTTAAGTAATCCGTACTAGTCTAGTCCTATTGCAACGGATGAGAAAGTTCCATTCCATACCGCTCTTTTCCATTATTCTAGAACGTTTACGGATAATCCCAAGATTAAAAGTCTTTGACATTCAGGTAATGCCGCGCATCGAGAACGAGCCAAAGCTCGATTTCAAAGATGTGCTTCTCCGACCAAAGAGATCCACGCTGAAGTCGAGAGCTGATGTCAACTTGGAGAGAACGTAAGTCGAGAATTTTATTGCCTTTTTAATTGAATATTTTCAGTTATGAGTTCCGCAACTCGAAGGGATCCTACACCGGTGTACCAGTCGTTGCATCGAACATGGACACCGTGGGAACCTTTGAAATGGCTCAGGCGCTCCATTCGCACGGACTGTTCACTACCATTCACAAGCATTATACCGTATGTTTTCAAACTATTCCTGTCCAATAACTGTGGATTTCATAGGTTCAAGAATGGCAAGAGTTCGCTGCTTCGGTTGACGATTCCATCTTTAACAACTTGGCCGTTTCAAGTGGAATTTCGTCAAATGATTTCGAGAAGTTGTCGCAGATCATCGAGTCCATCCCAGCCTTGAAGTTCATTTGCCTCGACGTCGCAAATGGTTACTCTGAGTCCTTCGTTGATTTCATCAGAAAAGTCAGCGAGAAGTGGCCAAGGTTTGAGTTTTTTACATGTGTAGGAAATGTATACAAATATCCAACACTGGCGTTTATCGCAACGTGTTCTCGCTATCCGCCAATATGTATGCTTACAGTTTCACAAGGTAGCGGGTGTGGAATCTATAACTAACTAACTAACTAACTAACAGACAGTTTCTCAAGCTTCTAAGTTAACTGATGGCCTAATATTGAGTTTCATGTCGACTTTCAGACACACCATTATGGCCGGTAACGTAGTCACAGGAGAAATGGTCGAAGAGTTGATTCTGTCTGGAGCGGACATCGTCAAGGTTGGAATCGGACCGGGATCTGTGTGCACGACGAGAAAGAAGGCTGGTGTAGGATACCCACAGCTGTCTGCTGTACTCGAATGTGCCGATGCTGCTCACGGACTCAACGGTCACGTGATGAGCGATGGAGGTTGCACCAACCCAGGAGACGTTGCCAAGGCATTCGGAGCCGGAGCTGACTTTGCTATGATTGGTGGTCTGTTCGCTGGTCACGATCAAAGTGGAGGAGACTTGATCGAGAACAACGGAAAGGTGATTTTTGGAGTGTTACAAGATTCAAATTTTCGTTTTCTCAGTAATTTCAAAATCAAAACTATTAAATTTAGAAGTTCAAACTATTTTACGGTATGAGCTCCGACACAGCGATGAAGAAGCACCACGGAAGTGTTGCAGAGTACAGAGCAAGTGAAGGAAAGACGATCACCATTCCATATCGGTGAGTTTCAGTGTAATATGAATGACTTCTAGATCAAAACGATCATTTCAGTGGTGACGTCAACGGAACAGTCCTCGATATTCTCGGTGGAATCAGATCTGCATGCACATACACTGGAGCAACACACTTGAAGGTGATTTTTCAATAAGATATTTTTTTTTAAACGACTGCACGTACAATGAAGGTAGTATGGTAACCTCTATCATTAGGTGTCACACTTTTTGATCAGAGCATATCATCGCGGTCCGTTATCTACCACTACTATCGATTATGAATCGTGTGGATCATGTAGACCGAGCTCAAAGATCGTACTGAACAGAATATTATATAGAGCTTTGACCAGGGCTCTTATGTTATGAGGGTTTATCATGTCTTGGTAAAACCTTATTCATCAACAAGATTGGGTCTGCTAGACACCTCGCGGTATCAGATCAGAAACATGGAATGATCGTTAAGCTAGTTCACATCTAGTGCTTACATCCAAAAGATCATAGTCATGAGTGGGTGTGATACGCACGGTACACGGCTCCCGTTATAACGGTATGAACATCGATTATTTTTCAGGAGCTGTCCAAGCGTGCCACATTCATCCGTGTCACCCAACAGACCAACGACATGTACGTTCCATTCGAAGTTCCTACTCTTCCATCGGTTGCGAAACAGTAACTCTTTGTCTCACTTTCAAGCGTGTTTTTTCATTTGATTTTCACTTTTGCTGCTTTAAAATTAGTGCCCACGTGATCGATTACGTGACCGTTCGTTTTAAAACTGATTCTTTTCAAAATTCGAAATAAACTCGTTCAAAAAGTTTATTGACTAGAACTTGGAAATTACTTCGTTCAGTTCGCCCAGTTCGACTTCGAGAAGTTTTCGCTCAGACTGAAAAATTGAGATTTCAAAATGTAAGAACATATGTTTTTGGTCAAACTTTCCAAAAATTGAAACTTACCGCGTCAGCAGCAGCTCCTTGTCTGAAATTCATTTTATCACAGATCACGGTCAGAGAACTTACGATTTACATGCTCTCACTTTCTTATCAACATTCTCCATCAGCATATTGAAGTAAGGAGGCAATAAATGAACAGGAGTAGAATCCTCATATACCCACTGGCGAACACGACGACCGTTTTTGACGTACCTAGAGTTCCTTTATCATTGAATTACAGCAAAAAACCCAAAAGTAAAGCCCGATGCGGGGCTCGAACCCGCGACAGCCAGATTAAGAGTCTGGTGCTCTACCGAAAGGGAATCATGTGGGTAGATGTGTGTTGAAATATCAGTTCGAAATTCTACCGTCTTCATAGAAAAAAACAAAAAATGGAAAAAATGGTTGAGTCAGATCTGGCTCGGTCACACCAGATCTGATTCAACTCACTAAACTGGCGAATAAACGCTACAAAATTCATCGAAAAAGTGTATGAAACGAACTTTAGACTTCTCTAGACACTTACTCTATCGTTTTAATAGATATCTGGAACATTTTAAACTAGTTCTTATTATCTTACCATTCTACTCAGAGTGGCGAATCAGATCTGCTTGAAGTCGAGTCAGATCTGGTTGGATCGAGCCAGAACTGACCAGATGATTCGAGTCATAGTTTTTTCGATGAACATTATCTGTTTCATAAGACATTCTTCTCGAGAAATCGAAATGCTGGCATTTTCAATGACTTGTCGAAGAAGTAATTGAAAACATTTTGGTTTTAAAAAATTCTTTTAGACTACTATATTATCTTTCTTCTGCTCTGATCTGCTCAGTGAATGTCATAATTAATTAGATTTTTTTGATGGTCATAGTTAGCTAGCTTGGAGTCGACACTGACGTTTTTGTTTCCATGATCATGTCATTTGATAGGTTCTCAACAAAAAATCAAACGCATGCGAAAAAAAACTTTGAATAAGAATAAATTAATATTTCGGCTTTGAAATTCTCAAACTATCCGTTTTCTACACATTACTCTGCATGAAACAGTCAAACAAAATACTAAAAATGTTACTTATCAAAAAAATAAAACTTGAACACATTCTCCAAGTCGGGAGAATATGTTGAGTAAACGTGCTCCTATGCACCTTACCGTAAATTCAAATTTAAACTTTTTCTTTATTTTTTTCGCTCCTATTCCGTTACAGTTTCTTGTTTTTAGAATGTTTCAAACGTTTCTTTTCAGGTTGGATCAAGTGAAAAGACCCCTATCTCTCGGAAGTGCTGATTTAAAAAATGGTGAGCTCTCGAATCAAGTTGAAATTACGTAAGA
>OZ022250.1:7023901-7027223 GCA_963978915.1 Caenorhabditis parvicauda | reverse complement strand
TTCAAAAAATGAAAATTTTCACATTGAAATGGTACAAAATTATCGTCTTCGAAGTGGTTTTTAAAATCAAACATTTTTCTTATCTTTTTTTTTAGAAAACTAGTATTTCCATACTTTTTGATGCAAAACCTTTTCGATTCTTTCACAATCAGGGATTCAATCATTTTATTACAAGTTTCATCTACGAGAATCATTGTTTTTCAAGTTATAGGTTTTTGACTTTTGGAGAAATTTTAATCTCGAAGCTTTGTTTTTTTCGAAATACAATTCCCACAATTTGGCAAGTTTTAGTTTTGGCGACTGAAGTTTTTCTTGGTGTACTTTAGCAATTTTTAAAGTAAGGTACTTTCATGATTTTTCCAGCCAAAGCGCGTGAGTACCATTGCTCCTTCCAGGATATTAAAAAGTAGGGGGTCAATAAAACTTATTGCTTTGAAAGAGAATGAAGATTTGCATAAGCAGTGCTCTCACGAACGGGCCCTTTGCATTGAATTGGCGGTGGTGAAAAGATAAGAATTTCAGGGAAAACGGCCATGCGAAACCGCCAAAAACACTGAACCGAATGCGAAACAAAAACCACGGGAGCAACGTACTGTCCATCCCGTCGCTCATCAACAATGGAAACTTATTGGCGGTAGGTTGAGTACTACATGGTGCGCCCTAATTATTAATACAAAACTATGCCTTTTCGATGCATCCATTGGTGGCCATGGTGTCATCATGATGGTGAAGTGAATGTGACACCATGTGAAATTACGTCATTTGACCACGAATTGATCGAAAATGGATACATAGTCTGCGGCGTCCATGCGACACCATGAAACTGAGAAAATATCCAAGTGGCGTAAACGAATTGTGTTTTCATACAGAATTTCATGTAGGAAGAAAGAGACTAAGAATGAGAACTTGCTAACTGTAAAAATCTTCTCATCTTCCCATGCATGGTCGAAAATGACTAGCCTATCCCTATAGTGTAAGATGCTTTTTGAGACGATTCGCAGACTAATTGATATTTGATTCGCAGACTAATTGATATAAGTGATATTTTCCAAAATAATGTCTGGGACAATGCGCCCAATGTTATGTACCGATATTTTCAAACCTCTACTGATTTCATTTCTTTCCTCAAAATAATTTAAATTCGGAAATCCCATAAACAACTATTTTCCAGTCAAAGTGTTCAAAGAGGGTACTGATTCCAGTTGTACCCTTTTTTCTTGATTTACGAGTAAGTTGAAGTAGCCAATCACCTGAAGGTTTTACCTTTAAGAGGCCAAATTTTGAGTAGTGATCCTTCCGAGGACCCCGTAATTGAACGAACAATTTTCAATGATGTGGAGTCGTTTTTTTTTCAATAGTGTATTCATGTTTCTTCAATCACCTAAACTTACTCACATGGAGATTTTAGAATTATTCCCAGACTAGTTATTGAACCTACGAAAGATCGCATGTTGATCCCAGTTCTCCCACAAACTTCACGGACATCATCCCAATCGCTCTTGACCCCATCGGAGCAGCGGAAAGAGTCTCTGACACGTGTGTTTTAGAGCAAACTTGCGCAAATAAGTTCTTGAGTGATGCTCTCAAATACGAATGAATAGACGCGTTTTCTTTCAATTCCTCTCCCAGTAATTAGAGCTTGAAGTAAGTTGTTGGAACAAAAGTTACACACAAGGACAAATAGAGAAAGAGAGAGAGAGAGAGGGGACCGAACTACGGTAACTGTGATGACGTCAAAAGGACTGTCAGTGAAAATAAATGTGGTAGAGAAGACTCCACTTTACATTAGGCATATGAATTCTGAACCTTCCCTCCGTTTTTAATTTTTGATTTTTACGAGTTCTTTTCTACTCAAAATTCAGTGACCAGTGTTATCCATAACGTATGTAAAGGTTCTCGTGGTGTCGTTGGTATCTGTATTGACTTCGATCAAATGCAAAACTCCTCCCGCCCCAAGTATCCTTCCAAAACTTGCAATAACGAATTCCAGGACGGCATTCCGATAAACGACAAAAGTAACGAAACAGAAGTCGGAGTGGCGAGCACGACGTCTGAAAGTGTGGATTCTGGGTCGGAAACGGTTGAAGATGAGGAGATGGACGAACTGGACGAGATCTTGGCCGAAGAGTTGGCCGACGAAAACGAAGCGTTCAGAGAAATGACATCGACACTGGCGACGACGACGACGACTTCGGAGATTGAGTGAGTTATAGTCTTTTTCTGAATCGTGTTGAAACAGAGAATGTAAAAAGCTATTTCAGCATGTTTTCTGTGAATTTATACAGTGTGAAATTTCTTTAAGTATTCGCAAAAAATTATTTTCTTCATGAAAAAGTTAATATTTTCGCTTAACATTAGACAGGTCCAAACTCAAAATCCAATAGTTCTGAAGATCACATTCCCTTTAGGAGTCTAATTATGCTGAATGAATTGACCACATTATACTGTTTTTGACCGACCCCAAATGATACCGTACTCAAATCAAGTTAGTTCCAAACCAGTTTCAACGTATCAGAACATAAAAATGTGGGCAATCTTGACTATTGCACCTCCATCCGAAGTACCTTGACTTTCCTGTCCTGGTTTTTTTTTAACTTCCCACGACCACCAATCGATAGGGGAATTAATTTGTTGTGATCACTGTCACAGTCCTCGTCGTGATTTATTGTTCTTATCGAAATTCGACTTGACAACCAGCCATGTGCTAGACCGTTCTTGTTTCTTTCACTACAACGTGAAGAACACCTGGGAACACTCGAGTTGTAAACCTCTCATCTTCATTCCCACCTTTTCTATTGAGTTCAAACGTGTGCAGTGTGTCCCAGAAGAATATAGTCACGGTTTTCTGTCTCTTCTTCTGAATGTTCTCGGCACTAACAGTTGGGACAGTGATAGTTACATAAGTCCCAAAGAAATACAGCCACTGGTTTTGAAAACTCCATTTTTCTTTTCTCAATAAAACAAATTAAACAGTTCTGGGGTTTTTCATGAAGTTCATTGTTTTAAACTTCTCAGCCGCATAATTTATCGTTTCTCGATTCAAAGAATCCTATAAGAATAAAGTTTTAACTCATATTTAGAGGCTATTCATGAGCACGAAGATTCGAAAAACATCCAAGATGATTCTTATTCATCGGCAGTGATCATACCAGCATTTCTATGTCAGAACTGAGTTTCAGAAGAAAGCCCTAGGGCTCCTCGACTCAACTTAAAGACTAAAACTAGCTCAAAGGGAAAACGTACAAGTTCATGTCAAAACGCGCATACTAATTCTGAATAAATCATGTTTGCAACTCAAAAATTCTCGAAATCCGGATTGATT
>OZ022250.1:6916401-7018901 GCA_963978915.1 Caenorhabditis parvicauda | reverse complement strand
GCCCAACGTGTTGATCAGAGTGCACAAGGATGGGACGATTCTCTACTCGGTCAGGATATCTTTGGTACTGTCGTGTCCTATGCATCTGCAGTACTATCCTATGGATGTGCAGCAGTGCTTGATTGATTTGGCATCGTACGCTTATACCACGAAGGATATCGGTGAGTGAAGAAAACACTCCTCTCTCTCTCTCCTTCTGTCTCTCTCTCTCTCTCTCTCTCTCTCTCTCTCTCTCTGTCTCTCTCTCTCTGTCTCTCTCTCTCTCTCTCATGTCACTCTGATCTCTACCTTTTCTGTGTTCATCTGCACAGAACACAGAAACCTTCCAGAAGCTCTCAAAACAATTATTCAGAATACGTCTGGAAGAAGGAAGACCCAGTGCAGCTGAAGGGTGGACTCGTCTCGTCCCTACCATCCTTCAAGTTGACCAACTTTTCGACAACATACTGTACCTCAAAAACGAACACGGGCACATATTCATGTCTACGGACAGTGCTTTCACTTAGAAGACAATTCTCCTACTACCTATTGCAACTATACATACCGTCCTGCATGTTGGTCATAGTCAGTTGGGTCTCTTTCTGGATTGACAGGGTAGGTTGATCTCTCTCTCTCTCTCTCTCTCTCTCTCTCTCTCTCTCTCTCTCTCTCTCTCTCGAGTAAAACAACACTCCGAACTGAAAAAAAACTAGAGCAAACACTGTTTTCTCGTCTATGAACTAAAGATACAATGAAGTACATACTATCCAAAAAGAACCGAGCAACGTCATTTTTCACTTATCTCTGCCTAGGAGTATTAAATCGGGAAAAATGCAGAAGTGTTGGAGATTGGAAAGTCCTAAAAACTACTGTTTTCCACACTGAGAGTTGAAAAACGAGATAGAAACATCAACATTACTTGATTGGTGTATAATCTTAAAAACTGGACCAACTGATCTAGAAATTTAGAAGTAAAATGATGAAAAAGCATCTGATGTTGAGAGTAGTCCGAAACATTCCCATCTTTCAGACAGCAGTCCCAGCTCGAGTAACCCTAGGAGTCACTACACTTCTTACCATGACAACTCAGGTAACCCAACCAATAACTCAATACCCAAGATTCCTCTTCAGTCCTCTGGTATCAACGCCAAACTCCCACCCGTCGCATACATCAAAGCTATTGACGTTTGGATCGGAGGTTGGTTTACAGTTCAGGTATACGGTATCCCGGTTTTCAGCGTGTATGACATTCATCTTCTGCGCGTTGTTGGAGTTCGCATGGGTTACTTACATTGCGAACAAGACGGACCAAAAACGAAGTGAGTTGGAGTCAAGAAGACAAGATTTGAGTGGAATTACAGAAAAGAAAGAAACTGAGAAAAAGGAGGCCAGTCTGTTGCCTACTACAAGAAACGATGTAAGTAGAAACATAGAGAGATGGATAGAGAAAGAGAGAGAGAGAGAGAGAGAGAGAGAGAGAGAGAGAGAGAGAGAGACCGCGCTGCGCTACTGCGCTTTTTTTAGAATGAGATTCAAAAGGTGAATTCTCAGGTTTGGGTTCCACGTGAAGTGGCAGCTCAAGAACGACAGGTCAGAGCAGTCATCATGAATAATCGACGAGAAACGAGCTTCCTGAGGTAAACTTCTGAAAGATCTACAACAAAACAACTGAATTCAGGTGGCTCGAACGAAAAACGGACTTCCACGATCAAGCGAAGAGGGCAGATTTGATATCCAGTGAGTTGGATAAATGTAATAATGTAATGAGAATCTTGCAGGAGTCCTGTTCCCAATGCTTTTCCTGACGTTCAATCTGGTCTATTGGGTTCACTATGGACAGTATGAAATCGCAACGCCTTTTTAATCATTATTAACTCTCACTTATTGTATCATTTTAGTGTTACGGGTATTACCCATTGTGAGAAAACCGATAGAAGTCCTCAAACCCGGTGCATAATAAAGTTTATCCGCGAGAGATCACTATAAAACAACGAATGGAGTGTGAATATAATAAATAAACAAGATTGAAAGTTGGGAAAGTTACGTTTTTGTCTTTGCTTCTTGGAGCTCCTTTCTGCAAGAATCGGCGAGGAGTTGGGTGTCTACTTGATCCGATGGGAGCTGTACATACCTGAAATTCAATTTTTAAAATGAAAAAAAAAATTAAAGCAGAATTAATGCAAAAAAAAATTTTGATTTGATTTGTAAATTTTTTTCATAACTCTCTACGATCAGAACCTGTTTTTGCGATCAGGTCAAAGGCATCAGATTAAGGAAATCTTGATGTAATACGTGATTGCCGTTACTCCACGAGCCATTTCAACATTGAAACGCCACGAGACAGCATTTTCAAGAACTAGTTCTGACATCAAATGGAGCATCAGTTCACGAGGTTGGAAATTAACTTTACCTCACAACAGATCCACGAATGAAACAGTTCTTGACTGACAGCATGTGAGGGAACCTATCGGTGTCAGACACCGAAATTTCACTGAGCTTCATATTCAAAAACTGGTCGACTGATTGCAACGTACCGCAAATGCTGGAAAATTTTTTTTCAAAATAAAAAAAAATTACCAAACCTGAGGTCGTTCTTCAGCTCGATAACAACGTCCTTTCCTACAAGAGATTTGAAGAAGGAGAAGAAGAGCATCCTTATGTGCTTCTGAAAGATGAAACTCTGGAATGAACAGGTGAGAAAATAAAAATGACGCTTAACAAAAAAAATGAAAAATACGGTTACGCGAGATTGCAGACATAGTACTACGCAAAAATGCAGAAACATGTTTTATTCGTATTTTTCTTTTTTATGTGGCAAATTGTAAATCCCACTCCCCCACTCACCCCACACCCCACTCCGAGAGTGGGGTGACTTTTTTTGGCACCCCACTCCGAGAGTGGGGTTGGTTTTTTTCACCCCACTCTTTTTTCAAAAAGGAGTGGGGTTGATTTTTTTTTCACCCCACTCTTTTCTCTACTGTTGATTTACTGAACCATTTTTTTTCTCTTAAGACAAATCTGTACAAATTGAATTCATTCAAGTTTTTCGAATATCCAGCATCACTTTTTTCATTTTTTTTCTGGCATTTAGCAAAACACGGACACCGCGGCAGACCACGGACGGCAGACCACCCCTTTTTTCTAGGCTTAGGTAAGGTTGGGACCCCAATTTTTATGGTTGATCTCAATCAGCACTATTTTCAGGCTTAGCTTATGTTCGAATAGGGGGTTCCAACCTTACCTAAGCTTAGAAAAAGAGGTGGTCTGCCGGTGTCCGTGTTTTCCTAAATGCCTTTTTTAAAATTTCAAGTCATAATTTCAGTGAGCAGCAACAGATACTCTTGAAGTTGAGCGAGGAACTCTGATTACTCATGTGAAGAAGAAAGTAAGTTTTCCTATCCCTGTTTTTTCCGAAGTAAATCGAGTTTAAGTAAAATTTTTTCATGAAATGTGTATACGTTCTTTGAATCTTCATTAAAATGATGTTGTGTGTATTTATTCAGACACATGATATAAAACTGAAGGTTCTTCAATACTTTCCATCTCCTCATCAATTATCTTTCAGATTCAACTGATCCGGAGGGCGAGTCGACTTGATCATCAGAGAGAGAGGAGAACTTCAGTATGATCATCAGGACGACGGGCTGGTTCAGTTGGACTTCAGCACGACCACAAATTTCTCAGTTCAATTGAAAATAGTTCCAACATCGATACGACTTCGCTGTGAATCAATCAATATTCGAATTTGGTGTTCACTAGTTCCGTTGATTTCAGTTCCATAATGTTGCTTGTGATATTTTCACAATTCTATTACTTCATGTTTTGCTAGAATATTTCAATAAATATATATTACACTTTTTGAATTTCGCTCGCTCATTTTAGATGAGAGACATCAGGTAAGAAAAGTACAATCAGGTGAGTAAAACTCAAGACTTATTCTCAGATATTATGAAATAGTTCCTGAAAATCGATTTTAGCAGAAGTGATAGAAATTGAGAATCCAATAACATTATCGACTGATTATTGTATTAATACAATATTTTTAACAATTCGAACTATTCTAAAATCTAAAAAAAAAGAGAGAAAATTTTCATTACTCAGTTGAAATCAAAAAAAGTTTCAAGTAAAATTTTTCAGTAAGTCAACAGAAGAGAAAAGCGTGGGGTAAAAAAAAATCAACCCCACTCTGTTTTTAAAAAAAGAGTGGGGTGAAAAAAATCAACCCCACTCCTTTTTGAAAAAAGAGTGGGGTGCCAAAAAAAGTCACCCCACTCTCGGAGTGGGGTGTGGGGTGAGTGGGGGAGTGGGATTTACAATTTGCCTTTTTATGTTCACATTTCATTCATTCCGTGTTACTGATCTCTTCAGAGTATGTCGAAGAACACTCAGAAAAAACGCAAGGAAATCAAAGCCATGCGTGATGCACTCGGACGTCAAGGAATCGATTTGGATTCGTCAAATTTAGGAGAAGTTTCCGAGCGGCCACCAGAAAGTATGATTACTCTTGTTCATTGTATATTTTGTTGTATTTTTAGATATCAGCGGTCTCAAGAGGGCTGTGGTTGTTACACGAGAACCAGCCGGGTTCGATGACATGCCTCTCGAAGATGGTTGGCAAGTTGGGTTCGATGTCCATTATAATGGAGTAGGATTTCAAAGACACGGTTTGCTTTTTAATAATTTTTTGTAAAGGAAAATTTCAGAAAACGGGTGTGTAACGTCTCAAGAAGGTAGCAGCGGAATAAGTAGTGATTCTTCTAGTGGTAAGATTTTGTTCAATCACAACTTCATGAATTCGCGAGAAGTCTCCTAGTAGAATAGTAAAATTAAGTCATTCGGAATGTTATAAGCACTCCGTAACTTTGGTTTTAATAATAATCTCACTGTGACTGTTTTTAATACGTTTCATGAATTAAATATTAACGAGCTGAAAGCGAAACATTGCTTCTGGTCAAGTCTATCAAACAAAATTTCTTTCCAGATGAATCTGAGGAAAGTAGTTCTGGATCGTCTGAAGGAGTAATATTACATGGTTACAAACCTTTGAGTCAAGAAGGTCCAGAGTTCTTCGCCGCGAGAGAATTTTCTGTGGAAACTACAAATGTGAAAAATGTCGCTGTGGAGGAGTCGAGTGTCGAGTTTAGGTACGTTTTGATCTCATGTTGTTTCCAAGTATAAATTCCAGTGGTACTAAACGATTTCCGGCGAAGCAGACGGAAGAAAAACAGAAGGGTTCTAGTGGATATGAGAAGATTAATATGAACGAGGAATCTGAGGTTTTTTTTTAAATTGTCAGTGTGTTATTTGCGGAATTATTAGTTTCGCATCATTTTGAGTATGTTAGCTCGAATTGTTCGGATTTCTGTAACTCCATCATGGAAAAATGATAGTTAATATTCAGTCTAGATCTGGTTCTCCATGTATCTCTTAATATATTTCTATTTTAACATTAGTCTTCATCGAATCGGTCGAGTCAATCAACTTCAAGCTGCCTATGGAACCGAAAATTCTACTTTGCTTCAACAAGCGCGATCGTCGGAACGTGTGAAAAAAAGACAACAGGTACATTTTGCTTGTTTCTTACATTTCATATGATCCTATCAGAAGATTCTGCTGAAGTGGACACAATCAAGAAAACTATGGGAGCCCTGTCCTTTGCTCCACCTCCTGGTTTTGAGAATATAGACGACTCGAAGTTATTGAGTTTGTTACATAGTTTCAGAAATAGAAAATGAATTATGTCAGATTCTTTTGTTTTTTTTTTGTTCCAGACTGGTCCGAGACCATTTTATACCTCCATTCTTATGTAACTTTTCTTTATTACTTGGAAACAGGCTTTCCCTACTCAGTGCCGCGTGATGTCGTTCCTTATTTTTATGCTTGTTCTGACTTTCATCATTTTATACAGCAGATGTCCAAAAAGCGTCTCTCAAATGAAGTCAACACCGACATGGCGAAGCGAGGTGTGTGGCTGGTGAAGGTGCCCAAGTATCTTTCCGAGCAATGGGAAGCGAATGAAGGGAAAGTCGTAGGAAAGATTAATACAACTGGAGTGGTGAGTTTTCCTGTCTTTTGAAAATTGAAGTTAGTTTGTTCACAGGTGAGATTCGAATCCGCACAAGGCCTTGTGAAACCGGCAGAGCAACAGCAACCAGGTCCAAGTGGTACGTTTTATACTTTGTTGAGTTCTGTGGTTCTCCGTAAATTCAGTTTTTCTCCAAAACCTGGAGAAGAGGTGGTCTACATTTCTCTAAACTTCCTAACATTCAATGAAATTTCGAAATTGTAAGAAAAGTTGATAGAAGTGTTGAAAAAGTCTTCAGTATACATAATTTCAGCTAGAGGATCCGAAATCCCTACTGAGTACTCGTTCATCCTTCACGATATCGTCAAACAATCTTTAGCGGTGATCAGCGAAGACAAGAGTCATCTAGGTGCAGATATTGAAGTCAAGTTTGTTTTTATCCAATATTGTTTTTCGGAAAAAGTGACGATTTCATTCTTTTTTTGTGCTTTTTGACGCAATCAACTGAAATTCATCTAGAAATCATCTTTGAAGTGTCATGTTCGATGTATTAGACTTCTAGACAACCTAATTCAAGAACGGTCCATCTGAAGAGGGTATATTTTTCTGTAGATTGGAGATCTTCCGGATTATAACTAATTTAAAGTAAAAAAAAAAAGTTTCTGAGAATATTTATTCACAAGTCTCCAACTTCAGAACAGGACGTCTGAAGGTTGAAGGAAGAATAGTGAAGAAGGCGGAGTGCAGACCACCAGCAAGTCTCAGTTACATGAAAATGAAGCAAGAACAAATTGTGAAAAAGATTACGCCGGCAAGAAAGGTGATCCAGATAGACAAGGCGGCAGTCAAGTACAAGCCGGTGTCCGTGCACCAAGAGGACATGGTCAGACTGAAGGCCAAGAAGGAAGGAGCCAAGACGTACAGAGCGGACAAGGACGTCCTTCGGCAAGCATTGTTCAACGCTTTCGAGAAGCATCAGTATTATCGGTAAGAATTTGATTTTTGAATTTTGTTAACAAGGCAAATGACTGCTTTTGTTTCTTTTGATTTTCAGCTAAGAATTGAACGTTTGAATCCAAAAAGCAAATTTTAAAAAAGCAAAATTCCAAATTTGTTGAAATAAATAATAATTTTCTACCAAAAATAACAGTAAGTACATTAACTTCGAAAAGGTCATAATTTTTGTTACAAAAATATGCTTACTGTGATCATCAATCGAACAGAGGTAATTCTGAGTCTTTCAGTCTGAGCGATCTTCAACAGCTGACCCAAAACCCTGCGAATTACGTCAAGGAAGTTCTCCAGGTAAATTTTTTTGTCTTCATGATAAGCCGTAGTCTTTATGCATGATGAAAAAAAGTCACCCATCCTTTCAGGAAATCGCCGTGTACATATCTGCACCACCACACAAGAGTATGTGGGAGTTGAAACCAGAATACCGCAACTATACGGTCAACAAGCCGCCATAACACAATTACCGGTCCATCTAACTGCGATGTTTGACATTTTAAAGACTTCCAGAATTATTTATAAATTGTCGTATTTCACCTCCTTTCTCCTCTCGATCATCGGTTTTTTACCGTTGAATATCTCTTGTTGAAGGTTTGTCTCATCCATGTTCAGAGTTTCAGTATGGTGCGATTCCGGATAGAAGGAAACGTTAATTCGGCACGTCTTGGCGTCATCGAACAATGGGGTGAGATTTGATTTGTTGAAGGATTAAGATGTGGAAAAAGTTTATGACCACTTTTATTGTTTTCGGAACTTCTTAATTTAGAGATGTTGCATTGATATGAAAATTTTATTCCCTAGGAAACCGGAATCATTTTCCACTACAAAAATTCGATTCGCCCATTCCCGGTGACGTTTAAAGTGAACGATAGAGAAGAATTCTCAGTGTGTTTGCTAGTGCTACTATCTCATTAGAATCGTTTTGAAGAGAGGATTTGGTCATATTCAAAGTTGAAGATTCTTTTTTTTTTGAGAACAGTTTTAGTTCGACAATTTTTTTGAAACAATACATCTATTGTTTCTTTTTCGATCACGGAAAAAAATCAGAAAAGTTGCCAAGCACATATTTTTAAATACTATTCAGGCAATAATAAATTATATTTGTTAGTGAAAACAAAATCTGCAGAACGTCCGTTCCAGGTGATCTGGCTCTGGACCACGCGACCCCATCATTCATGACGTATTGCCGAGCCGGTCACATTCCACACTTGACCTGGCAAGTAGCTTCGGCCCAGCTGAAATTGTCACAGTCGCAGATCCTACAAATTACTCTGCCTTCTCTGTAAGCTTGTGCGAAAATCCATTAAAAAGTTTTTTTTCAGAGTCAATAGTGCTGATGTTATAGAGAAATTCGGAAAAGGTGTGCAAGGATTTTGTGGAATCCCGGTTAGTTTTTTTCTTTTAAATGGACTTTGGTAATCCATTGTTTACGATATCAGCGCAAATCAGAAATTCCCAGGTTGAACCTTTGTCAATGTAGCCAATGTTTGAATCCATGTGTGTAGTGCCCGCAGTTGCGACTTTTCAAGCCTCAATATTTTACTGCAAACAAAAAACGCAAAACCATTTTCCACATGAAAACTTCATTAATTTTTCTTCTGAAAAAATCACAACTCTGGATCCCAATAACGTTGATGGTCAATTCATATTGAAACGAATCAAACTTGATAAATTCTAGAAGGACATTGCACTCCACCTTGCTATCCAAGATCCTCTGGCAGAATGGAGATCAGGATATAACGACACCAAATCAGTAGCATTATGGACGATGAACGGAAAAGTTGCTGTGAGTTTTTCCTTCTCATTTTCAGTAAAATTTGATCAAATTCAAGAAAATATTGTTTAATTATCGCAGATTAGAGCAAAAGATGGAAAGAATTCCAATAGACTCTTAATTTAGTTCATAACGTCTGTAATTTGAAAAATTGATTGAAAGATTTCGATCGAAGGGGAACGGGCTCTTGATGTTCACATGAAGCACATAATGCGGATATAAGAATTCTGCAATAATTTCATTCAGCTGGATGTCAAGAAGCTCAGAAAAGTCATAAACACGTTCGGGTGTCAGTCTTTTGAGACACTCTGGGACTACGACGTTGACCGTGAAACAACTGCAAAACGACAGACGAAGGCAATGGAACGAACAGCAGCGTTCCATGAGCAGTTTTTCGGACAAGATGAGCCCATTGTGGTTGGTTTTTTTGTTGTATACGAGAAGCTCTTTTGGCTCGTTAAAGCAAAAATTTTTCATGTGTTTCAAGCATATACAGTGTGTATAAAAAAACGTCATGTTGTGCTTTTTTGCTGATTTTCTAGGTATTTTTGAGAATAACAAAAACTTCTGAAACAAAAGTTCTTGATCACATTCAGATACACATTTCCTGAAAATTTCAACTTAATCCGTCCACGAGCTCTCGAGTTATGTCCATTGAACAAAAATGGTCCTGTATAAAAATAACGTCATGTTCATTAAAAACCAAGATAACGAAAACAGAACACTGAGAAATCGAATTTCTCTTGATGAACAGTCATTTTATTAATCTTTAGAATAAAAAATCATGTTTTGTAGAGGTTTACAAAAACTTAGAAGCCTGGAGAGCAGAAATTGTTATTTTTTGCTCCAAAGAGCCATATGAGCTTCTTTCAGCTGATAGACTACTCAATTTTGTCACAAACTGATGTGAACATGTGACTCTACATTTCCCATGATGTTACACAGCCCTACAAAGTGCCTTTCATTCTAGAAAATCAATATTCTCATCCGCATACTGTACTTCCCTCACTTGGCACGTGTTCATCGGGCCTTAGTCCAGCCCAAAAATGGAACTTCTTCGGGCAGAACATTGGAATTGTAAGAAGAAGCTCTCTTCAAACACTTTGTTAGGTTTTCACTGATCACAGCTATTCAACAAGCATTGAATGACAGAGAAAAGAATAACCATGCGAATTTTACCGTCTTTCAAGCCATTTTTGACGGTTCAATATTAGACTTCTAATAAAACGCTTGTTGAAATTCTATGATCAGTAAAAACATAACAAATTGTTCAAAAAGAGCCTCTTCTTACCTTTCCAATGTTCTGCCCAAAGAAGTTTCGTTTTTGGGCTGGACTATGGCCCGATAAACACGTGCCAAGTGAGGGAAGTACAGTATGCGGATGAGAACATTGATTTTCTAGAATGAAAGGCACTTTGTAGGGTTGTGTAATATTATAAGAAATGTAGAGTTACATGTTCACATCAGTTTGTGACAAAATTGAATAGTCTATCAGCTGAAAGAAGCTCATATGGCTCTTTGGAGCAAAAATGGCAATTTCGCTCTCCAGGCATCTAAGTTTTTTGTAAACCACTACAAAACATGATTTTTTTATTCTAAGGATTGATAAAATGATTGTTCATCAAGAGAAATTTGATTTCTCAGTGTTCTGTTTTCGTTATCTTGGTTTTTAATGAACATGACGTTATTTTTATACAGGCCCATTTTCGTTCAATAGACATAACTCGAGAGCTCGTGGTCGGATGAAGTTGAATTTTTCAGGAAATTTGTATCTGAATGTGATTAAAAACTTTTGTCTAAGAAGTTTTTGTCATTCTCAAAAATACCTAGAAAATCAGCAAAAAAGCACAACATGACGTTTTTTTATACACACTGTATTTCTCACTCGTTTGCACTTCAAATCAGTGAACAATAATATTCAGCGTCTGTTGTATAACTCCGTTGAGGATTTCAAAGAACGATAAAATTAACTGAGGAAACACGAAAAAAGCTTGTTTTCAAGAAAACTTCAACTTTTACCGATGTAACTCCAGAACACCATAATAATCCGTGTATTTTCTGACAAAATTTCTGTCTTCACTTGTATAAAGTGACTTTTAGGGAAGCCCTCTGGTGTCCATGGGAGGTGGCTTCCACAAGGGTTATCGCCGGAAATGTGCCATGGATGTTGGCCTCGACGACCATTCATCTGGGTTCTCCGTTGATCTCCATCAATTCACTCGAGGAGAGGAAGAGATTGACGTCGAAGAGATAACTTCCCTTGTAGAAGGGTCTTTGGTGAGGTTTCTGTTATAAATTCATCTCAAATCAACTTCTACGAAACTGTACTGTTTGAGAATCCTGATTATTGTTCTCTTCCAGATAATTTTGGAAAAAAAACCTATATGAAGAAACTCAATTAAAAAAAAATAATTCTCATGTTTTTACCGAAGCGAAATTTCACTTATGACTATCTTGAATCTCTAAACTCCAAGATTTGATCAATATCAAATGCCTCTTCTGAGATTCTAGCGTTTTTGAGAAGTGATATTTTCGAATGAAGCTTGCTGTGAGCATATTCATAATCTCTTTTAGTCCCCGCTACCCCCGTCAAAAGTGAGACATGTAGCCGGACCATTCGATCCTATTATGGTTTTTCACCTGGTCAATGCTGGTTTCGATCTCTTCGACTCTTCTTATGCCGTGAAATTGACTGAGAAAGTGAGTTTCTGTTGATTATCCGAGAGTTTATCGTTTTTTACAAAAACAATTCAATGATTCATGAATTGACTTCAGAATCAAGCACTGAAGCTAAAGGAAGGATACCCTGGTGATAACAGCTTTGAGATTTTGGACTTTACGGATGATGAGTGAGTTTTCCTGTATCATTTGATATTCCAAAATGATGATTCCACACTATTTTCACTGTCAGAACTTTATTTTTGGAAAAGCGCTTAACCGTGATGCCTCTACAGGTGTTTCTTCGAGAAGAAAACAGTATCGTCAAAAAGGGTACCGAAGCTTCTATTTTTTACATTTCGAAAAATATTTTTATTCCCTAGAAAAAATAATGAAAACGTGGAAAAATAAATTTCACTGTAAAATAATTTTTGTTTTTCTGAAGATGTAAACATTTCTTGCAGATTCGCAGACGACTTCACTCCGGTATTCGAGGACTGTGGTTGTTATACGTGTAAGAACTACACGAAAGGATATCTGAGACACTTGGTGAACACACATGAACTCTTGGCGCCTATTCTTCTTGTCATGTGAGTTTTTCTGAATTTTTCGGAGTGAAAATTTGCTTGCTTTTACTGTAAACGCATTATTTTTTTTCAATTTGAATCGAGATAACACTAAAAAAAATAGTTGAGTTTATTTTTTCTTGATGAAAATGCTTGTTTATTTTCTTATCAAACCTCTTAATTTCAGTCACAATCTGACCGAGTTGGATGAGATGTTCAAACGTATACGTAAGTTTTTAGCCGATAACCGGAAATGATTTTTGATTTTGTGATTTGTTTCATGGGTTGTGACTCCTATCTCTACCTCAACGTTGTACCCTATCAATGTTGCTTTACATTGTTCACTTTATAGTCCCCGGGATCTCTCATAAACTGTTGCATTAACTGTATTCATTCATAATACTCGTTCCAACGAGACTCATATCTCATTGCTTTCGGTAAAATTGAATAGTTCCGTAATTCACGCGTCTTTTTGTGAAATGGTATACAAATATCCAACAGTTATGTAATTATGAGGATGAAAAATAAGTCTAAATTTTTAGTGCCAATTTGACGTCGTTGGGTTCAATCAAAAATATGATATCAGGAATTTGTGTTTCTTATTTGGAATTTCTTCTTTTCAGCTGTTGTCTCAAATTTTTCAATTAGTAATAGCGAGAAAACATGAAATCCATTGCCATCTAGAATTGAAAGATTAGAAAAACACCTTGAATACAGAATGATTGGATACTTGTCTACTTTTTATGCAAAAAAGTTGCGTTCGTTTCACAATTTGAATATGATCGTCCAGAATGGAAGAAGGTCGCGTGAAAATGGACAGAAGATACGACTGGGTTGGACCGCCGCATAAAATATCCAAAATTCGATATATCATGTGAGTTTCTACTGCGATAGAAATCGGAAATTGGTTTCGCAGGCTCCGACGTGATCCGGATGAGACTGAAATGGAGAAGACGTATAGAGAAGAACGCGAGGAATTGAACAAGTTTTTTTCCGTAAAAAATTGAATTTATAAGCGAGCGTGCGACACGAAACAGTTTCCTATTTTGTTCGATTATCATTTGAATGGACTCGATTTAATGGTTATTTTGGTCTATCTGGGGACATTTCTGAAAACTATTCAATCCAAAAAAACAAAAAAAAATCAAAACTTCTGATTAAACTCATGTTTTGTTCCAGGTGGAATTCAAACTTCTGGGAACGTCACAACACGCTATTCGACCAACATAAATTGGAGTTTCTGGAAAGAGTGAATCAGTCTTCATAAATAAACAAGGAGTAGGGTATTACAGAAGAAGGCAGAAATAGGGCCACTCGAACACGTCTCGGCGAACGATCTCTCCGGTTGCTACAGAGATTTCCTGAACCAGAGGCATGCGGCTCTTATGGCGTATAACAAGTAATTTTTAGTTTTGAAAACCGCTTCAGAAAAGGTTCTGATGAAAGTTTTGTGTATCTCCAGAAATTTAAATGAACCAGCATCGTACCGAACGACAGATGCACTCCAAATAGCTTGGTATTAGACCGTAGGCGAAGAGTGCGCTGCGTTTCATACTTGGATCAGCATTGGACATGTGAGTGGGCGACATGGAGAACGACTGTCGCCTATTAACGCCTATCCAATGCCGATTCAACAAAAGTTCTGAAGTATAGAATTGGATAGTGAAATAACTGAAAGTTGCTTATTGAAACAATGTACTTGACAACTTTTGATTAAAAAAAACTTACAGAGAATGGTACACACGAAACCTGAGTCTGATCTGGCCGGCGTTGAGGGTGAACGTAGTGAGGTTCATGAGGAAGTTGAAGCGATAAACGGGTGAACTTGTAGTTCTAGTGTAGATAATAATAAATTGTTTTTTTGTTATTTGATGTATTATATTTTTTGCATTGGGTTTACAACCCTTCATTATCTAATATTCTTCCTCTCTTTCATAATTCTCACACACGTTTCAGAATCATGGTTAAACGCACAGGAGCATCAAAAGCATCGAGGCATAAGAAAAGTTATTGGAGAAAAGGGACGAATGTTGAGGATTTGGAACAGTCTATAGGTTTTTTTTTTCATTAAACAAATATATTTTAGATTATGATGATGATAGTTTCATCCATCAGATAAGTCGAGTTTCTTGGTTATTCAATATTAAAAAAATAGTGAAAGGAAATGTGTCAGCAATCGTAAAAATAGTCTCGTCTCTCATTCACTTGAGATATAAAAGTTTTTTGAAACACGATAAAATTGTGAGAAATTGAATCGTTCAGTCGACCGTGGAAGAGAAGAAGCGACTGGTGGAATCGTCGCAAATTTGGCTGACGATGAGCTGTTTTCGGTTCGTTTTTGTTATTCAATACAGAAAACGGGGTTCTAATAGAATCGAACAATGAGACTTCTCATCACGAAAGTTCTGCCCTAAAATTTCCTTAGCCGAACATGAAAGGTTCGATAGTATGGGATCAGGGTTGATGAATGTTTTTACCCGACAAATCAAGTAATTCTAGCGTCATCAGTACGAAGTACAGAACAGTTATACTATTCATGAGTCATGTAACTTTCAAATATCGTCGCCGAATCAGAGTTAGGTGCCATGACATCAGTACTTCCACTACCCAATCACAGTTGCGCAGGAATCGAACCTTATGCTCTGCTGTGATCGCGACTACAATCCACTTCACCACACCACCCTTCTCATCAAATCAATTTATACATTCTAGATCGACACATCCGCTGGGGTTCAAGTGGAGAAGATGACCAAGAAGCAGAAGTCCGCCTTGAACAAGATCACAGAAAACATTTCGTGAGTTTTTGAGAACACTCTCAAAAAAGAAAAATGGTTTGCAATTTTTGATGGTCACATTCATGTGATTCATGTTATTCGCCACGATTCTGATCTATATAGGACAGTCACTTTTTTAAAAATCATTCGGTCATATTGACAAGAAATTAGTTCCAAATTTTTCCTTTGTATGTGAATTTACTCACGAACATAGCCCTGAATTTTAGTGAAGGGAGGGTCTGATCGTGGAGAATAGGATGACGGGAAAGTCTTGGTATGTCTTCTTTTAGAATCTGATCTGATCTGATGAACTTTGTTCCTGCATTAAAAAAAGAAAATCCCATTTCTCTCTCGCCTTAATTGAATAGATATTCAAAAACCCCGCATGAAAATCTGAGAATCTCGCAACATCCTAATAAGTAATTATTATCATAGAAAATAAGCTCCATAATTCACCTTTGTACCATTGTTTCACCACCAGTGTCAATTTCTCAAACAAGTTTCCAAATGAGAAACACACATACATATCTGTCACTTCCCTTCTTCCTTTCCAGCAAACCCAGCGACGTCGAATTGCCAGCACCAAAAGCGCCAAAGGGAAAAATTCCGAAGCTGCCTCGTGGTAACGCCATTCTGAAGCGAGAGACGAAAATAATGAAGAACAAAAAATCAACGTTGACCAACGAATTCGACCTCTGGGAGAAGGGTGATCACGGAATATCTTCCCGATTAATACCAAACATGTTCCAGATTTCACCCCGAAAGTCGACTTGGACAATGAAGCTGCTGCTGAACATTTCCTGAGATATACCAAGAGAAAGGTATGTTTTATCCATTTTGTGTGTAATTATGGAAATTTTTGTAACCATTCCATGAAATCTTTATTCATATACACAGCTTTATGATGATCAGAAGGTCATTGGTTTTCCGTGTTCCTCGTTCAATCCATAATTTGTTAATGATCCGAATCAACGTTTTGACAATTGTATTAATATGAGAAAATGCGCAAAATATTAATCCTTCAACGGACTGGCAAGATTTCCCTCGACAAAAATCAACCATTCGCCGTTCAACCAGATCTCGAAAACACTCCAGTGCTGTGGTTGCGATCTTTTTTTTTCTACAGTATCTTTTTTTAATCTTTATTGATTGGACAAAAACCTATGACGTATTTCTGAAAAATTGAAGCTTTAGCGATATAGTATCCCATCTGATGTCGATAAATTGATACTAAAATAACATGACCGTCCACACCGTTTTCAGCAACCCAACAAACCTCTGAAGGCAGTGACAAGCATTCTGCCAGCAGTGGCGGTCGCCAAACCAGGAGCATCATATAACCCGGAAACGGGCGAATACGTTGAATACATCAACAAGGTGACCAAGGATGAACAAAAGTTCCTGAGACAAGAGGAAAAGCAGAAGAACGCGATGAAACCGAGTGATGGAGTGTTCGCCACAACAGTGAGTTTTTCTCTATAGTTTTTGCTCTTCATGCGTCTTTTCTAAAGTTACAAGCAAGTATTTGGCAGCTGCCTCATAAGCCAAATCTTCTGAGAATAGAGTTCAAAGTTAAATACTAACGTAGTGTATCAGGTCGACCACCCAAATCAAGCCATTTTGGCGAATCCTAAGCCTAAATGCACCAGTGCCAATTACTCTCAAAATTTTAATGATGTAGTTTCGAAGTCATCCTTGTTTTGAACTAGTAAACGCGCCATTTTATACTGTAAATCGATTTCCGTACTGAAGTTAGCGCTGTAGGTAAATTCCTGCATGGGGTAGTTCATTAAAATTTTCGTCGGTAAAAATGTAAGTTCCGTTGTCAAACAAGTTAGTTTTTCGACATAATTACACCTACGACATCCATAAAATTTTTCGAAGAAAAAAACTGAGAAATTTATAACTTTCAGAGGGAACGTGAATTGGCCATGATTGAAGGTCTCCCAGGACATCCAGACTTCAACAAGCAGACCGAGGAAGATGAGAAAGTCGTACAAGAGCCGAAAGAAGGTGATTTTTCACTTGAATTCTCATATTTTTCCAATTAAGTAATGTCAGTGAGTATTAGAAAGGCGGGAGTGAGGAAGTTCGTACACTATAAAATCCTACCTCTATGACGTCATGTACAACGCTCAATCTGAAACCAACAGTAATTTCCTTTCATAATACGCTTAGGTTTTGTTGAAAGAACAATTTTTGTGAAGAGCCTAGTCTCGAAAACTCAAGTATACGTAGAAATTGAAAGTTTTATGGTGAGAAAACTTCCTCACTCTCGTCTTCCTAGCACCGCGTAGTAATGTCATCACTTTTTGATCAAACCACAAGGTGGTGTAACGGTGACAAAAGTATTGTGAAGAATGTTGTAATGGGAAGTATGAAAACAACTCCAGAGTTCGTCAAAACCCTACCACAACCTCTCACAAGAAAAGAAAGAAAGAAAAAGGAGAAGCACGCCATGTTGGAAAAAGAAGAACAGAAGAGACTTGCGAAGAAGGCACACGACAAGGATCAACAGACGGTTTACAGGTGAGCCTTCCCCCCTCATTGTATTCAATGACAGTCTCGTTATTTGAATTTCTCATCGCACAGCTGCAGAGACACAAAAAGTCTCAAAAACGAACAATTTGTACAGAACAGCTGCACTGTACGATATCTTTTTGAGTTGAGAAGAAATTGTTTGGTTGTCCTAATGAGTAACATATTATACAGCTGGAAAGAGTAGGAATTTAGAACATGTTAGTGTGCGACCTGTAACTGTCACCCCCATTGTCGCAAACATCGACCGTGATCGAGAGTCTATGCCTGTGGGCAGAAGTCGCGACTACATAAAAATTGAAACAACAAATCATTTGACCTAATGTTAACAAGTATTATTAGTGAAAGAAAAACATTTTTTTAACACTTTTATATTGTATGAAAAAAATTTAAGTTGTATATGAAACATGTTTGATTTTTTGTATGTTCTCGGCTCTCTAGGAGTTGAGAAATTCTTGGTACTTTTTACCATTTTTCCAACATTTAGGAAATTCCTATTTACACTTTTCAATGGTTGAATCCATGTTTTCAGAGCCAAGCAAATCAACAAAGAATTAGCCGCCGAAGATGCTCAGCGTAAGAAGGACGCGATCGATCGAAAACGCAAGAAGGTTATCGACAAGTTGACGACACGCCAGAAGTTGGGAGCAGGAGTTTTCCAAGAAGAAGAAGATCCTTTCTTGCTCAAGGTTCGTATTTTGTACTCTATAACGATGCAAATCTACAGTATCGGAGAAAATCTGATTCTGTTATGTACTTTGTATTCTTGAATGTCTTTTCGTTGGCCTTACAAATTGGCTTTAAATTATAATAGGATAATTCTTTGAAAAAAATCACATGTTAAGACAAAAATGAAGTCCAAGATTGATACATGTGTTCAAAATGCTCGAAAAATTAAACCGAATAAACAGTTCTCGCCATGCTCGGGCTGCTGGGTTCATTTTGAAAGTTTTCGCCGTTTAAACTCGATTTTGGAGAAAATTTTTTTCTATTTTAGAAGAATAACTACAAAAATGGGACGGATTTGATGAAGGATTTTTGTTATTATGAGAAAAATAGCTTCAAACAGAATTAACAGACAAAATTATTACGCTTTTTACAAGTTCGAGATGTTTTTGTTTTTGTACGATTATAATTGTTTCGTGTTTCAAACTATTTTCAATAATTTTTACTTATTTTTTTTAATTATCTAATTCTGTTAAATAGTTCATGAGGGATAAAGAAACCGATTAGTGAAAACCGCATCGAAAATGATCCACGGGGAGTCGAGATACACGTAATGTTGGCGAAACCCGCGGGAGGTCGGCGACAGGCGGCAATGACATTGCAGGCAGCCATTAAGTGGGCAACTCCTGGCGCGCGTTTATGCCAGGGCCGACAAGGTTTGCTGTGATAGATGTTTCCCACACGCAGTTTCCACTGATCGCGTCCATGAGGGTCTGAACTTCCTTGGATGTCTGAGCAGCCTTTTTAAGAAGACATTTTTGAGAAAGAATCTGTATGGTCTTTTTGTGAACTTTTATAGTCTCTGGAATTCTGATATTTTACAGTACATTTCGTTACTGTAGATATTTCTTAAAGAAACCATATTTGTTTGAAATTTTTTTATCACTTTCACAAAACTATCAAGAACTGAAAAAGTGTTCCGATCATAATGAGAGCTTTATTCAGGAAGAACTAACCGGCAACCTCCGCCAGCTGAAGGTTCAAGGAAGCATCCTGGAAGACCGTGTGAAGAGTATGCAAAAACGAAATATGCTTCCGATTGCTGGAAAGAGAAACTCGAGAAGGTTGAAGAAGAGTCTCAAGGTCAAGGTTACCGAGAAACGGTCGGCCAAGGAAATCGTCAAAG
Organism: Caenorhabditis parvicauda; assembly: GCA_963978915.1. Taxonomy (NCBI): domain Eukaryota; kingdom Metazoa; phylum Nematoda; class Chromadorea; order Rhabditida; family Rhabditidae; genus Caenorhabditis; species Caenorhabditis parvicauda. The sequence continues at coordinate 6,999,724 of OZ022250.1, read as the reverse complement.
GGTCCAAAGTTTTCTAATCCCCATTTTTGTGAAAATACTGTTACTGTTGCTTCTTTTTACCATCCCACAATTTGTTGTTGATTTTTCGTTAATAAATACATACACATGAATAACTTGTCGTTTATTGATGGAATGACTATCAAGATTGAAAGAACTGAAAGACACGTGTTCAATAATAAGTACAATGGGGCTATACGAATGAACAGCAACAATCGCTTGGTGCTTCTTCTTGTTCCACGTTTTCCTGCAGTCCAAGTGCTACCAGATAGGCCTCGTCGAAAGCACGTTTGAGACCTTTGTGTGTGAGAGAACTGCATTTGAGGTACTTGTAACAGCCGAGCTGCAAGTTGGTTACTGTAGACCGTAACGCAAAATTCAATGCAAAACGGTTAATAATAAATAAATAGCCTCTGGCAAAAGCAGCCATTTTTAGCGACATGTACGCTTTCAGACGGTAATTTCTATCATCCTCGGCTATGGTCACACAATGTGTGGGGCGCACTCAACTGCGGGCGGTCGCCGACCACCCGCGGGTTTCGCCGCATTTACCTATTTCGGGTGTTCCTGGAGCTTTTTCAAGCGGGAAAAAACCTGTATGGCTAGAATTTCGGCTTCGTGATCGGAAACAACATTTTCCTTGGATTTGGTGTTGACTAGGTCTTCTTTTGTGCCGATCAAAACAATCTTCGACTTTTCTCCGCAGTTTTTGCGAATTTCCACAGCCCATTCGGTGCATGCTTCCTGAAAAGCAACAGTCAATCTTTTTGGTCAACATATCAATTGAATCGGTTCGCGCGGAAACGCTTCCGGAAGAACGAAATGACTGCGGTTAATCGGATTATGGAAATTTTTGAACTCACAAAAGATTTTCTGTCGACCAGCGAAAAACATAAAAGAATGACGTTGGCATTGAGGTAACTCAGTTGACGGAGTTCTTCATAGTTTTCCTGAAAATGTGAGATGAAGGGATTCGGAATGGAAGTGAACATTTGATACCGGACCAGGCTCTAATAAGGTTGTATTACTATATATAGTACGGTAATTTATTCATACTGACTTCGAACTAAATTTCTCGACTGGCAATTTAAGTGATGATAACCTAGCACAAGTTCAGAGTAGAATATCAACTGCTATCGCCTTTACTGTACTTGCAGAAGAAATCACTAGCATGAGAAAAAGAGGTGATTTTTTGAAACATGATCACTGTACCAAGCTCGAACTCACCTTCCCAGAAGTATCAAAAAGCCCAACACTGTATCTTCTGTGGTTGATCATCAGGCTCACGGCCGAGTTGTCGAAGACTGTGGAAGTATAAACATCGATGAACTGCTTTTGGGTGTAAGCAGCGATTAAACTGGAATCAGAACGTTTTAACAATGCTTAGAAGAAGGCGGGTAAAGTCCTAGTCGTAGTAAACAGAGCCTAACAGTTGAATTTAGCTTTTTCAAAGTGGTTCAAAGACTTCAGGACCGATTTTTCTCACAGCATCACAACTATAATTTCCTATAGCTACAGCATCACAACTATAATTTCCTATAGAACCATAATTTCCTATAGCTACGTAGGTCCCCTCTAAACCTAGGAGCTAGTTCTGAGCCCTATAACGTGAGTTCCTGAACTGGGAACTATCCTCCTGACCAATAACTATGGTCAAGACTGTCTTGTGGACTTCAGCTTAGGAACTAGATAATGTTCAGATGGAAACCCATAGGACTTATAGTCTAGGTTTTAGAGCTCACTCCTAGGGAATGCTTCGAGGATTACAGAACTCTTCACACCCTTTGGGAAATACATTCTTGAGAAATGAAAAAGGTGTTTCTTCGAAAAGGACAAAAAGAACACATCACTCGTTACAGTAACCATTACAGTGACGGGAAAGTTCCATATGATACAGCAGTATACCGTAGTCTTCACTTCTCTCTCACAATCCATAAACCATGCAGTTTTTATGTGTATAAGAAATCAACAATCCTCTGAACCGTCGATTCAACTGTTAGTCGCGTGTGTCGCTAAACGTCAAGAGGTGGTTCAAGTGGTCTCTGTGGGTCCAAACTAATAGTCTTCCCTTTACACTGCTCATTAGCCTCACTACAGAAGCATCAATGTACTGTACGACAGTGGAAAGCATCAGATGAGAAGAAGAATTGAATAGTCTTGCACTACACTTGCAGTGTCTGTTTTGTTTGCACACGAAACGTAGTGTGTACAAGTTTCTAAAACATTCTTATTTTAGAAGAAGGGTTTGGCATCAATAAGTACAATTTTAAAAGGATCCAATGTGAAGAAGGATAGACAAAAGCAAACCTTGTTTTACCGACATAGCTACTGCCAACAAGTACAACTTTCAGTTTTTGTTCCATACCATTGGCCACAGGGATGGGAGTAGCAAGTTATAGTCAGACACTGATAACGAAGGTTGTTTCAAAGCGACAAGAGTAAAGAATTTGAATGAACAGTCAGTGCCGACCGACGACTGTTATGGGAGGTTGCAGACGAGCATGGGGTGGGGCGCGAGCAGGCCACTGTTGAGGGAGGAGTCACCGTTCAATACAACTATCTCTAGCGCTTTCTTCAGCTGGAGGAACAAACATGCATACAAATGGAAACTGAAAAGAGTGCCGATTGGAAAATACATATTCAGCTGTCGATACCCTTTTCTTCACAGCGTATGAAATGGAGCTCTGCAAATGATTGTTTCTGAAACAGATAAATGACTTTTCAAATGACTCATAACCAATTTACTTGTTTTTTGATATAAAAGAAAAAGTATCGTTATTGTCAAATCATTTGCTCCTTAATATTGTAATTCGAGTAAAGAACCATTTGACGTACTGAGACAATAATCTCCACAACTTCAATGAATATCACTACAGGAACAAAAACAATTTATTCAACAACGCATTTAACTTCTCTTTCTGAAGGAGCATCCTTCAACGAGCTTGGCCTTTCCTCCAGTTGGGGTGACAATGACGGCGTTGCATCCGACACAGACAACAACGGTGTCAGCGTGCGAGAAGACGGTGGTGATCTGCAAAAACAAAAATTGAAGAGAGGCTAATACGAAATTTATCCCCATAATCATGTGACTCTAGGAGAATAAGACAAAACTACGGGAAAAAACTAGAGAAAAATAACATTAAAAATCAATAACTTACGTTGATACATCCTGGGCACTTCACGTCCATGAAGTAGCTGTTTGGGTGCTGGACGAGACGCTTCAGCTTGTGGCGGTTTCTCTCAACCTCTGGTTCTGGGTGCAGCAAATCGATGGCCAGTGGCATTATTGGTTACCTAAAATTCGAATGAAATAAATGGGTCGTTTAAGTATAAATGATTGTGAAATGTTACCCGATCGACAAAACAAAGCTGAGTAATTTTTGCAATTATGAAAGAAATGCATTTCAGAATGAAGAAACATGCTGTTTGGATACAAGAAATCAAGAACTGAGTGAAACGAATTTCAATAATTTTTCAGAACGAAAAATGTATATCATGTGATGAAACCTAAATTTTGCGAATAACACTAAAAGCTATTCGAAAGAGTCAATACCACTTGTTTATAAAAACGAAAGTTTATCCATAAAAACTACCAAATACAAAAGCAAAAAGGCAAAAAAAGAATTAAAAATGTTTAGGCCCGCATACTAAAAGAAAACTCCGCCCCGTTTCACCCTGCATTTGCAGTCGGTGCGTGGTTCTACAACTCATCGCTTTGAGACTCACCGTATATTCTGCAGCGATTTAAATTTTATTTTTTGTTTAATTCTTTCGAAAACATTGTTTTAAACTCATTCAGGTATTAAATTAACGTTTTTTGAATCAAATAATACAGATATCTTCAATGTCATTGAAAGAGAAAGGTGATACAGGGCAAGACATTGAAGTGGTGAGCGTTTTCAGAGAGTTATAATTATTCACTACTTCAGATCTCCCTCGGGGACAGTGAAAGCGACGAATCTGATCACGAAGAAGCACCGACCAAAAGCTCTACAGTTCTCATACAAAGTTCAATTCAGCGTTAGTCCTATCTTACGTCCAATTCATTTAGTTGATACCTCGGAGCAAAGTGACGAAGAAGATGGTAGTGATGAAGAAGACGAAGAAGAAGAAGATGAGGATGAAGAAGAAAGCATGGAAGACGAAGAAAATGATCTCAGCTCCGACGAATCTGTGTGGTCAGACTCTGGAGAGAAAAATAAAGAGCAGACAGATGAAGCAAAGGTATTTGACGTCCTCTGAATCTACTCATTTTAATTTACAGGAAGCTCGGCTTCTAAAACTCTACGAAACTGGATTAGAATATATGGTCGATGGTGAAAACGAGAAAGCAAAACTAGTCTTCGAAAGTCTTCTGAGGAAATCGTGCCTCTCGGTTTATCACAAAGAGAATATTACTTTTGATGAAATGGATGCAGACACACGGTATAATTTTTGTTTGAAATGAAATGAGATGAGTCTTCAGATTATCCAAGATGGCACGTCTTTTCGTCGGTATTCACAAGAATCTGGCCACTATCGATGAGACAAAGTTTATGGAACACAACCTTCAGGTAATTTTTCAATGATAACATCACATTCCCAGTTTCTGTCAGAAGTTGATTGTATTACAGGTGTTTTCAGGTTTTAGCTATGGCTCCCGATTCTAATGAAGATATTTGGTACAAAGTCGGTCACAGAAGTGTTCTTGAAGGAAACCTTTCCTTTGCTAAGTTCGCACTACAGAAATGTTCTTCGAGAGAGGCAAGAGAGTCACTCGCTGTAGTTTTCTATCTGGATTGCGATTTACATGGTTAATTATTTTTAATTCGTGAAGGAGAACATTTCATTTTAGGCTGCCTCGACGTCATCCGTTGTGAATCTGAAGACAACAAATTGTCGGATAAAATGATCTTCTTGAAAAACAAAATTCGGAATATCAATCCGTACTATAGGTATTTTTTGTCTAACAAATCTTCTGAAAATCAAACTTCAGAGACCTCAGTGATCAAATCTTTGATGAAAATGAAAACTATGATGTATTGCCGTCTGTTCATCCCACCAAAGTTGCAGCGGTGAGTCTTTTATGATCTACGAAAATTAATATATTACTTCATGTTTTTATGAAGAAAAAAAATTAATTTTGAACTTATTAGTCATTCTCAATATATTTCCAGTTCGAGGAAAGAATCGAAACATTGCGACGAGAAATCGGAGAGAAAGTCAAACTCGAAAATGATGAGTATTTCAAGAAGAGTCAAACGTCAGAGCCGATAGCTCTGGATATTGGAACGGAACAAGAGTGAGGATTTAAATTTCCCTACCTCAACTGAATTTCAGCTTCACAACAGTCGCTACCATCTTCTGTGATATTTTCGACAGGATAGAAGCCTACTCCTCGGTTCGTTTTGGAATTTTCAAGAATCCTTTTGTTGAAATAACTCATTTTCAGTTGTTCCACCAGAAAATCACATTCAACGAATGGGACAACAGAAAAGAATTTTTCGAAGTGAAAAGTTCTTTGGACGATGTGTTGGATATTCTGGAAGCTGTTGATGAACTTATAACACGGGTTTCTTTCAGTTTTTTGAGTTGATTTTTGTGCATCGCTTCGTTTTGTCTGTGTTTTGGGATAGAATGTATCTCAAAACACTGGCGATGGAACCGTTCAGGCTAGTAAAAAGAAACCCCGAAAATCCATGGCAACAACATCACAAGTGGTGTCTGCGGCTACTACCGACAATGAAGAGGAACCTGAAGAAATCCACGTCATCAACCGATTAACCCCAAGTTGCACCTCATCAGTGTCGATGGATCTTCCGACGAATTCGGTGAGTTCCGACCTGTTTCGAAGTCTTTCCAAACTAGCTCTTTTAGCTCGCAGAAAAGTTCAATTTGACGTGTTCTTCTTTCAAACCTCTGAAATCACCAAAGGAGCGAAAAGAAAGGTAATTTTTGTGTGAAAAACGAGTTCAAGCCTTTTGATCAGATCCGTGTCGCCGAATCTTGACGAAAACGACATTGTAGACGAAGAATTGTTGCTCGACGAACTGCGATCGACCCTTATACTTGGCTCATCAAACATATTCACTATCCTCGGTATGTTATGTCGAATGCTCACTCACAAATTTAATTGTAAAATCTAAGAAAAATGTCCTCAAGCCACGGGGAAATGCTCCAATCATATGAACATTTCACGAAAGCCGGATGATGATTTCGCACTTAATTAAGAACCGTTCTTTCCACATAAGTAGAGAATCGGGAGTGTCCGTGCTTGGGGTTGAACCCCTGTCATTGAGATTGAAAGGCGGGCACACAGACCGCTAACTCAGGAAAGTAAAACCAAATTAGATCGCGAAATTTCCAAATTAGATCGTGAAAAAATTAAATTAGAATTGGCACGATCTAATTTGGTTTTTTCGCGATTTTTCTCACTTTTTTCACGATCTAATTTACTTTTTTCTGAACGTTTTTTTCTCAAAATACCTTCAAATAATAACAAAAATATGGAAAATTCATCTAAAATAACACAATATGACAACATCAATACAAAAATAGGCATGAAAGTTTTTGTAATAGTCGTCACGTCCTTGGAAATCCTCCTTACTGTTCTTTGATAATCTGGAATAGAAATTGTTAGCTCGAAATAACTATGTTTAATTCACCTCAGTTTTTTTTGGTGTATTCAGGAGTTGAAGTTGCGTAGACCACCAGCCATTTTCTCAGAACGCGGTTCCAGTTGTATCAGTACCATCTTCGTGTAGAACTTGCACGTAGAGTCTGAATTTTCTTTTTCATAAGTATCAAGTGGTTTATCGAAGCGCAAAACACTCTATTTCTGGAGACGTAAAAGGAGAATTTGGATATTGAATACTGAAAACAAAACTGATTCCTCAACTCAACTATCGGGAATAAATTGTTCGGCGTAAAAAGATCAAAATTTTGATAGCGAGAGTTCATCATATCAAAATTTAAGTAGTTATTCTCTCGTTTAAAAGCAAACATTTGTTTCTTCCCTACATATTCTTAACTTTCACAGATTCAATTCTTTCACTATAATTCCAGCGCAGTCGAATACTCTAGCTCATTCAGATCTCACGTATCAGTTAATGGTCGTCATACTTTAGTCAGAGAGATGTCATAAAAACGATAAGAGCGGCAAAGTATTCTTGAGAATTCTATTGTTTTTTGACGTAACTCAATTAGAAATCATACCCTTTCACTCAACTTGAAGGAAATGTCTATCTGATTCAAAAATTCTCGAGTGGTAGTGGAGTGGAGTAACCCTGTGAATCTGTAAAATTATTATTGCTCGAGAAACTTCATAGAACATCTCATATCAACCAATCAAATGACTCACCTTATCCGTTTCTCTTACTTCATTCGTCCTTTGCGGAGATGTATGTAACTTTTGAAATAGGGCAATGTCTGAAATCGTATTCTGACTCGGAAGAGAATCGAAGAGGTCATTTTAATTGAAAATGTCTCATGAACAATGTTGAATAAACGCACCATTCACGTTGCGTCTTCATTAGGACCATTTCTATCCATATTCTCTTCTTGTCGGCTCTGTAAAATGAAATGTTTGGTATCAAAAAGACGAATTGCAAGGAAAATGGTTACGAGCCGAGAATTTTCTTTTTGGCCCAAAAACTGGTTTCGCCAAAGTCGTAAAGAAGGATTTTTAAACTCAAAAGTCCGAATAAGGCGAACTTGTAACTTTGAATTCGATGGTTAACATTGGAATGAAGCAACAATAGCAGAAAACGAGTGATGAAATGAAGAAGAGAATTCAAAAAAAAAACATGTGAGATTAGCATAGGGGCACACTTGCACATGAATAAGGTACTTAGAAATTTTTTTCTTTTATTTAAACTTCAATTTTTTACTACACTTTTACGATCGAGTGATTTTTGTTCGCAATTAAAATGAACCCCTTAACCCCTTATCAAGCCTCTAGTCATAAACACGACACAGAAAAAAAAACTGATTCCTTCTTAATCGCGAAAAATAAATGAAGAAAGGGTACGAAGCTTCAAATATCGTCGAAGATTGTAAAATTCGATACGTAAAAAAATATTCTGTCGTTAAGACTCCCCACATTTTTACTTTTCATGGTAGATGTGCACATTAGAAACGAAAATATGATCATCCCAAAGTTTGCCTCATAAATATGGGTGTAGCAAAGGGGTCAGTCCCATTGTTCTATTAGTTTCCATACTTTTCTCTACAATTTATACTTTTACTCAGTAAAATAGATTTATTCTGCTCTAATTCATTCTCTTTTGATAAATTGGAGGAAACTATATCTAGTTTAATCACTGCAACTTTCAAGTGGGCATAACTTTTGAAGAAAGTAAAATTTTCAAAAAATGAGAAAAACGTATTCTTATAATTTCATACTCTACCAGAAAAAGTAGTTATCGGACGTGTCGGCCATATCAATTTAGATCTGATCTACCTCATTTAGCAAATTAGATCAAAATATAATTGTAATTTTTTTCGCGGCATAACTTCTGAAGGAGTGGGAGTTTTCAAAATCTGAGAAAAACGTACTCTTATAATTATCAACTCTACCCGAAAAATTAGATATCGGTCGTTACGGCCATATCAATTTAGATCTAATTTACCTCATTTAGCAAATTAGATCAAAATAGATCTAATTTACCTATTTTAATTTTTTTCGCGGCATAACTTCTGCAGAAGTAGGAATTTTCAAAATCTGAGAAAAACGTATTCTTATAATTTTCTACTCTACCAGAATAAGTAGTTATCGGATGTTACGGCCATATCAATTTAGATCTAATTTACCTCATTTAGCAAATTAGATCAAAATAGATCTAATTTACCTATTTTAATTTTTTTCGCGGCATAACTTCTGCAGAAGTAGGAATTTTCAAAATCTGAGAAAAACGTATTCTTATAATTTTCTACTCTACCAGAATAAGTAGTTATCGGATGTTACGGCCATATCAATTTAGATCTAATTTACCTCATTTAGCAAATTAGATCAAAATAGATCTAATTTACCTATTTTAATTTTTTTCGCGGCATAACTTCTGAAGAAGTAGGAATTTTCAAAATCTGAGAAAAACGTATTCTTATAATTTTCTACTCTACCAGAAAAAGTAGTTTTCGGATCTTCCGGCCATATCAAATTAGATCTAATTTACCTTATTTTTGGAAAATAGATCTAATTTGCCTATTTTCATCTTTTTCGTGGCATAACTTCTGAAGAAGTAGGAATTTTCAAAAACTGAGAAAAACGTATTCTTACATTCTCTTACTCTACCAGAAAAAGTAGTTATCGTAGGTATCGGCCAAATCAATTTAGATCTAATTTGGAAATTTCGCGATCTAATCTGGTTTTACTTCCCTGAGAAACCTCAAGTGGTTGCCGGCGCGCTGGCTACTGCGTTCTGCTTGAGGTTGTTGTTGACCTCTAGTTCCACTAGTGTGTTCAGTTCAGTACTTAATGTTAGATTCAAATTTTGTTCTTTCCAGTGAAGAACAAACGTATTTTTGTATGAAGAAGTCCGCTGCGACTTAGATTTAAAAAAAAAGAAAATAGTTTTTGATTTCGAAAATAAATGATTTCATTTTCAGAAAAGGTACTACTTCTAATATGTGATCATTGTCCATCTTTTGGAGCTCTGCCAAAACATCTTTATCATGTTCTCACGCAGTGCTACAGAAGATTGTGTAGAATGTCGTCATCACTGTTCGACTTCAAATTCTACCGACTTCATGTTCTTATGTACGAACTGGGTAAGAGTTCTCAATACGAAAGCTTAACTGTAGTTTTCAGACGAACCTGAAGCATGTGACTATTGTATCAAGAAGTTCTTGCATAACCAGGTCCCGAAAGAAGAAAATGAGGATGAAGAAATGTGTGAAGATGCGAAAGAGGAAGAGCGTATTCTGACGATCAGATTCTTGTGGAAATATGTGAAATCGATCAGCGATGAGAATAAAATGTGAGTTTTTTGGAGAATCAGAATATGGAAAAACTGTAGTCAATGGAATTATTGGGAATTCCGAGTTCACCTTCCGTTAAAAATGTAGTTGAAAAAATATTGATGAGTAGTCAAAGTTAAAATTTAGATGCTTCTATGCGCAAGAGCTGGCACAGTCGATAAATGAAGAGGAGAGTATCAACACATCTAGAGGTAAATTTTGTTAGTGCTCGAAAGTTGTTGCTGAATACAACATCATGAGAAGATGTCTTCTATATTTTTGTAGAAATAATTTTCGCCAATGGTCCGGAAACTCTGTTTTTGCGTGTATGAGGACTGGAGTGATTTGAACGATTGAAAACATACGAAACATTCCAGGAGTCTTTACCAAGGATGACGTCGTGACATTTCTGGAAGATAAGGAGAAGGCGAGAAGAATCAATTCGGTGACCCATCTATGGGAGATGAACAATTTTGAAGAGGCGAGCTTTTTGGAATTCAAAAATGTAGTAGTTCATCTCGATTTAGAGATAAACAAGGAGAAAGTTCACAACAGTGGATCAGATGTGAATTTTCATTCAGAAAATCCTAAACCAGATCTCAATTCTTTCCATTTTTTTTAATTCAAGAAATTAAATTCCAGGTTATCGAAATTCTAAGCGCGTCAATAGACTGGTCTCCATTGAACGTTGACGAAACCTGCAAGTTGTTACACTTTTGGTTGATGTCTCTGCACAATCTTGAACGAAGTGAAGAGATTCTAACTCTCAGTGTTAGGTAAGCTTTCCTATTTGAATACTCGAATATTCACAGGTTAAAAAACATTTATTCTCATTTCCTTCTTTCTGAAAATGAGCCGAAAAATTCCCCATTGGATCAAACGTCACTGTTAATGCTGCGTTACAGAGCCCTCCACTTCTATCTCCTATCGCCGACTGAATGTCGCTTGGAAGACACTAAAATGATCAACGAGTCACTAGAACTCACAAAGATTCTTGGACAAAAGAAATGGTCGACTGTCAGCCGTGAAACGGCCAATTCTATCGGCTACTTCTTGTGTTGTTTACTGGAGAAGCCAAAAATGGATAAAGAGTTGGTCATCTGGAAGTGTCTGTATAGGATTGTTGAAGCATCAGCAGGTAATTTCTATTAAATTTCATTTTCAAATTAAGAACGAAATTTCAAAGCAGGAAGTTGGAAGTTGAGTTTTCACGAGGGACAAAAATAAATTATTGAAAAAATAAACGCAACTTTCGCATTATCATTATCTTTTGTTTTTCAATATTGGAATTGCTCTAGAAGATAATTTATGTAATAACCATAATCAGGGTTCCGGTTTTACCGGCCGCCGGCCGCCTGCGGCCAAATGATATCGATCACGCGGCCAGACCGTAGTGTCTTTGTTTTTCAGATTTTAGTAGCTATAACATCAAATAAATCATGTTCCCACGTTTTTCTAAAATTTGGCCGGCGGCCGGGATACTTGCGGCCACGGCCGGCTGCGGCCGGGACACTCGCGGCCCAGGCCGGCCGCGGCCGGCTTCAGGCTGCCGGTTGGCCGCAAATAAAATTTTGGCCAGAATGTGAATCAAACATATCAGGATACCGTTTATGAACACCTCACTTAATTCGACAGCTTTTTGGGTCAACTTTTATACTTTTTTATTTTTCGATTTTTAAAAGTCAATTTTTTTGACTTGTCAGGAATTTCACTTTTTTTCTTGTGAAATAGCTCTAGTTTGTCTAATCTATCAATTTAATAGTTATATCAGTCTTTTGAATGGCTCTCAAAAGTTGTAAATCCCGCCCGGCCGCCGCGGCCGGGACGGCCGGGTTGGCCGGGGGCGGCCGTAGCTTCAATTTACTGACCGACAGTGATAGAAATGTTTTTTTCTTGGTTTTCGAACATGAATAAGTCTGATTCCATCAAAAATTCCAAGTAGTATTGCACGTAGAGCTCCGCGGCCGACCCCGGCCACCCCGGCCGGGCGGAGGCGGCTAGAGCTTCAATTTACTTTTCGAAAGCAATGAAAATGTTTTTTTCTTAGTTTTCCAACATGACTAAGACCGATTCCATAAAAAATTCGAAGTAGTTTTGCACGTAGACCGCTGCGGCCGATCCCGGCCACTCCGGCCGGGCCGGCCGGGACGGCCAAGGGTGATATACGACCTTCAAGAGCCACGAATTTGACTGATATGATTATTCAATTGGTAAAAACTACAAACAAGAGTGAACTGAAACGAGAAGAGAAGTAAAATATCTAAAAATGAAATTCTCTGAAAAAAATAATAATTTTTGTTACTGTAGGTTGTGCTATTTTCGGGGTAGATCAAAAAAATTGAGTGTGGTCGAAACGGTCGTTTGGGCATAGGAATGGGAATCATCAAATTTATTGGTGTATAGTGTATCTCTTATGTTCAAGGAAGAAAGTTAATCAACTTTTTTGGTCCTGCGACCTCCTCGGAGCTTCTTACACTGTCGCGGCCACCCCGGCCGCTCCGGCCGGGGTGGCCGGAACCAGCCGCCACAATCTACATGCAAAGATAATTCGAAATCTGTATGAAATAAGATTCCGTCATATAGGAAAACGTAGGTAAAAGTATTTTCATCACTTTCGAAAAGTAAATTGAAGCTCTAGCCGTCTCCGGCCGTCCCGGCCGGCCCGGCCGGGGTGGCCGGGGTCGGCCGCGAAGCTCTACGTGCAATACTACTTGGAATTTTTGATGGAATCAGACTCAATCATGCTGGAAAACGAAGAAAAACACATTTTTATCACTGTCGGCCAGTAAATTGAAGCTACGGCCGCCCCCGGCCGGCCCGGCCGTGCCGGCCGCGGCGGCCGGGCGTGATTTACATCATTTAGGAGGCGCTTAAAAAGCTGACTCAGCAATTAAATCGTTGAAATAGACAAATAGAAGCTAATTTACGAAAAAATTGTACATAATTCCATAAGAGAAAAAAAAAATTTTTTCGAAAAATCAACGACTAAAAAAAGCAAAATATGATCTGAAAAGCTGTCAAATCTGAATTAAGTGTTGATTAACGGTATTATGACATGTTTAATTCACATTCTGGCAAAAAATTTTTTCGCGGCCAACCGGCAGCCTGGGGCCGGCCGTGGCCCGAATCGGCCGGGCTGATGAAAATGGGCTTTAAAACGTTTTCTGTGATCAATTTAGAGTTATTAGAGTTAGAAGGAATCATTATCACGGTGAAAAAAATTTGGCCGCGCGGCCGTTCCCGGCGGCCAAAATCGTGGCCGCCTGCGGGCGCCGCCTGAAAAACTGAACCCTGACCATAATGAATAAATCATAAGTTTCCTGGGTCTCAGGAAATTAGTTTAATCTGAAACACGAAAAGAAAATGTCGAAGTCCAGTTATGACCAATTGAAATATGTATGAGTTGCAGAACCCTTCACGGAACATATTGAAATGCTGCAAGAATCTGAAGATGAAGATTGCCTTCCATCCATCGAACTGGATGTTCTTGCTAGTGCTCACTCGAGGTTGGGAGCTGCAAAGTGCTGCTCGGCGAACAATGTGAGCTTTTACTTTCTTCAAGTTCTACTACTGCGTTATTTGTATTGAATCAAAGGGCTTCGTTATTTAATTATTGCCATACAAAAAAAAAAGCCATGGATGCTTTCGCGAGTCCAAAATTCATTCTGTTCGCCACTTGTGATCGTCTCGAACTCAAAAACTCCCGAACAGAATGTAAAGCATTTTGTGCAACATTCCGAGTCAGCATTACACGGGAATAAAAATTTCCAGTAAACATTCATAACGAAAAAGCCGCCGGATTGTTCTGTAAATCACGAAAAACACATTACCTTTCATGTGATGACTTTCAGCAAGAGTTTCTGCTTTTCTACATTGACAAAATCCGGGCGGTTCTGAAGAATGACCAACTGGTGGCACTCCTGCAGGAAAAGGATCATGCATGGATTTGGACAAACCTTCAACAGGAAATCACACAGTTACTTCATTGTATTTTTGGGTGAGAATTTTGGAAATCTTATCTCTCTTTTCGATTTTTTTCCTTGACAGAAATGGTACCTTTAAGACTGTATACAGGAATTTTGTCTCGGAGCATATATCGATTTGTTCAGAAAATTGATTTTCAAATCAAAAAAGGTCTTCATTGTGTTAACTTATAAACAAATTTTGACGTCATTCCATCCTGTTTCAGAAAATACTCGAAAAAGAAGAGATCTGTTGAAGAACATGGTGCCAAACACTCATTGAAAATGGATGAAAAGTTGGCGAAGAAGATATTGCCGATCACCTTCAGTTACCCGTTCCCGATGCATGACGATAAGGTATTTTTTCAAATTCAGATCGTAAAATATTCATTTGGAGTGGCAATGTATTTTTTTTTTTAGAAATATTCATTTTCTCCCTATTTAGGAGAAACTCAACAATGATCTGCCCGAACTCATTCTCTCTAAGTTTGAGTTCCTCATGGAAGTTTCAGAAGACAGAAAGAAGGTCGTGGAAGAGTTCCAGAAGATTCTCCTATCTTCGGCATGCTGGGATCGGCAAGTCGAGACGTTCAAGTAAGTTTTCTCTCACTTGTTATGTTTTTGATTCAAAGCTGGGTTGACGAAGAATGTAACAACGATTTCGAGTCCAGCCATCAACTTTTACAATCATACAATCATATTAACTTGAAATATTGATTTTCATTTCTTAGAATCGATTCCTGCTTTAGGAAACAGTTTGAACCAGAGTTGCACGGAATTCCGACTTCCGACTTCCGTGAAAAAAATTTCACTTCCGACTTCCGACTTCCGTTTAACACATTCTACTTCAGACTTCCGACTTCCGTTTAACAAATTCTACTTCCGACTTCCGTCAAAAAATTTTTTTTCGTGAAAAATGACGAAAAAACCGTGAAATCGTTTGTATTCAGTATGGAATAGACCTATCACCTGTTGAGAATGCACGAATATACAATATCTCTGGGTTTTTTCAACTTTTTTGCACTCCCGACTACCGTTGAAAAAATTCTACTTCCGACTTCCGCCCTTTTTTCACTTCCGACTTCCGACTTCCGTGAAAAAATTTCACTTCCGACTTCCGACTTCCGTTTAAAAAATTCACTTTCGACTTCCGACTTCCGTTTTGAAAAATTTTACTTCCGTGCAACTCTGGTTTGAACTTTTCTATCTGAAAGTCAATGATATTTTTTTCAGTGAAAGCTTGAAGTCTATGAAAAAGGTAACCGAACCAGCAGTGAAGAGTGTGACCTGGTACGTGATGGCCCTCCACAACCACAGACAAGAGAAGTACGATGAAGCCAAAACTTTTGCGGAGGTTTTTTTTCGCACAATCTGAATCTTATACTTGCTAGGCTGAAGTTCATTCCTTGAAAATTATGTTTGCAGTTGTACATCACCAGCAAGCACGGATGGAAAGACACGCGACTCAGAGCATCAGCTTGGGTTATCCTTGCCCATGCGCATGTCCATACGTTGTTTGATGTAAGTTTTGAAATTTTTTTGAGAGAATTGTGCAATTTCCTACATACGTTTACACTTCTTGGAAGTGCCCATAGAACTCAACATTCTCCTTTTTTACTGCTAAGCTTGCAATTTTCCTCTTTTTCAGTCGAAAGATGAGAAAATGTATGACGAATGGCGTTGGCGTATGGTGCCTTTCAAGATGGGAGTCTCAGGACTGCCAGAAGATGCAGTCGTACATTTCGAATACGCTGTTCATCTCTATCAACTGGCATCTTGTCTAATGAGGATTCAGCGAACAGTGAGTTTATTCTCTATCTATCTCGAAAGCGATATCTCTTCGTTTTTATCTCTCGTTACTGCACTCATATCGTTGCGAGTCCATTTCTCGCAACAGTAACACACGCTTGCAGCTATCCGACGACGACTGGAGAAGTGGCGCTCGTGGTGCAGCAACCGTGAAGAAGATCCGAACAGAAGCGATGGAGCACTTCAAATCTTGCATGTCTCTGCATCCTGATGGAGTTTTGAGTGCAGGAGAAGTCAGTTGGTTGTCATACTTCTTCGTTGCCAAGCTCACGGCGAAGGAGGATGATTATGATATTGTCAAGGTATTTTTTCAAGAAACAGGAAAATTGACGTATCGTGCATGAAAAACAATTTTCTTCGACCTTGAGTCTCGAACTTATCTGAACCTTTCACTCTCTGTAAGGAAAATTTTACAAATCATAAAGAAGTTGAATCATTCAAAAAAGATTTTTTCTATGAGATTTACATTTGTTCTAAAAACGTTATACTCTTGACCCAGGTATTTGAACATCCTTTAAACTTTTATATATTATAGAACTTGGAGAATACTTTTGAATGATTAAATCGTGCAACATGTTGTACTGCACACCCGAAATGATAATAGAAAAAATACAAAAATGTATATAAATTATTCAAAAACCATCATCTTATGATTTACTCATTTCAATTTTTAAAAAAAAGTAACAGAATGGAACTTTTTCAGGTCCTTGACAATTTCTATGAAGCTGCATGTGCTGTCGAGTACCACAACTACTTTTACCCATTGAAAGTGAGTTTTCTTCAAATTCGCTATAGAAAAAGAAACGACGTACCATTAAGGTAAGCCACAAAAAGCAAGAAAACCTGGAGCCAGTCGAAGTCCATTACCAAGTGCATTCTCATGCGTGGAAGTATCTTCAAAAAGTGTAAGATTAATCGTTTTTACACCGAAAACAACCCTATTTCAGAGAAAATCCACCATTGGAAACGTTGATAATGATGTTGGCGTATTTGAGGGTATTCAAAATGTGCCATAGAGTTAGTTTTCTTGGTTTTTGATAATGGATTTTGTCAAGATGATTTTCATGACAAGTTAAGGTAGTCAAATGCAGCTATTCGATGTTCACGAACAGTCCGGAAATTATCGCAAAGACCATTGAATTGACTGTTGACTGCGAGCGAAGCGAGGGTGATGACGATGTCCAGTTGGTGGTGAGTTCTTCTCAATCAGAGTGTAAGTTCCATTTATTGAATAGTTAAAACAGGGTTTTCTGGTTATCTGGCCATAAATCCTTTTTTTCAAAGTTTCGGCAAGTATCGAAGTCTGCATAAAGAAAGTCGGAAGTGTGAGCCTTTCGCGTTTCGAAGTACATTGTTGAATGAAAAGAATGGAGTTATTGACTAAAACAGTTATTTGAGTTCAGAGTCAAATTTTCTCATACTTTTTTTCGCGATCGGTTACTTCTTCGAAAATTCAAATGATTCAGATGACCGACATGACGACCAAAGTCGATCTCCTGAACGAGATTTTCGATCTCTGTTACGCGGGATTCGAACTCGTCGTGGAAAGATTCCCTCACATGAAAGCACATTATCGTTTGGCACAAATGGATGTGTACAAAAATAGGTGAATTTTGATGTTCTCATGGATTTTCTTCAAATTCCGTCCATTCAGACTGGAATCAGCATCGACGCACATCCTCAGAAATGTTTTCCGAAAGAAGAAGAATGAGAATTTGTTCGATGTGAGTTTTTAGATTTGATGCTTCACTAGACTTAGTGGTGGTCTAAATTGACATTCTTGTACAAAATTCGGTGGAATTTCAGTTTCTGGAATGTTTTAGGAAACATTTTTGGTGTGATTGAAATTTCTAGGAATTTCCAAAGTATGGTCTGCCTATTTTTTGTACCTATTGATTCAATGAAATCAAACTTTCACCCAGGCCTAACATTATTTTTCCCAAATTGAAAGAAAAAAAATTCTTCAGAATGTTGTCGAGATTGTATCTCATGACATTACGAGAGCCGGCTCCCTCGCCTTTCATGTTGAGAGATGTCTGAAACTTGGGATCATGTTGATAGCCAAGACCAAGGATCTTCACCATCTTGTGATATCGCTGACAACCATGCTTGGAGTCGTGGCATTCGATGATTCGTCAGTTATACCTTCTTTCATTTTCTAAATATTTTTTCTCTCTCTTTCTCTCGCTCTCTCTCTCTCTCTCTCGCTCTCTCTCTCTCTCTCTCTCTCTCTCTCTCTCTCTCTCTCGCTCTCTCTCTCTCTCTCGCTCTCTATCATTCTCTCTTTCTTCGATGAATCACAATTTCAGGCAATTCATCGAACGTCGATCACATGCAAGATTAACCATGCAACTTCTGAAACTCTTCCGAAAGTTCTGTACAGATCTGAAGGAGAAAAGAGGAGCGAACGCGACAGTGAAGACGGAACTCTCCAAGTTGTGGGCCGCTATCAAAAAGTAAGATTTTGAGATTCTTTCTTTAGAATTTTTTTCACTGTAGTAGAAAAACCTGCTTTCTCTACTCGGAGAAGTCCTGAAATTTGGCAATGCTCTGAAAAAGATCTGTTCTGTGCTATGTTTCTAAGTTATTGAGCCCGGGAGAACTTTTTTTCATACAGGCAAATGAAAGATGCTCCACTGGTGAGAGCGATTCGGTCATGGGTCGAGAAAGATCTTATCAATCTTCTTGGAGTCCACTTCAACCTTCTTCTAATGGATTGTGAAGATACAAATAAGAAAAGAGGACCAAAGGTGAGCTTTCAACATTATAAGACGAATATCAGTGTGGAAAGGAATTCTTACTTCCGTCAGGAAATTCACTTTCTAGTTTCATGTATCATATAGGAAAGTGTTAGGACATTCACTCATACTGATTTGTTTTTTCTTCTTGCGAAAAACAGCTGAAACATGAACTGACAGAATAACTTTCAGTATTAAAAAAAAAGATTTTCCTTTGCAAAAAAAATCTGTTTCCTCGCATCAAGAATATTTTCAAGAAGAAAACGAAAGAAAGGAAGCAAACAAAAAATTGGTTGTTTCGACTTGAACAAATGATAATTTTGACGACTACTTCTTCTAAATGCCTTCAACTTTCATGAATTTTTCCCAAAATTTCCTTGATTATTTATTTTTGTAGTTTGTAGAACAAAACATTTCAGAGAAAACTGTTGGCGTCGATGTCAGTTCCAGAACCAAAGAAACCAGCCATGGCACCAACAGCCTCTACATCCACACCATCAGCCACGTCATCGAATCAATTGATACCAGCAACGATGCTCTCAGCCTTCAGAAACTACACACCCGCGCAGCAACAGCAAATTCGTGCAAAGCTCATGGAAGCGATGGTGAATAAAATAAGACTTGACGGGTCTTCACATTAACCCTTTTCTATGTATCCATCATGTAAAAATTGTATTTCGCTTGTTTTTCAGCATTAACATTGTTTATTTCAGTTTTTTAACAGCCCTGTGAATACTTTCAGTTATTTTTATTTAACTATCCTTACGGTTCAAACGTACAAAATCTCAGTTCAGGACGGGAAAATAAATATGTATCTTTTGTATGCGAATTCGATTTTATACAATGGTTCCCGACCATTTTTACATTTGAAACGTTTTTAATGATTCAAAACAGGAGGTTTTCAGATGGACTGCTATGTCGGTGCATCAACGGGAGCGGTTAAAGGTTATTTCGGTTTCAAAGTTTAATTCAGTCTTGACGAAGAAAACATTGAAAGTGACGAGAAATTAATTTTAGTCCGTATTCGTATTTTGTTGTTGAAAAGAAAAACATTTTTGATTTTTTTTTTCAAAGTTCATCCGAAAAAAATCTTTATGGACTATTTTGATCAATTTAAATATCACTGAAATTGATGATTTCAGCGATAAACCTGAAGGAGAACACATTTCACAACTTGACGACCATAAAAGAGCTTAACCCGAAAGCACATGAAGTCACAGCGATGACGTGGAATGATGATGAGCAGGTGAATCTAATGTTACTTTACATTGAGATTAAATTATAAAAATGACCTTTTCTTAAAAGTGAACAATAGTTTTCTGAGCACTAACTTATAGATAAAAAGTTTTTATATTAAACATTATCAAACTTTATCAATTGTAGTTGGAAGTGCTGATTGCACGTGTCGATCGTCAACTGAAACTTTTCAACACAGCAGAAGATGTTGTGCGTGATCTTCTGGTAGCTGAAGGAGGAGGAGGAAGCATCAGAGGAGTCACTAAATTTGGGTTCGCTTTTCCATGTAAAACTTGAAACTGTTTGTTAAATTGCGAAATTATAAAAATTATGTAGAAAAATGTGAAAATTTCTAGACGAAAGTTTGAGTGTGCGAATGTTGCGAAGTAAGAATGAAGTGGAAAAATTTACATCTATTCTGACATGATCTACGTAGATTAAGTAAATATGATTCTCATTGGTTTTCTTCTATGCCGATGACTTCTATTCATACTTTACTACATTCATAACACGAGAAAGAAATCAAAATGAGGTTGAAGTGAGAAATTCTCGCGATAACTTTGAACATCCATTGTGCGTCTCGAAACTTTCGCTCTTTTTGTATATTGATCGGAAGCCTCTACCTAAAGTTGTTTTTCAATCAGTTCAAGAAGTTTTGCTTGTCTCTATTTTTTTGTGTAAACTCAGAAGTAATTAAGAAGTACTTCATTTTTAGTGAACGAACAGTTACCGGAGTAGAAAGTGGAATGTGCAAGGTCTGGGACGATGCCACGGGATCTAGCCTCGCCGAGTTCTCTGTTGGACCAGGATTGACCACCCTGAATAGTAAGCTTTTTCTTTTAAAAAAAAACGTTGACATTAAATTCATTGTTAAAAACTTACTTTTCATGGGAAATTTTTGGTCGAAGTTTCATCATAAAGTTGTGTGTTTTTCGATATGAGAATTATTATCTAATCTGACCAAATTCGCACAAGTAAAGAGAAAATTTGTGAAAAAAACTGTTTCATTTTGAATGAAGTTTTGATTCCAACAGAATTTCTCTATCAATAAGAATTGAAATTGTGACAACCATGCTGCTCAGGATCTGAATTGTTTCTTTTGCACTATTATCAGTAAATTGAACTCAATAAGTTTGTTTTATCATTTTACTTTTTGCCGATTCAATTCTGTGGGACAAAGAGGACAATGGACTCCACAGTAAAAGTTAAATTTGGGTTTCACAGAATTCGTGAATAAAACGAGAAAACCGTGGTTTCAATATATTTTGTTCACAATGTTTCAGAAGCCAAAAGTACGGATAAAATAGTGACTGGAGGTATCAAAAACGTCGTCAAAACTTGGGATGTCGAAACTGGAAAGAATCTGTGGTCTGCGAAAAATGTGAGTTCTCTTTCAGTTTTGCCTATATCTCATGCAAGTTGACATCAAAAAAACGTCATTCAAATGTGTCTCGAAGCTTCAGTAATTTATAACTGTGAAATTGATGACTTTTGAATTTAAATTTTTTATCCTTCTCAAAAAGTGAAACTCAGAAAATGACTTAAACGGGGAAATTGAAGGTAGCACCGGATATGCTAGGACTTGAAGTACCCATTATGTGCACTGATGCCAGATTCCTCGACGGAAATAATACGATTGTTGAAGCGACAAAAATTCACGAGGTTTGTTTTTCCATTGATTAAACGTAGCACACTGTGGTAAACGCAGTTGAGAACTGTAAGCAAAGTAATGGTGGGGCGATATAGTAGATCAAATTTCGTTCAGAAATTTTAATTTTCCTTCCTTTTTCACCACAGAATCACAAATCGTAACGGAAAGATGTTTGGAGTAGGTAAAATAACCTTGAGGAAAAACAGGTTAAAGCATTAGCAAAAATATTCGAAAATAACATAATAAAGTAAATGCGCGCCGCGGAGGTTCTTGCAAAGCGGTTGCAGAGCGGCTATATCCACTCATTCGTAATCCGCAGTGTGCATAGTTACAATCGAGTCGCTGAGTTTGTTCTTTCGGTCGTCATGTAGTTAGAACAAAGGTTAATGATGTGAAAATACGAGCGTTTCAATATCATAGTTTTCCCCATAACTTTAATACAAATAAAATCAGAAACGTCTAAAGTAATCTTTATAAAAAGTTGGCAGGGCAGAAACGGGAGAATATTTTCATCATGAAAAAATGCAACCAACCAAATCCCTTCCAGATTCGCCTCTACGACACACGAACACAACGGCGACCCGTCCAACGGTTCAAATTCGAGAGAAACGCCATCACGGCGACTTCACTGTGCAACAGAGAGAATCATATCATTGCGGCGACGGGAATCGGAGAAATGGCCTTGTTCGACTTCAGAAGGACTAGAAGTTTGTTTTTTTTTCGAATATTTTTGTCATAACTACTCAATTTCTAGCGTAGAGTATGTATAACGTTGCGGAATCACAGGTTATAACAGAGTTGAACGAATTATGACTTCCGTACTACTGATTCATAGATACATCACTCTAAGAGATGATGAGAAGAGTCTGATGCGAGCTATAACCCTGACAAAAAGAGTTTCGACCTATTGAATAGGAAAAAATCGAGTCGTGTCATACCATTGTTCTTGATATGTTTTGAATAGTCAGAAAAGTGTCCTGCAGATTTCCGTTTATTGATTCTAAAAACCATCGATTTCAGATAATCTGATTCACAAGCTCCGTGGTCAAACTGGATCGATCAGGAGCATCGACGGTCACGCTCACTCCCCTCTGGTCGCCTCATGTGGTATCGATCGGTTTGTTCGGGTTCACAATTTGGACACGAAAAAGTTGGTACACAAGGTAATTTTCCTAGATTCGTAAAACGTTTGCAGTTCTTAAACAAAAATAGGTAGTCCCACTTTTACAGTACCCAATAATAGGCTGGAGAGAGAAAGAGAGAGAGAGAGAGAAAAGGAAAAAAAATGAACAGAAATGAAGAGAAAAATGCTCTTTCAGATATACTGCAAAGCGAAAATGAACAAAATTCTTATGAGAGACACCGTATCTAGCATGCTAGAAGAGGTGAAGAAGGAGGAGCTCGACGAGGACGATTGGGATCAGATCAAGGTTTGTCTTTGAAGAATTGAGTATCTTACTGTGAGCAGATTAATCGCTCAATCTATCAACCTATTTTTTCCAGAAAGAACAAAGATCAGACGGTGAAAGTGATGATGACGACGACGGAGATGATTCTGATGTCTGGGACGACATTCAGCAGGTTGATGAATCGGACAAAAGTGCCAAGAAGCATAAGAACGAGCAAGTTGTGAGCTTTCTCTCTCCCTTCTCTCTCTCTCTCTCTCTCTCTCTCTCTCTCTCTCTCTCTCTCTCCCTCCCTCTCTTTCTCTCAAGTTGAATTTTTTCAGGATGATCCATCAGCCAAAAAGAGAAAAGTCGAAGTAAGAAAAAAGAGAAGGTCAGAGTCAGAGGAAGATGTGAGTTGAAACTTTCATTTAAAAAGAGTATTGAAAATTTCCATATCAGGACGAAATCGAAGTGATCGAACCAAAGAAAAAGCAGAAAGTCGACAAGGGAAAGAAGAGGAAAGAAGAAGTTGTTGAAGTGAAAGACGAGATTATCTCCGACGACGAGGTCGTCGTCCAAGCACCCACAAAGAAGAAGAAAAAGACGAAAAAGGCTTGATTTTTAGTTTTTACATGGTCCCGTTGTTGATTTTGTTACTGTTTCATTTTCAAAGTTTATCTTGTTTACTCCTTAAATTTTCATTTTTTAAAGGTTTTTTTCGCAAGAAGTCAGATAAATCAGAAAAATATGTTTAGAAACATCCGCCCTAATGATTATTGATCGGAGTTTCGAAGTACACGACCCACTAATTTCTGGAAAATAGCTCTTCAATCGATGTTCTGAATACAATATCCTTGTGAATTAAACAAAGGGGGTACTGTGTTGGGTCAGACACTGACTTGATTCATTGACGAGGCTTCGAGTTTATGAAATTATCAATATGTTATTGTATGAACAAAACGAAAGACATCGTTTCCTATCTTTAATGTACAGGTTGATAGTTGATGGTACCCGGAGTGGCGTCTTTACCGCCGTGCGACATGAGATACTTGATGTATTCGGAAGCTTCCTTCTTGAACTTCTCGGCTTCTGGTTCTTTGGTGAAGTCGATGACTGACTCGTTCTGCGAGTGTCGGTCCATCTGCACGTGAGTTGCGAGCTTCACAGTGAAGAAGTCGGATGGGTTGAACTTCCATGCGAGACATGATTGAACTTCGCCAGAGATGACCTTCTTGGTGAAATCTGAAGCGTTGGAGGTCAGCGTCGTGTGAAGGGTTAAATATGACTCATGTTCCATCCCCCTAACGATGTTTCAGAAAGGAAGAGACCTTTTTGTTATTCCAAATATTTTCGTTAATACCAGGGAAACATTCAAAGGCTTCTAGTGCCTATGATGTAAAAAAATTTCTACTGATTAAAATCAAAAACATCTGCTTCGAGAAAAATTATAAAATTCCCAAAAAGTACTACGTAGGTTCAAACTGACTTTTCTAGCTGACCTTCCGCGGGCTTCACACCAAAATACTCACCTGGTTCATGCGCAATAGCTCTTGCAAGGCCAATTCCTCTGGTCAGTCCGTTTTCAATACTCTCGACCATCCCTTGAACAGTCTGATATCCACCGGTGATATAGACAACAGTGTTCTTGAAGACACCGTGAACAGTTCTGATGAACTCGAGGAAGAAAGATTCTCGTTCCTTTGTGCTTTGACGTTCGTTGTGCTCCTTCATGATGCTCTCCATGCGGCCACCGGTCAGCTCGACGAAGTCTATTCCAGAATTCTGTAAACAAACAATGAATCGTGATTAATGTTTGTGAAATTGATATCAATGTGCTACTCTCTCGTGCTACTCTTTCTCTCTCCCATCTCCCATCTCTCTCAATCTCTCTCTCTCTCTCTCTCTCTCTCTCTCTTTTCTTGATTCAGTACGAAAATTCCATACTCTTGCCGTACCTCTAACATCCTGCAGAACTCCACAATATGTTCCATCTCCATTCCTCCTTGCTGGAAGTCCAACGAGTTGATCTTGATGCCGACCAGGAAGCCGGTAGACGATGGGATCGATTCTCTGAAATTTTTATGTGAAATTCAAGTAACAGCTAATGTCTTGTTAGATCGAAGCTCAAGTTTAAACTTCGTTTACAAGACTTTCTACGTTTCAACATTGTCCTGTGGCCAGATGGTATTAATGTACATACATTCACTGGAGTATCGGATCAATATGGATCAGTGCAATAAGAAAAGAATTACCTTACCTAATAGCAGTAATCGTCTCCAAAAGCAGTTTTGCTCGGTTCTCCAACGATCCTCCATACGCATCTGTTCTCAGGTTGATCTTGGGATTCAGGAACTGGGAGAAGATCATTCCATGGGCTGAGTGAAGTTCGATTCCGTCGAATCCTGAAATGATGTTACTGATAGAAAGAGAGAGAGAGAGAGAGAGAGAGAGAGAGAGAGAGAGAGAGAGAGAGAGAGAGAGAGAGAAAAGAAGGAGAGAAAACATACCAGTATCGTGGAGAAACTTGGCAGAAAAGACGAATCGATCAATAATCTGAGTTTTTATTTCTTCAACAGTCAGACTCCTGGGCAGCCCGTGCTTACTCGCTCCCTCTGGGATTCCTTTGAATAGAACATCAGAAGATGAGAATGGTCTAGGTTCGTATTCTTCCAGAGCCATACGACCGACCTGAAATTCAAGAATTTGCATTATCCTGTAACAGAATTTGGCCAACTTTTTTCAGTGAACCGTCCGATTAAGGAGAAAGTGATTACTTACATGGTTGACCTGTCCGATGGCAAGACTTCCGTGTTGTTTGATTGTCGTCGACCACATCTTGAACCAGTCTCTGAGAACTTCCGAGTCGTTCTCCTTGGATACGATGCATTGTCCGGCTTCTCCGAGGTGCGTCTGAATGCGATTTCATAAATTACAACTAAATTGTGTCGATTATGTGACAGATTCTTTTAAATCGGCATAGTACTCGTCCAAAGTTAACGAAAGGCAGATTGACACTGGCGCATTTAGGCTTAGGAATGGCCAAAATGGCTTGATTCGGGGGTCGACCTGATATACTACGTTGCAGCTATGCTTGAACCCCAGAAAACCCAAGATTAACCCCCTACATTAAAAAAAATACTTTTTCTTAGCTGCAAACTCGCAGACAGCTGAAATTTTCGCACTACATCTAAGAAACTTTGAACTTCCCAAAATAAGTTTGGCACGTTGTCAGGTCTCATAGATTTTCTAATTTGCTGAAAATAAATAAAAAATTGTGAAATCGACTTTTCTTCAGAGTGTAGCATCCTGGCATCACGAGTCTAAGACCCTCTCATGATTTACGACCCTTTGTGTGTGTAACAGATGTACGCCCCCTTCTGACCCCGCATGAGCCTCATTTCATGTCTCTGCACTGACACCGCGAGGTGGCTTGCAGACCCCAACCTTGTCGACAATAAAGGTTATCACAGACATGTTGAGACTTCATGACATATAAGCACCGTCAAGGCTTATTATGTTACATGGAGGTTCCACCGAGGGGTTCACCATCTGACGACGGTGACCCACGTGTGTTTTCTCAAACACACAACTCGGCTATTGCCTGCTGAATCCCGCTACACTATCCACAACAACCCAGCAGTGCGACGAAGATCATGCCCAGTCAGAAGGAAGATGTAACCCGACCAGAAAACTATCAACGACGGAAAGAAGAAAGAAAATGGAAAGCGCCCATATTGTATGCTGCTATATTTTTTTCCACGAAGAGCCAGAGATGCCCGTGCTGATTCCCCCCTGTTTGTCACGAAGAGCGAAAATGCCCGTGATGTCGCAAGAAGAGAGCCGAATGCCCCTTGTCGACCATTATTGCCTGCTGTTAGGCCAACTGTCCCCCCAGCTACACTATCACCGTCTGCTATTTCACTACTACTACTGCCGATTACTACTATTCTGGAGAACGTGGGTTGGCTACATCAAGAAGAGAGGAAGAAAATAATCATTGTCACCATTCCTAATACTGTCATTGCACTTTGAATTGAACACCAACTTTGTATGTTACGTAGGGACACGTAACTTGTGAAAGCCGGGGATGTAGCATCCTGGCATCACGAGTCTAAGACCCTCTCATGATTTACGACCCTTTGTGTGTGTAACAGATGTACGCCCCCTTCTGACCCCGCATGAGCCTCATTCCATGTCTCTGCACTGACACCGCGAGGTGGCTTGCAGACCCCAACCTTGTCGACAATAAAGGTTATCACAGACATGTTGAGACTTCATGACATATAAGCACCGTCAAGGCTTATTATGTTACAAGAGTTATGGTCGATAAACTGTTTAAATTCAATATTGAAAGAAGAGATGATGCTGTAACGTTTTGATTGTATCTTGGGTGTTTGATCAACAAAATTTGATCCACGAAAAACTCATGTTTTTATGGATAAAAGTTCCACCCACCGGATCCGTGGACATGTTTCCAGTGACGATGAGACCGACTTCTCCTTCTCCATAAGTCTTGTACAGGTTGAGAATTCCTTGATTTGGGTACCCTCTCTTCTCGACTGGAACGTTCCAGTCGAACAATTTTTCCGAGCATGGCGCTTTGAAGAAACGATTCTGAGCGGTTTTCCCACTTCGGAAGACGATCTTCTCAGCGAGTATTGCCGAGTTGGTCACGGTTGTTGTCGGAATACGGGACATCCTGAAGTTATAAATTAAATGAGAGATAGACAGAAGGATAGTGGAGAGAGAGAGAGAGAGAGAGAGAGAGAGAGAGGGGAAAGAGGGAAAGATGTAAAAGTGAAAATCATATTGTTGCGATGTACTATACACTCTGTTACAATAAAACAAGAACACCCATATTTTCTCGATTTTCTCAGGTCGTGTTGATGTAAGAAGACTGTTGCTCTAGGAGCAGTTTAACAATGTTATAAAAATGTTTTGTACTAAATTTCAGCTCAATCGATCAATCGATTCAGAAGTTATCATCAGAAATGTCAAAAACGGAGTGTTACAAAAAAACAAGAACACTTGAATTACTGTAAAAAGGAGGATGCACGGTAGATCAAACTTTTTTATTTATCATAATTTTTTTTATTTATCATCACAATATTGTTAATTAGTTATTTTTCAGTGTTATGAGCGGTATAAAACATCTTTCGGATGCAGAGAAGACCAAAATAGAGTCTTTTACCAAAGCCGGCTGGTCCATACGGAAAATTGCAATAGAAATTGGCAGAGCCCCCTCCTGTGTGTGTGTGCATATCTTAAAAGAAGTCGCGTACCACGTCAACCTGAACGTCGAGGAAGAAAGAAGGTTCTGAGTGACCGTGGAAGACGTCTTCTGATCAACAGCGCCTCTAACAGCACGATTGGAGTGCGCCAGTTGGCTGCCAAATCGCCTCAACCAATATCTTATGTTATGGCTTGGCGCGAAATCAAGCAGTCCGGACATCTTCAGTGTCAGCAAATGATGAAAGCTCCGAAACTGACACAAGAACATAAAAGTGCCAGAGTGGCGTTCGCGACGAGAGAAATGAGAAGAGATTGGAACCTCGTAAGTTGTACTGTTCGATTCCAAACGCAGATTTCACGTTCAGGTGGTCTTCTCTGACGAGAAGAAGTGGACACTGGATGGTCAGGATGGTTTCAGAAGCTACTGGAGAGACTTGCGTAAAGACCCCATCATGTTTAGCACTCGTGATTTTGGGGGAGGTAACATAATGACATGGGGGGCTTTTCATGCAAACGGAAAACTCGATATTCAGTTTGTTTCAAACTCTATGAACAGCCAAAAATACATTGATGTGCTTTCTAAGGACCTCCTCCCATTCCTTCAAAGTCCTGCTGGTAGAAACTTCACTTTCCAGCAGGATAATGCCGCCATCCACACTAGCAAAGCAACTAAGGCGGAGTTTGCGACCAAGAACATCACAGTTCTGGATTGGCCAGCCCGCTCACCTGATGTCAACCTCATCGAAAACTTGTGGGGCTACATGGCTCGCAAAGTTTACGCTGGTGGTAGACAGTATGCAACAATCGACCAGCTCAAAAATGCGATTTTGGCTTGTTGGAACACAATCCCTCAATCATTGTTGTCAAAACTCGCTAATTCCATGGACAATCGTGTCCAATCTCTGATGTTGAACCGTGGTGAACCAATTGACTATTGAATGTTGTTTTAAAATTATTATCTTATTGTTACCTTTTGAATTTGTTAAAATAAAATTATTTCTAGAAGTGTTCTTGTTTTTTTGTAACACCCCGTTTTTGACATTTCTGATGATAACTTCTGAATCGATTGGTCGATTGAGCTGAAATTTCGTACAAAACATTTTGATAACATTGTGAAACAGCTCCTAAAGCAACAATCTTCTTACATCAACACGACCTGAGAAAATCGAGAAAATATGGGTGTTCTTGTTTTTTAGTAACAGAGTGTAGTAGTATACTGATCTAATGTGGAAACATGAATCGAAAAAAGCCGAAACATTGATAAACAGGTTATTTTTCAAAATAGTAATCATAAACACATATTCCAGACGGAAAGTATATTTGTGAGATATAATAGAAGAGACCATATAAAGTATCAAAAGCATGCCATAGTTAGAGAACAACAAAAGTTAGTCTTTAGTGATGAAATGATTTCTAGAACTGTGATAAGAAAAAGAAACCAAGGCAGGGTAAGTTCGTTGATCAGTTTAAATAGACGGAGGAAAGATGACGATTAGACGGACTAGAGACTACGAATTCTATTGCGAAATGCCACAACTATTTGTTCTTTATGCACCAGGGCAACGTGGACTGCACTCTGCGATCAAACATCCTCTGACAAAGATTGAAATGTTGCTCTACTCGATTCATACACACACATTTTCAATAAGGGTTTTGTAGGGGTTTTGTAAGAATCAGACTTGAAATGAATTTTACGAAAAATGAGAAAAAAATACAATGAAATCTGTATATTCTGAATAGAATTAGTGGAAATACAATATTTCTATTTTTTTTGACTTTTTTGCACTTCCGTCTTCCAACTTCCTAGTTCCCTTTGGAAATTTCACTTGCGATTCGGCAAATTGTAAAAGGCACCCTGGCGGACCGGCACCGCGGCACCATCTAGTCTGCCATGATGGAAGTGGTGCCGCGAACAGTGGTGCCACTTTTTGCAATGTGGCACCACTGTTCGGTGAGAGTGGTGTCAAACTGAAAAAGGCACCCTGGCGGACCGGCACCTCGGCACCACTGCGTCCTCGGCACCACTGCGTCCTCGGCACCACTGCGTCCTCGGTACTAGGCATGGGCATATTGCCAAATTTTTTTTTGAAATTCGAAATTTTTTTTGTGAATTCAATTCAGAATCTGAAATTCGATTCTTTTGAGAATCTGACATTCAAATTTCAGATTCTAAATTGAAATCACAAAAAAATTTGATTTTCAAAAAAAATTTTTTTTTGACAACGTCACCGATGATGTCGTCGACAATGATGTCAGAATCGAATGTCAGATTCTGAATCAAATTCACAAAAAATTTTAAATTTCGAAAAAAAAATTGGCAATATGCCTAGTGCCGAGGACGCAGTGGTGCCGAGGTACCGGTCCGCCGGGGTGCCTTTTTCAGTTTGGCACCACGGCACCACTCTCACCGAACAGTGGTGCCAAATCGCAAAAAGTGGCACCACTGTTCGCGGCACCACTCCCATCATGGCAGACTAGATGGTGCCGAGGTGCCGGTCCGCCAGGGTGCCTTTTACAATTTGCCTGCGATTCCGTTTAGCAAAAATTTAATTCTGTTTTAACTCTTTTAATGAAACAAACATTGACAAAAATAAGTCATGGATGTTTTATTAGCAAGAAAGTAGGCGTAGTTCGTTTCAAATGTATGTTTAATGTACAGGATGATAATTGATGGTACCCGGAGTGGCGTCTTTACCGCCGTGCGACATGAGATACTTGATGTATTCGGCAGCTTCCTTCTTGAAATTCTCCACTTCTTTTTCATCTGTAAAGTCGATGACCGGTTTGTTCTCAGAGCTGCGGACGACTTGAACATGAGTTCCAAGTTTCAGAGTGAAGAAGTCGGATGGATCGAACTTCACTGCCAGGCAAGATGGGACTTCCTTACGGAGGACCTTCTTCGTGAAGTCTGTAAGTTTTAAGTTGCAATAAGTAAGGAAGGTTGAGCCGCGCGGCAGAGCGCGTACGGCACTTTCTGGAACTCGTCAAGAAAAATACGAAGGGAAGAACGCTCTTTGGAGAGTGTTCAAGAAAAGCGCGGAGAGAAAAATGCTAATTAATGAGAAAAAAACAGTCAAAATACGGTGATCCTGCAATTTTCTAATTTCTGAGGACACGGTACATCTATGAGTTCAAACTCTATAGTTGGTGAGAGATAAAATCTGAGAATTCCTTCGATACAAGTACTATTTCAACTGATTGAGAGAAAAATCATTGATTTCGTTCGTCACCTGGCTCATTGACAATAGCTCTGTTGAGTCCGATACCATTGGTCAGTCCACTCTCGATACTTCCGACCATTCCCGGAACAGTCTGATATCCACCAGTGATATAGACAACAGTGTTCTTGAAGATTCCGTGAACAGTTCTGACGAACTCGAGGAAGAAAGATTCTCGTTCCTTGGTGCTTTGACGTTGATTGTGCTCCTGCACGACGCTCTCCATGCGGCCACCGGTTAGTTCAATGAAGTCGATTCCAGAGTTCTGTAATTAGTTGGTGACTATTCCATCAAAGAATGAAGATGACTCACCTCAAGCAATTGGCACAGTTCCAAAACCTGCTTCACCTCCATTCCACTCTGTTGGAAGTCCAGAGAGTTGAGCTTGACGCCGATCAAGAAGCTCGATGGAAGCTTGTGTCTGAAGTTATCGCGTTACACAAGAGTCAATCACATCGTTCTAGAGCTTCCTTCTCCGTATCAATCATTTTGTGAATAATTCAAAAGACAAACCTGATGGCCGAAACCGTCTCTAGAAGAAGTCTGGCTCTGTTTTCCAAAGATCCTCCGTACGAATCCGTTCTCAGGTTGATCTTGGGGTCCAGAAACTGGGAGAAGATCATGCCGTGAGCAGAAAGGAGCTCGATACCGTCAAATCCTGAAAACACGAGTGAGTGGAGAAAGAGAGAGAGAGAGAGAGAGAGAGAGAGAGAGAGAGAGAGAGAGAGAGAGAGAGAGAGAGAGAGAGAGGGAAGGAGAGAGAGAGGGAGGGAGAGAGAGAGAACTAACCTGTTTCATAGAGAACCTTGGAAGAGTAGACGAATCGGTTGATAATCTTGGTTTTGATTTCTTCAACAGTCAGGCTTTTTGGCTTCCCGTGTTTGCTGGTTCCTTCGGGAATTCCCTTGTAAGTGACCTCAGAAGATGAGTAAGGAGTTGGTCCGTACTCTTCCAGAGCCGAACGACCGACCTGAAGCAAAGATAAATTGAATCTCAAAGAATCAATCAGTTTTGCTGTTCTTGAGAAAAGAGCGCGAACTTACAGTACTGTTCATAATCTTAGTCGCATTTGACTTTTTCGTCATAATTCTTTTCAAACTCAATGAATTGATCTGAACTGCTCAAAGACAGTTTTGGAGTACATTACACGTTTGTGGTACAAGTTTGGTCATGATTCACAAAGAATGAACATATTTTTGGAATTGAAACGAAAAACATGAATAATTGAAAAAAATTGATTCATGATTCAAAGGCACATAACTTACTAAAATGAGTGCTAGATGTTCCAGACCAGTTATAAAATGCTTGAATATGTTGTCTCAACTCTTTTCGTGTCAGTCTTAGCCTGACATCTTTTTGGCCTAGAGCACAGAAGTTTTACAAAGACCAGCACCTTGAAGATCTGCCATGTTTTTAGAAAACGAGTGATCTGCAATGAATATCGCGGTTCAAATTTGCCACAAATCACTCCACAGTTTTCTACAGTCTCGAGGTACATTTTTGAAATAATGAAATGGTGTTGGACAAATCATAGAGTTCACACGACATCGTTGAATCCAGGAACCCAGATTGCGCACCCTGTGTTCGGCGGCATTTTTCTCTGAAATGTTATACTCAATGACAATATTCTAGAACTTTTATGAGCGTACATTTGTTACACATAAATTTTCGTTATAATCCATGATCACGAGCACACTGCAAGACCCGAATCTTCAGAAACAGGAAGTACTGTCTTGCATGTTGTAGTGCTTCAGTCATCTGAACATGTCGGAACGTGTCACATAACGACTGGAGTTCTGGAATCACGTGAACAGAGTGGAATAATGTCGTTCATCTGGAATATTCAAAAAAATAAACTGAATACGACGAAAAGCATCTGTATCCAACCCTGAAGTATGGCGAGGGTAACGGTATGGTCTATGAGTTATATTTGGACGGTTATATTTTGCTATTGAGACTTTTGGGTGTGCTTATGGCAGGTCAATAGGATTAAAAATTATATGAGACCAAAATTATTTTTTAAAAAACTCATGAATGTTGACTTCGGAGACGAGATTTCAGAGAAAAATGCCGCCGAACACAGGGTGCGCAATCTGGGTTCCTGGATTCAACGATGTCGTGTGAACTCTATGATTTGTCCAACACCATTTCAATATTTCAAAAATGTACCTCGAGACTGTAGAAAACTGTGGAGTGATTTGTGGCAAATTTGAACCGCGATATTCATTGCAGATCACTCGTTTTCTAAAAACATAGCAGATCTTCAAGGTGCTGGTCTTTGTAAAACTTCTGTGCTCTAGGCCAAAAAGATGTCAGGCTAAGACTGACACGAAAAGAGTTGAGACAACATATTCAAGCATTTTATAACTGGTCTGGAACATCTAGCACTCATTTTAGTAAGTTATGTGCCTTTGAATCATGAATTAAATTTTTTCAATTATTCATGTTTTCCGTTTCAATTCCAAAAATATGTTCATTTTTTGTGAATCATGACCAAACTTGTACCACAAACGTGCAATGTACTCCAAAACTTTCTCTGAGCAGTTCAGATCGATTCATTAAGTTTGAAAAGAATTATGACGAAAAAGTCAAATGCGACTAAGATTATGAACAGTACTGTACATGGTTGAGCTGTGCAACAGCCAGACTTCCGTGTTTCTTGATGCTGGACGATAGTTTCTTGAGCCAGTCTCTCAGGATCTCTGAGTCGTTTTCTTTGGATACAATACCCTGACCAGCTTCTCCGATGTGCTTCTGAAAAGTCTCTCTCTCCCTCTCTCTTTGTCTTTCTCTCCCTCTCTCTTTCTCTCCCTCTTCTTCGTCCCCTTTTCTTCGTCCTCTCTCTCTCTCTCTCTCTCTCTCTTTCCAACTTACCGGGTCGACAGAAATGTTTCCAGTTACAATGACACCAATTTCTCCTTCCCCATAGGCCTTGTAAATGTTGACGACTCCTTGATTCGGGTATCCTCTCTTCTCGACGAGCACATTCCAGTCAAAGATTTTCTCGCAACATGGAGCTTTAAGAAAGCGGTTTTGAGCGGTTTTTCCATTTCGGAAGACGATCTTCTCAGCAAGAATAGCGGAGTTTGCGATAGTTGAAGTTGGAACTCGGGACATTCTGAAATGAAAGAATGAGAGAGGAGGAGAGAGAGGGAGAGAAAATGAGAGAGAGAGAGAGAGAGAGAGAGAGAGAGGGAGAGAGAGGGAGAGAGAGAGAGAGAGAGAGAGACCCCTACAGTGTACTGTAGGCCGTTTTAAAAAACGAGAGCATATTTTTTTTTACAACAAATCTTAGAAGTATAGGTAAGAATGAGTATGGATCAGAGAAATTCGTGTGCAGATTCGGTCCTCGAACAGTTTATATAAGATGCAGAAGGATGACAAGCAAAAGATTGACCACAAACTACGCGTTGATTGCGAAATCTCACCTATTATTTGTTCTTTGTGAAGACCAAGGTGAAATGAACTCTGGTGTCTGTTACATCATATGGTTGGCTGGGTTCAAAATATAACGCATACATAGTTCAATAATAACAATTGTGCTGTACTAGTTTTCTGTAGTAGTTTTACGGTTTTCAAATTTACAGGATTCATGAAAAACACAGCGTGAAAAAAACAACAGGTCTTTTGAGGTCTGAAAAAACAGATTTTAAAAAATCTGATCAATTTTTTAAAATGAAAAATGACTAGATAAAATTGTATACATTTTTCACCATTCCAAACGATGTTGTTATGTCTCACACATCACAGTTTTTATTTTTCGAACCGAAAAACCTATTTTTGACAATGTTTGTCCAGTGAATCAAAAAAAAAACCTTACACATAGATGGGTCTCACACGAAAAAAAGTTATGCGTTTAGACAGATCTCCTGGGTTCTCGAGTAGGACAGGTCATCTCTCAAATTTTCTTCGTCGATTCTGTACACTTTCAAAGACACAAGTCGGTTTTGAATACAACAATGTTACTTAATGACTCGCAGGGAAACTTTTGAAGTATTCTTGTTATTGGCTGAACCATGGTATTTTCTCCTACCAGTTTTACATCAGATTCATCAGTTCTGGCTATTAAATTCCGATTTCTTCGCTCTCTCTACCTCCCTTCCTCCTCTCCCTTTCCTCTTCCTCCTCCTCCTCCTCTCTCTCTCTCTCTCTCTCTCTCTCTCTCTCTCTTCTCTCTCTCTCTCTCTCTCTCTCTCTCTCTCTCTCTCTCTCTCTCTCTCCCCCCCCCTCTCTCTCTCTCTCTCTCTCTCTCCCTCTCTCTCTCTCTCTCGTTCTTTCTCATTTTTCGATGTTGCCGATCACACATCGTATCGAATCTCTTGATAATTTTAACGATATTTCAACCTTATCGCACTTATGAAATTCGGTGTCAGTGTCCGATGTTTCGAAATTCTATAGTCGTTGGCCTTCCCTAACTCTCTTCTCATCTCTTTGGTATTTTTCTTGAAATCGTCCGAAAATTGATCTCGTACATGAATTAGAATCAAAATGTAGTAGATACAAGAATTTTCAAATCTCAAAAGAAATCTTACTTGCCTCAGTTGAGTACATCCAAATTAGATTAAAAAATAGAAAACTTTGAAGTCCAACTCCTAATCCAGCTTGTGTCAAGATTTAAAAAAAATTAAATTGCGATAATTTCTAGTTCTTACTATATTTATTAACTATGAAAAACTGGCTTGAAATAGTACCAAGTCGAAAACGATGATAAAAATAAGTTTTCATACTACAAACATCAACTTATTTCTCAATCAGCTTCGCAACCCAATTATCATTGACATAAGTTCCAATTAATTATGCCTAATGTTTCACAGTACTTTTTATTATCTCAATGACACAATCAGAGACAAACTGTTTATTTGAACCCGTACAGCAAAAGCAGAGGATATAAGCACATACTCAAAGCAGAATACAACATTTACTTTTTTCGGACTGTGCGTACGAGATGTCAGACTCGACGGACAGACGTGGCAATAGGTTTCCGGATGAAGGCTGAGTGACGACAACCTTTGGCGGTTTCCGCATTTCCTGAAGTCGGAATAATGTGGTGAGAGAGAAGGAGAGAAGGATAGATTATTGTTTATAGAGAAAGAGATTTTGATATGACGAATGCTCTTATGTGTAGAAACACTGAATTTCGTAATGTGGGCAAGTTTGCAAAATTACTTTCAGTGTTTAGATGAGAGAGAGAGAGAGAGAGAGAGAGAGAGATAAGAGAAAGAGAGAGAGAGGAGAAAAGAGAGAGAGAGAGAACCTTCATTCCGATTTAATGTTTGTGGGTTACTTTTGCATTGTTTGGTTCTTCAATTTACAAGCAGGCTTGGCCTCGCTACGCTCGGGACCCTCCTTTCATTTTTTCTTTACTTCTTAATTGAAAACAATGGTGGTGGTTTTTTGAAGCAAGGCTTCTGCTGATTTTCTCTCTCCCTTTCTTTCTCTCTCTCTCTCTCCCCCCTCTCTCTCTCTCTCTCTCTCTCTCTCTCTCTCTCTCTCTCTCTCTCTCTCTCTCTCTCTCTCTCTCTCTCTCTCTCTCTCTCTCTCTCTCTCTCTCTCTCTCTCTCTCTTGCTCTCTTTCTTTCTTCCTTTCTTTCTTTCTTTCTCTTTCTTTCTTTCTTTTTCTTTCTTCCCAATCCGAAAGTGACATAACTAATGTAAGTATGACTAAAACTAATGCAAGAACACACGTAGACCCCCGCAGCCAGGAGTACTCACGCTAACGCTCGCCACAAATTTTCGTGCAGCTGTGACCGAGTTGTTAAAGCAGAGAACTTTCACGCGCTCCGTCGCGGGTTCGTATCTTCCCTCTGGGCACTTTTGAACAACCCCTCCCTCTTCCCCCCCCCCCACAACCGAAACCAAAAAGGACCACCCAAAAATTTGCCTCACGAAAAAGCGGCGGGGCAAAGTGGGCGGAGGTTTTGTCAATTAATAATATGATGATAGACAAATTCTTCAAAATTCCAATCTCTAAAATTTTTCACCGGCATGCACAGGGTTTTCTATGAGCGAACTTGTGGCGCGCTGAAATTTGCGGCGCGCACTGGGAATTTTTAGGCACATTCGTGCCGATATCAGTGAGGAGACCACAATTGCGCCTATAGGCGTCTGCTGGCAGCGCCTGGTCCGCTTTGCGCCCTGTGTTCGCCCCAGAAAAATTTTGGAGAATAATGTAACGTCACAACTTGGAGGAAAGGTAACACCATTCAATACATGAAAATCTCACCACAGACACCAACGTCTGGACGGGTGTTTTGGGACTGGTGGTTGGTGTAGAATGATCAGACATCTCTCTTCACCTTCTTGATCGCATCAACTTCTTTGAATACGTTAATAGAGACCGGAAATCCGTTGGAAGGAGAAATCTGTGGATATCGAATAGCAAAAGTGAGAGAGAAAGAGAAAGGTAAAGAATGAGTGAAGGATGAATGTTGTAGTGAGTAAGAACAGCTTGTTATAGTTTGGACTTTTGTCCTGATATTCGTTCGTTATTCTTATACTAGGTTTCTTTTAGAGCGGAGATTGGGTGTTCAACTTCTTTGACATATCGATAATCACTAGGAAAATCATCATATTTTACATTTTTTCTTAAAAATTCAGTGGTAACTACGTAGTCCACTGAATGTTTGAGAAAAAACTATTGGATACCATTGAATATAAAAGAGGCTTCATTTCAATCTCGACAACAAAGTATACATTGAACTTTCATGGTAAGGAAAGAATCAGACCACCCATTTTCAAGTTTAGCTCAAAACGAAATTGTTATAACAAGCAGTTAAACCTTCGCTGCGCTCAGGTGCTGCTTGTACTTGTTGGGCATGTGGCGCAATTCTACATGCGAGATATGTTTTTCCGAGTCGAATTTTTATATGATTTTTTACAGCAGGGGGCGGAGCCCCCTGTAATTTCATTTTTAAAATGCAGGGCGCATAGAATTATTTTTCTAAGGTACTTTTCTTCCGGTACTTTTCTTCACCCCCGGCGCATAGAATTATTTTTCTAAGGTACTTTTCTTCCTGATCTTTTTTTTTCTTTTCCAGGGGTCTCCGCCCCCTGGGACCCCCGGCGCATAGAATCATTTTTCTACAGTACTTTTCTTCCTGATCTTTTTTTTCTTTTCCAGGGGGCTCCGCCCCCTGGGACCCCCGGCGCATAGAATCATTTTTCGACAGTACTTTTCTTCCTGATCTTTTTTTTTCTTTTCCAGGGGGCTCCGCCCCCTGGGACCCCCGGCGCATAGAATCATTTTTCTACGGTACATTTCTTCCTGATCTTTTTTTCTTTTCCAGGGGGCTCCGCCCCCTGGGACCCCCGGCGCATAGAATCATTTTTCTACGGTACTTTTCTTCCTGATCTTCTTTTCTTTTCCAGGGGCTCTGCCCCCTGAGACCCCCGGCGCATAGAATTATTTTTCTAAGGTACTTTTCTTCCTGATCTTTTTTTTCTTTTCCAGGGGGCTCCGCCCCCTGGGACCCCCGGCGCATAGAATTATTTTTCTAAGGTACTTTTCTTCCTGATCTTCTTTTCTTTTCCAGGGGCTCTGCCCCCTGAGACCCCCGGCGCATAGAATTATTTTTCTAAGGTACTTTTCTTCCTGATCTTTTTTTCTTTTCCAGGGGTCTCCGCCCCCTGGGACCCCCGGCGCATAGAATCATTTTTCTACAGTACTTTTCTTCCTGATCTTTTTTTTCTTTTCCAGGGGGCTCCGCCCCCTGGGACCCCCGGCGCATAGAATCATTTTTCGACAGTACTTTTCTTCCTGATCTTTTTTTTTCTTTTCCAGGGGGCTCCGCCCCCTGGGACCCCCGGCGCATAGAATCATTTTTCTACGGTACATTTCTTCCTGATCTTTTTTTCTTTTCCAGGGGGCTCCGCCCCCTGGGACCCCCGGCGCATAGAATCATTTTTCTACGGTACATTTCTTCCTGATCTTTTTTTCTTTTCCAGGGGTCTCCGCCCCCTGGGACCCCCGGCGCATAGAATCATTTTTCTACAGTACTTTTCTTCCTGATCTTTTTTTTCTTTTCCAGGGGGCTCCGCCCCCTGGGACCCCCGGCGCATAGAATTATTTTTCTAAGGTACTTTTCTTCCTGATCTTTTTTTCTTTTCCAGGGGGCTCCGCCCCCTGGGACCCCCGGCGCATAGAATCATTTTTCGACAGTACTTTTCTTCCTGATCTTTTTTTTTCTTTTCCAGGGGGCTCCGCCCCCTGGGACCCCCGGCGCATAGAATCATTTTTCGACAGTACTTTTCTTCCTGATCTTTTTTTTTCTTTTCCAGGGGGCTCCGCCCCCTGGGACCCCCGGCGCATAGAATCATTTTTCTACGGTACATTTCTTCCTGATCTTTTTTTCTTTTCCAGGGGGCTCCGCCCCCTGGGACCCCCGGCGCATAGAATCATTTTTCTACGGTACTTTTCTTCCTGATCTTCTTTTCTTTTCCAGGGGCTCTGCCCCCTGAGACCCCCGGCGCATAGAATTATTTTTCTAAGGTACTTTTCTTCCTGATCTTTTTTTTCTTTTCCAGGGGGCTCCGCCCCCTGGGACCCCCGGCGCATAGAATTATTTTTCTAAGGTACTTTTCTTCCTGATCTTTTTTTTTCTTTTCCAGGGGGCTCCGCCCCCTGGGACCCCCGGCGCATAGAATCATTTTTCTACGGTACATTTCTTCCTGATCTTTTTTTCTTTTCCAGGGGTCTCCGCCCCCTGGGACCCCCGGCGCATAGAATCATTTTTCTACGGTACATTTCTTCCTGATCTTTTTTTCTTTTCCAGGGGTCTCCGCCCCCTGGGACCCCCGGCGCATAGAATCATTTTTCTACAGTACTTTTCTTCCTGATCTTTTTTTTCTTTTCCAGGGGGCTCCGCCCCCTGGGACCCCCGGCGCATAGAATTATTTTTCTAAGGTACTTTTCTTCCTGATCTTTTTTTCTTTTCCAGGGGGCTCCGCCCCCTGGGACCCCCGGCGCATAGAATCATTTTTCTACAGTACTTTTCTTCCTGATCTTTTTTTTCTTTTCCAGGGGGCTCCGCCCCCTGGGACCCCCGGCGCATAGAATCATTTTTCGACAGTACTTTTCTTCCTGATCTTTTTTTTTTCTTTTCCAGGGGGCTCCGCCCCCTGGGACCCCCGGCGCATAGCATCATTTTTCTACAGTACTTTTCTTCCTGATCTTTTTTTCTTTTCCAGGGGGCTCCGCCCCCTGGGACCCCCGGCGCATAGAATCATTTTTCTACGGTACATTTCTTCCTGATCTTTTTTCTTTTCCAGGGGGAGTTGAAAGGATAAAAACAAAAACCCTAAACCAACCCGTGGTCGATCCAGCGAAGTTCTGATTTGCAGGCGACTTATCTGCCACTGCGCTTTAGAAACACGTGTTCGCTGGTTGTTGAACATTGCATATGTAACACGTGAAATTTGACCCCAATTTGCACTTATTCGGTCATAACTACAGTATCC
This sequence comes from Caenorhabditis parvicauda, assembly GCA_963978915.1. NCBI lineage: Eukaryota > Metazoa > Nematoda > Chromadorea > Rhabditida > Rhabditidae > Caenorhabditis > Caenorhabditis parvicauda. Next base: position 6,959,101 of record OZ022250.1, on the reverse strand, counting down.
CGATAGGTGGAGATTTGGAATAAGTCCAGTCCGTTTATAAAAAATTACGACTATCGTCTCTCAAAATTTCAAGCAAATAACTATATTCCGAAGAGAGTTATTAAGACAAATCGAGCCAGACAAATATCGCGACATCCATATATACATATATATAAGAAAACATACAAACATTTTTTGTTACACGTGCGTTTTATAATAGTAATGCTTCAGCGTGCATGAAGTAAAAATAAAATTTGTGTGAATCGAAGCTGCTCATTTGAAAATATTTAAATGAATATGTTAAAGTACGGAGCGAATGACGAAAGCATCGTCGTGTGGAATCAGAAAAAAAGCAATATTCTATGAAAATGATTGTTCTGTTTTTCGTTCTTCCAAAAATTAGAGAGAGAGAGAGAGAGAGAGAGAGAGAGAGAGAGAGAGAGAGAGAGAGTGAGAGAGAGAGAGAGAGAGAGGGAACCTCAGAACATATCAAAGCTAATCAAATGAATTGAGAACTTCTACCAAGACCACACAAGAATTTTATGACTTTACAGCGCTCATTTCTCATTCAAAATTTCGGGAAAAACATGACGGATAGCTGCTTGGCTGCCCTGCTGCATTGGTGTTTTCCTTCAGCCGAGACGACTGATTTAGCACGGATTAAGAGTTAATTAGGGACTAGTCAAAGAGAATGCGAAATAAAGGGTTTAAAGAGCCGGAGCTGTTTGAGAGTAACAGGGAGCATCCTGAGTGGTTCTGCATAAGAATGGAACATAAATCAATCAAACTGCCCTTTTTCCAAATTATTGTTCTAAAAAACTTCTTGATTAAAATAGTTAGAGAGACAGCTATTTTGAGTTCAAGAGAGAGAAAGAAAGAAAGAAAGGAGCATAAGTGATCGAAAAGGTCTGACTTATGAGGATCTTTTGGACTAATCTCTTGTACGTCAGAGGAAAAGGAAACCCAGCTGAGTTTTGTCCATTTTTCACTAGAGGAAGTTCAGTGAGTTTATCACAGAATGGATACATCTCTCTCTCTCTCTCTCTCTCTCTCTCTCTCTCTCTCTCTCTCTCTCTCTCTCTTATGAAAGAAACTAAAATTCTCAAAGCCTAAACGGTCAAATGTATACTGCGCGGAATTGAACGAGGGACAGAGAGAGAGAGAGAGAGAGAGAGAGAGAGAGAGAGAGAGAGAGAGAGAGAGAGAGAGAGAGAGAGAGAGAGAGAGAGAGAGAGAGAGAGAGAGAGAGAGAGAGAGAGAAGAGGCATTTGAAAACTTTTCATAGTTTCAAACAAGATACTTCTTCAAAATAAGTGACTAAGTGATTCCAACTGCAAGAGTGAGTGTTTTGAGCAACCCTTGGATGATGAATGGTGTCATTAGAATGTTTTCTTTCTCAGAATCCGGACCAATCGGAAATGGCCGAGTCGAGTTTTTGGGACTTAAGGGCCCTAGAGCGATTAGACGAGTGGACTGAATTCAACTGGGTCATCTGAGGTTGGACATTCTACAACAGGGAAGGAAAAAGTAGTACCACTAAAGTAATGGTGTAACAGGATACTTATAAGTAATACAAATATACTTTGGTTTATGACCAAAAAAGTGATCAATGAGTGCAAAGTTCTAAGCGAACGTTGAGCCGAAGTAGATTTGTTCTTGAAAAATCCCAGCTTATGGGGAGAAGTTTCGCCGAGGCTGCCCCCGGGCGCCGCTAGGGTTCTAGTTGGGCCGCTAGGGTTATACCCGATTTTCTTCTAACAGAAATACAAATTAGGTCCGTTTTGCTAGAGATCAATGCAGTCACCGACCTGCCGCGGTTTCTGCACAAAAACAATTACGAGTGTCCTGAACCGACTAGAATGCAACAGGAATACGAAAACACGATGGGGGAGACTTGAAAAACAACAAAAAGAGACGGAAATTGAGTTTGTAGATGATTGTTCAGTTTTGAATGAAGAGGTGAGCTGAGAGAGAAAGAGTGAGAGAGAGAGAGAGAGAGAGAGAGAGAGAGAGAGAGAGAGAGAGAAACATAGGGTATCCGCAAAATACGCAAAACATCTGTCTCTCGGTTCACAAAGGTAATTCTATTTTCAACTCTTGTTGATCGTCTTGTAGTATCCAGAAAGGTCTTCCATTGTCCGCATACTCAGGAGACTAATCAATGAGCGAAAACATTATTGTAATTCTGAGCATTTCTAGAACAAGGGTAAAAATATCCATGAGCAGTGGCCTTGAAATCTTCGCACTGTCATCTTGGATTCAAAAGTTATGAATCGAATCGAAGATTTAGATCAAAAGTTATGAATTGAAGATTCAAAAGTCATGATTCGAAGATTTAATTTTGGATAGTTTAAAAAGTTTTTTGGAAACATGAATGAAGTATTGAACACAAGTGTTGGTAATGATAGAACCTTGGTAGTTAAATCTAGATTTTCAGAACGGTCGTTACCAGTAGTTTGTCAAGTTGTGTGTGACTGTAACTCAGAAGTGTTTCAATCAGTTAAGCGGGCGAAATGAATGAGAACGGGCTTTGATCTCTCTTTCAAACGGTCCAACTCATGTTTCAAAGCTAACCAACAAGTCATGCTAGTTTTCGTTTAATGTTGATTCTCAATAACCAGACAGAATTCTTATCGCCTGACACACAAAAACAGACAAAAAAGATGCGGAAAATATTGAAAGGGTCGAGTGTGTGGCGGCTAACTTGATTATTGTGAAGGGGCGACTGAATGTGCCTCAGGGCAGTCGTGTTCATCCAATTTTCATATTCAGAATGGGGCTCCAGTGGATTCAAGGAGAGAAGAGAAAAAAAAGAGAAGATGAATAAAGGACATGGCCGGCACACACTCAATCACGATGTGAAATTAGTTGCAAGGGCAGTGCCATGTTTAGACTGCAAACTTTGGTCCAATCAGGTCAAGGGGCGTGGCTAAGGGTTATTTTGGAATTTACTTCAAATCCACTTTCCTATTTGTTTTGCTGTATAATGCACAAGTGGTATGCCATGACGTCATTTGATGACGTCACAAGACGTGCCAAAAAAGAGAATAAGATTCTGTCGCGAGTGATTATTCAATGCGGAACAAGGCGGTGTGTGAACGATCAAGTTTCTCTCTCACTCGCTAGAGCTCATGTCAATACTAACTCATTTCATTTTCATACGAGATATTACTGTAGGTCAAATCCAGACAAGACACAATAAATTGTAATTGACCTACAGCACATAGCTTCCTCTACCTGTAAAAAAGTCTGACCTCCGTAAATCGGTTACTTAGTACCGTAGCAGTTTCGCCTTGAAATACAAGAACGATTTAAGTAATGCGCCTTTAATTTCAATGGACTGAAAGTAAGAGGAATAATTTAAATCCACAAAGATCTAACTGTTCTTTGTGAGAGTCCCGACTCCTACCGTACTCATTTTACAAAAATGCGACTGGCGCGGTTGAAACCGGTCAGACTTTTTGCTACATTGTAACAGATCGTGCTTATACGACTTGGAATCAAAACCTCTGTAGATAAAAATTTTGTTTGAAATCCTACTTACTAGTAATCCAACGTATAGTAGTGGAATCAAGTACCGTGTATTAGTGACAGTAACTGATTCTACAATACAGAATGTGGAAAACTGTAGTAGACTTAACCCACAGAAACCACTCTGAATTACAGTTAAAACCTTGAAATGTCATAGCAAAACCTACCAAAGACGATTGGATACACAGGAATAAAATTGACCTTGAACAAATTATTGAGACTACAATAATCCTTTTTCATATGGTAAAATAACTTGACTTACAGCAGCACACATATCTTCCTCTACCTGTAAAAAAGTCTGACCTCCGTAAATCGGTTACTTAGTTACCGTAGCAGTTTCGCTTTGAAATATATGAACGATTAAGTAATGCACCTTCAATTTCAATGGACTGGAAGTAAGAATAATAATTTAAATCCACAAAGATCTAACTGTTCGTTGTGAGAGTCCCGACCCTACCGTACTCATTTTACAAAAATGCGACTGCCGCGAGTTTGAAATCGGTCAGACTTTTTGCTAGATATGTGCAGCAGAATTGAGCTACAGTAGTCAAAATGACCTGAACGAAAGTGAACCTAGCTACAGTAACAATTTCAGCATACGGTAGCAGATATGAAATTCAGTCTGTGAACAAGTTCCACTTGATCTCAACACATCACGAAAAAAACAAAATTCACTTGGTTCTCCGACGCGAAAACTCTTGGATTATTCATGAGCCACTGCATTAGCAGATGGGCCTTAAAACGACCGCATCGCGTTGTGTTACACGACGCGTGTTTGGATAGATTAATAAGTCGAGTTGAAAATATGATCTAGTACACTGTAATCTGATACATCCGAATAAAAACTTCCAAGTTTCCGTTTACTGTCTGAAGGAACACATGTCGATTTACATGAGATACACACAATCATTTATTGAACTTATACACACTTGAAAACAATTCATCAGATATTATTTTACAAACCAACTGGATGCTGTATAACTATGTGGGGTGGAATAAACATTAAAACACGATTGGGTCCCTGACCATAAGGAAAAATCACACACTGTGCAAGGCATAATCATGATAGCTCAAGTAAAAACATAATGCTTACCTTCTCTGTTTAAAAACGCTATTGAGAAATTTGTTCTTCCTGGATCTCTCATCATCGGATGGTGACAGTCTCTCCGTCTTCACTATTGGAGCAACTGCAGTCTTTTCCCGCGTAATCGGCATTTTGACCAACTTCTTCGGCAGCGGTGGTGGAGTTGTCATTCGTGGTCTTCGGCGGACTGAAAGTAGAACTTGAAGTGAAATTTCAAACGTACTCGGCCATAATGAAATTCTCGGGTTTTTCCAATCAAATACAGTTGTTTTCTTTTTTTAAAAACTCACAATCAGTCGATCTTGATCTCGACCTTCTGTTTCTTCTACTACTACTCCTTCTTCGTCTTCTATGATCGTCTCTATCACGCCTCTTCTCCACTGATCTCGATCTCGAACGGCGCTTCTTTCTGTCCTTTCTGCTTCGCTTCTCTCTTCTACGTCTTCTTTCATACTCAGACTCAGAATCCTAAAGTGATCGATGTTATCGAAATTCGACTCTGATCATCAACTAACCGATTCCGAGTAAGTTCCGGATGAAACAGAACGTTCGCGACTCCTCGACTTCTTTCTTTCTTCATCCATCGATCTTCTAGCTTCCATCTTTTCCTTGAGTCTCGCCGCGATTTCCTTCTCTTTCTCAATATTCGCAGCGTCCTTAAAAGTCGGTGTAAGAGACGAAAATTGTTTTGAGAAAAGGTTTTTTCTCAAATCAAGTCAGAAAAATTAGATTTTCATTTTCTATATTCTTGAGATCATAATTCGGATTTTTTAAACGCCTTCTGATTATCGCCATTCCGTGTTCTACCTCTATTTCTTCTAATGAGTTTTTGTATTTTTATCTTCCGTCACTATTAAAAAAGTCAGAGAAAATATGTTTTCCTGTTTCACACTCCTAATTCAGATCTTCGAAAAATATTCTTAAAATCCTACCTCCATTTTTTTCCTTCTTTCCGCTTCCAACTTTTCTCTCAGCTCCTCCTCTGTCGCTTCACTTCCATTGCCTCTGCTGACATCGGGTTTACCGTTCTTGTACATGTAACCTGTAAAAATGTTATTCAAGGTTATAAGAAAGAAAAAAACTACATTCATCGCGGAATGAACTGGGGAAAGAAGAGAATGACTGAAAAAAATTTACCATATTTCTCCTTTTCTGGTGTAGCACTACGGTCGCTCCTTTTTCTTTTAAGTTCCGGCGAACGATCTGGAATAAAGCCGTATAGTAGATGTATTCATTGAAATATCAAAAGCTTGAATTCCAAACAACTAGCTGTTGAACCTTCGCTGCGCTCAGGCGTCTCGCGTGTTTTTTTTGGATGTTCGTTCTCTTTGCTTTCGATAAACTCAAGCGCAGGAAATAATTTTTCTAATATAAGCTACTTTCTTCCAAGTTTTTCTGTTTGCAGGGGGTCCGCCCCTGGGTTCCCCGGCAAACGATGAATTTTTCTAAAAATTTTTTAGACCAAGTGCACAAAAGGGTTTTTATACTCCCTGGGCTTCGCCCTCTGGGAGACCAAGTGCACAAAAGTATTTTTATACTCCCGGGGGCTTCGCCCACTGGGAGACCAAGCGCACGAAAATATTTTCAACAGCATTTTTATCTCTAAACTTTTTATAGAGAAAATGGTTTCACGTGTAGGCTTAAAGCAAAAAGCAAAAGGAAAACAACGTGCCGAATTTTCAACCGGAAATGTCAATTCCGAAAAGAGTTATTCACACATTTATAGTCAAACATATATCGCAGAGACATACATACATATATATATATATATAAGAAAACATATAAACATTTTTTGTTACACGTGCGTTTTATAATAGTAATTCTTTCTGCATCACTGCAGATCTGCAACAGATAACTAGGATTTACTATTCCACTAGTTCAGAATGAAGTTAACAGAAGTTCGGGGTGATTATCCAACGAGGAAAAACGACAGATTCAAAACTCACCATCATCTTTCCTATTGTCTGGTGTAACACTGCGATCTTCCCTTTTTCTTTTGTTGTCCGATGAACGTTCTGAAACGATACCGTATAATACAGTGTATCCCAGTTTGTATGTAATTTCAACGTTCACAAAATGGTTGTGACGTACTTACAAGTGGAACAGAAACTTCGGTAGAATCAAAAACTAACCAGATTTTCTGTCTTCCGGTGTAGCACTACGGTCACGGTCATTCCTTCTTTTCTTGTAATCAGATGAACGATCTGAAATCGATGTATTCAAATCATGATTCACAAAGCATTCTTTTTTGTATTCGAATCTTTTCCTAAATGATTTACCACGATTTCTGTGAGAAACAAATTTTCGGTGCGCATTATCTCAGGAAATTGGAAATGAAAACTCACCAGTATAGGACTTCTTTCGCTTCCAATCATCTCTCTTCTCTCTATCGTCTTCGGAACTCGACTCGGATCGGGATCTTCTAAAATGTAAGTCTAAATTTGTGAAAACTATCTTGCCTAGATATCAAAATTCACGAATATGAAATTTTAACAAACCTGCTGTGCTTCTTCACCGGCGTTCTGGATCTGCTTCTCGTATGGCCTCGACGTCTCTTCCTATCGCGAGGTTTGTGAGCCTTCTTATTGTCTTTCTTGTGATAATACTTCGCCGACTTCTTATCAACATCGTTCTCCGATTCAGAATCCGATTCAGACGAGGATGTTCCTGACGATGACGAGTTGTCCGTCGATCTTTCCTCCGCCTTCTTAGCCTCAGCGCGACGCCGTTTGAGATCTTTCATAGACCCGGCCAGCTTCGACAGCCGCTTGTTAACAGGAACTCTTGGGTCCGTTCCAGAATTTTTGAGAGGTGGTGGCGTCGGTCTTGCTGGTGGAGGTGTTCCCACTTTGGAAAGATCTGCTGGAAGCGATTGTCGAGTATTGGCCGGAACACCATCACCAGAATCTTCAAGAATCAAGGGCGACGCGAGGATGTGAGCATTCTCCATTTCGAGTGGTGGTGGAAGTGCCCATTGTGGAATCAACGACAAGGCTTCTTCGTCGATGGTCGACTCGTACTCCCACGGCTGTTCACCGCTTCTCATGTAGTAGCGGGTGACTGCTCGCTCCTTGTAGATCATGTCGTACTTGGTGCACACCTTTGTTCCGTAAGCAGGGTCGGCCGTGAAGCATTGCTGGATGAAGTTAACTTCGTCTCTGGAATATTTGTACTTCAATATTTGGTTACAGACCACCCTTTCTCAGAAATTTCAATCTGTACTAAGCATGATCTTCATTCAAAAAATTAAATACACTGCGAACGGAAAAGATTTTGAGCTTTGTTGGTTCAAAAATAACATTCATGATTTTTGGAAACTGAAATCTGTGACTTGAAAACAATGGCAATTTGACAGGCATAAGTGAGTTCTACTTTGCTATAAAAGTTAAAACTTAACTAAAATCAGTTCAAGAAACTCACTGAAAATCGGGCTCCTGCATGAGAGAGTCCCTGACTTTGCCGAGTAGCTCTCCAAGTCGATTCTTTCCTCTCCACTTGCGTTCATTCGCCGCTTCCGGTTCGTGGATGCTTCTGCCTGTAATTGATGCACACGGTTAGGCGTGTTCGTACTTTGGTGCCCAGTGCACACTTTGCAGTGTGTGCACCCTCTGGCTTTTACCACATAAAGCATTTTGAGGGAGAGAGGGAGAGAGTCAATCTACTCCACTGATAGATGAACAAATGAATCAGCAGCGCTCACTAGTCTCGCAATACTGTGATTCCTGTAAGCAAGACTCGTCAGAAAATACGTGTTCAGGACAAGGACGGAAACCTACGTGGAACAGGGAACAACCCCAGCGTCGACAGCAGGCATTTAGTTTGAACCCAAACCTATTGCGTGGTTCGAATCTTTCAAAGATCTTCGTGGTTTTATTTCCAATGTTTATTTTTACATGGAATCTGTCTTTCAAACAGTTTTTGGTTTGGGTGTTCCAATTTTCAGGAAGGTATGATTTTGCCATTTACCCTTCGACGCGATAAACATACTTCCACATCTTTTTTTTTGACAAAATCGATTCAAGTGATAAAGAACGTTCGATTTTGACAAAATTATATTCCTTCCGAATCCAAAATAAAACATACCGATTCCCCAGTAATTGTCCATCGGACTGCACTCGACCAGCCGACTTCCGCACGTCACAAAAAGGTTGAATCTTAGATGGATATTTTGACGGAATTTCTCCATAAGGCCAACCATCATAACGTTTTCCTTAACTTCATCCCATCTGAAAATTAGGTTTGGAATCTTTTTGAGACTTTTCTGAACACTCGGGAAAAAAAACTCACTTCAACTTTTTGAATCCGAGAATACTACCGTTACCACCCATTCGTTTCATTTCTCTGGCCGATCGAGCGTTGATGATTTTTCGAGCCGTTTCGAAATCTTGGAAGTACGTGGCTTTGTTGAACCTGAAACATCAGAATTATGACAAGTGTTCTAGTTCTTCACAGGATACTTTTTCAGACATCTATTACCCAGTTTCATCTGTTTTTATTTTTATATTAAAAGAGAGAGGAAAACAGCACTAACATGGGAATGCTACCAAGACACCATGAAATTGGAAGGTCTGACTTATCTCCTAGGTTTTCAAATACGCTGAAGATGATAGAACTGGTCTCAAAAGTTGCGGAACCGACCCGATTTCAGAGTTATGGCCCAAAAACCTAGGAAAAATGCCGTTTTGAGCTATTGAGCCCATGCGATTGATCGAGCGAATGATGTTCCGCTTCTTTTCGATGAAAAAATCATTTTGTGAAAAAAAAACCATTCATACGATGCGTTTCTGAAGAAAAAAGTCGTTTTTTCTAGTTTCAAAATTTGCATAGGATCATGTGTAAAAATGCTTATCATTGCAAAAAAGGGATGTGCGAACTAGGGCGCCAACGTCCAAAAGAAAAATCGTCTTCTCGGTGGTCTAGTGGTTATGCTGCAGGGCTTCTGCTTTTGCCTTGGAGGGTTCGAATCCCACCTTCTGCATTGTTTTTTGTTTGTTTTGTAAGAGTTAATTATATCTTTTTATGAGGTAGATATTACAAACGAGTGAGAAATGCTGTTTCGAACTTTACAAACGGATCAAAATGGTCCTAAAACTTCTTTGCTATCAGAAATATCTTAACAACGATGCATATTGGTTGAAAAACAGTAAGTACGAAAATGAAAACGACAGTTGGGACAGTTACAAAACGAGGGTTCAACACATGTACAGAGAATGTCCGAATTTCCGTAGAATAGCAGTTCGGGAAGCGTCGAAAACGGTCCTGGATGCACAGTACTCTCACTTCATATTAAAAATTTTTAAAAGTAAATATGTCCGAGCACACGATTTTTTTTATTCGTACTTCTAATATAATTTGTACAGAAAAAAACAAAAAAGATTGCAGAAAGTGGGATTCGAACCCTACAAGACAAAAGCGGAAGCCCTGCGGCATAACCACTGGGCCACCGAGAACACGATTTTTCTTTTAGACGTTGGCGCCCTAGTTCGCACATCCCTTTTTTGCAATGATAAGCATTTTTACACATGATCCTATGCAAATTTTGAAACTAGAAAAAACGAGTTTTTTCTTCAGAAACGCATCGTATGAATGGTTTTTTCTCACAAAATGATTTTTTCATCCAAAAGAAGCGAAACATCATTCGCTCGACCAATCGCATGGGCTCATTAGCTCAAAATGACATTTTTCCTAGGTTTTTGGGCCATAACTCCGAAACCGGGTCGGTTCCGCAACTTTTGAGACCGGTTCTATCATCTTCAGCGTATTTGAAAACCTAGGAAATGAGTCAGATCTTCCAAATTCATGGTGTCTTGGTAGCATTCCCATGTAAGCCCTCAATATTTTGAGTCTACATTGAACGAACATTTTTCACACTTGGTTTGGTTAATTTGTTTCACTTGACAACACCCAAACCACGAAACACATGAACATTTTCTGCACGGATTTCAGAATTACTCAAAATTTCGAAATTCGTTTTAGCTCCTCTTTCATTATAAAAAAACTCACATGTAAAACTGCTCACTGCAGAAGAATCGATACTCATCTGGAGAGTTGTGTGAAGCAGAAGACGTGAACTCCGCTGGATGATGGTTCGAGAAAGGTGAAGGCTTTCGGAAGAAGAGCGTCAATTCGTACGGTTTTCCGTGACATTGGACTCGTCTCGTTCCCATTTTCTGAAGAATTCCGTTAAGTACTGAATGATTGCGGCATGAAACGTAGAGAATAGTTGTGGCACGTCAGTATCGATCGATGATTACGCACGCAGAGCTTACTTGATGCAATTCGAACAAGACACAATGAACCTCTATTTGAAAAAAGAACACGCATCAAAAATAAGACGTACAGGTGCTTGCCAACGTGGCATTTTTAGACTCATAGAAACGTTCAAAGATCACGCATTTTGTTGACTGCGAAACATGACTTCCGTCTTTCTTCGTCCTAACTCACAAATAGTTCGCATAAAAAGATATTGACAATAGACTGTTACTATTACAAGTTTCCACCACAATTAGGATAACATTTTATTCGTCCAAACGAAAATAAGAGAATACAGGATAAAGGAAAAATAAAGACAAAGCGTTCAATTAAGATATTCGCGAGTATGAATAAGATTAGTGGGCCAGGATTCGAAGGGAGACTGATGGGCGTGTCTTGACACCAAAGGGTCCAAGAACTGCCAACAGGAAGAAAAACGGTCCGTGTGAACGTGAGCGATGTTTTCACACCTCACCAGCACACGAACACGCTGCAAGCTAGAAGATAGAAGACAAAATTATAGAACCGCCCGGGTTACAGAACAACATGTTAGTAGAACAAATTATCAGGTACGTAAGACACAAGAATGTCAGACGTTTCACAAACATGAACATTGATAGCTGTGTCAGGTCCTTTGAGAATAAAGGACACAGACTATATGAAATTACTGTTGTGGAGGGGTTGGGTCTTAAATATCGTCAATGTCAAGCTCGTCATCTTCCTCTTCGTCGACAGCAGTGGCAGCGGCTGAAACCTTCGACTTGGCGGCGTCAGCTGCCTTCGCCTTCTTCTCAGCCTCTTCACGCTGCTTTCTGACCATCTCACTCTCCTTCTTCTCATTGTCAAACTGAAAAATCAAATTTGAACTTCCGTATTTTATCTTATAGTTGCAAAATAGAGACATTTGTTTTATAAACTCACGTTAATCTCATCATCGGAATCTTCCTCACTTTCCTCTTCGGCTTCACGAAGCCAATCAAGTACCTTTTGAGAATTTTCGATAATCTTCTTCGCAATCGACTTGGACACATACTTCGATGATGGCTGCAATTTAGTCAATAGTTTTTTAATCGAGTTCAATGAATTGACAAGTTCTCATAGGCTCTGAATTACTCACCTTGTCCCCCCAGTTGAGAAGGGCTTCTTCCTCGCAAACGTCGCTGTCATAGAGTGCCTTGATGATAAAAGCCGACTTGGTGAGAAGTACGTTCTCGTTCTTGGCAATCACTTGTTCAATGCCACCGAGCAAGTAACGCTGAGCCTTCTTGTCGTTGAGGACGAAACGGAGCAAAAGCGCACGGTGACGTGGAATCTGCTTCTCTGCTATGATGTTCTCATCAAATATGACATTTGCAAGAAGAAGAGCAGCCTTCTGCTTCAGCTCAAGACGTTCGGCTTCGTTGACAAGAAGTGCTTGGTGTGGAGCATCAGTCAATTGGTCTGAACGGGAAAATGAGTATTTTAGAATTCAGATCTTTCGGAAAGTTGGATACTCAACAATGGTGGAAAAACTTACTCTTGTCCTTGGCGTTGAGGAAGAATGTATGAAGCATGTCGAGTCTCTGCTCTTCTGGCTTATCCAAATCCTTGTCAACAACCAGACGACCGATTCTAGCGTCAAGCTTGTCTACGCTATCCAGTGGTTCTGGTTCCCAGTCATCATCGTCATCGTCGTTGCTGCTTCCCTTGCCGTTGTCAATCGAAGCATCGCCGTTTTCAGCCACAGCCTTGTCCACTTTTTCATTAGCCTTTTTCTCGGCCTTTTCTGGAAATTGAACATTGAGCTACCCATTTCTGATTAAAATTCCGATTAACGTAATGATTGTCCACTAGGGAACACCATTTCAAATTTAGAAAGCATACCATAGTTGATGTTGACCTTTGGCGGGTTTTTTGCAATGTACGTGGATAGCTTGTGCTTGTTGTCGATGAAAAACGCGTGACCACAAGCTTTGCACTTGCTACGGATCATTCCTTTGCTGACAGCCTAAAAAATTCAGCTTGAAAACAAACTGGCATTGTCAACGTATGCTTGTTAAATTTCAGAAAAAAAATCGATGAGAAACTAACCAAGTGAGTCTCTGGGTTTTCGCAGGCTGGGCAGAGAACGAACTTCTTGATGAAGCCGTCGAGAATATCCTGGAGCTTGTTCGCATCGTGTTCTCCGTTGACGATGTAACGATCGTTCTTTGCGTCGAAGTTGGTGTTGGTTCCGAGTTCACATCCAAAGTATTTGGTAGGGTCTGAAAATTCGATTTTGTAATAATCTCAGCTCGACTGATTTCAGTCTATAATCATAAGTTTTCAACAAAGAAAACTTACACATCGGTGGTCTCTCGAGTGCCTTGGCGATTTCCGTCATGTTGCAGATGACCGTTTTGATTCCGTTACCGCGACCTTCAACCTTCGCCAGAAGCTTGGGCATCTTGTAACGGTAGAACGGATCGGTGACGTTGCGGTTAACGTTGAGAGCCATTGTTTGTTCTTTTCGTTATGATTATCGAAATCTCGTGGTGATGGAAAGTTATTGTATTGGTTGCTGGATAGCAAGTAGGAAACGGCTCACTGAAAAAAGTTCATTCATCTTCCACGTTTATGTGATGTTGTTGCCGAGCGACGTTTTTTTTTTAGGAACCTTGTATGTGTCATGTATTTGACGAAAATTAATAAAGGGGTTTTGCAACAGTAGTGTAGTCTTTTCTAACTATCATTATAGTCGTAGCCAAATCCTGTAATTTCAAGAAAACTCAACGTACCTATGACAGTTGGAGACCGGGTTTCGTAGCGTGGACTGCTAAAGAAGGCTCGAACCGAATGATTGAGGTCGAGATGGTTGCTGGCTGCTCGTGAGCGTCGATGGCGAACGTAGGCGCTATCGACTCGAAGAGATAATTCTTCAGTTTCTTTCTTTTTCTGGACAACCTCCCTGAAACGATAATTGTAGTGAATTTGGGCGTATTCAGCCGGCTTTTGCACTTTCGAAACGCTTCAGTTTGTGTGGATAATTGACTAGGTGATGAAGATATCAGCTTCGATGATCTCATCAAAAACATTATCCATCGTGTTAGATTCTGATTATGTCATCGAAAACGATATGCGCACGTATGAGGAAAACTAGTTTACATAATCTACAGTAGTTCTGTTTCATAAAACCTGTATTGATTATATTGAGACAAACCTTTTTTCCAAAAGAGAAGGTCAATAATGAGAATAATTGATTACCCGGAATAATAGAGAGAAATGGTTGTTCATAAAACGACAAAACGCAGCAATGACTCATTTCACGCCCACGGGTACACGTGACTTTTTGTAAATTCCTTTTCGAAGCGCGTAGAATGTACTACTCTTCAACGTGAAACTCACCTTCTTGAGAGTTGTCGACCATAAAATAGCAAATATGCACGAAGTTGATTGAGCTCAAGAACATGCACAACTGGTACTCCCAGTTAACTTATCGGTCGACCAAGTTAGAGAACGCTCTGAATGATTCGGTGATTATTTTAAAATTAAAATATGGACATGAACAATAGGATTAGAGAGTAGTGAGTGATCAATGATCTCAAGCTTGCTGAAAGTGGAAAACAATGAGTAATTATTCAATTCTCCCTAATTGTTTACAATCTCGCGTATCATAGTTGAAACTCTTCTTAATGGAAAAATAACAGAAGAATAGAAGGGTGTATGAGGGGTATCGGGTTGCATGGATAACCATTTCCATGGCTATAAGTCAACAAAGAAGAACATCATTTCATGACGTCTAATGGACTGGCTAACGCTCTTTTTTATGTATGAGCTGTCACACACTCGTGACGTGACATGCAATGAGCCTCCTTTTAAAGGAGTCGGTTGACGTTTTTGAGGTGGAATGAAGAGTTTTCGCTTATCAATCGAAGTCCTTATGATCTGATACTGAAGAGTGTTTATCAGCGAGTGATGAAAGAATTTCAACCGGGTGCTTTAAAATTTCTCATGAAACGGAACGTTGTTATAAAATATTATAGCTTCTTCATTAGGGAGAATAGCAAAAATATATCATGAAAATAATGCATTGAAGTATGTTGTGCAAGTCGAACAAGATGCTTTGAATGTTGAGAACGTCTACAACCAACAAACTTACATGGGAATGCTACCAAGACACCATGAAATTGGAAGGTCTGACTTATCTCCTAGGTTTTCAAATACGCTGAAGATGATAGAACCGGTCTCAAAAGTTGCGGAACCGACCCGGTTTCAAAGTTATGGCCCAAAAACCTAGAAAAAATATCGTTTTGA
This sequence comes from Caenorhabditis parvicauda, assembly GCA_963978915.1. Classification (NCBI taxonomy): domain Eukaryota; kingdom Metazoa; phylum Nematoda; class Chromadorea; order Rhabditida; family Rhabditidae; genus Caenorhabditis; species Caenorhabditis parvicauda. The sequence goes on along the minus strand of OZ022250.1, from coordinate 6,943,983 downwards.
GCTATTGAGCCCATGTGATTGATCGAGCGAATGATGTTTCGCTTCTATTCGATGAAAAAAATCATTTTGTGAAAAAAAACCATTCATACGATGCGTTTCTGAAGAAAAAAGTCGTTTTTTCTAGTTCCAAAATTTGCATAGGATCATGTGTAAAAATGCTTATCATTGCAAAAAAGGGGTGTGCGAACTAGGGCGCCAACGTCTCAATAAAAAATCGTGTTCTCGGTGGCCTAGTGGTTATGCCGCAGGGCTTCCGCTTTTGCCTTGTAGGGTTCGAATCCCACGTTCTGCAATGTTTTTTGTTTGTTTTGTAGGAGTTAATTATATTTTTTATGAGGTAGATATTACAAACGAGTGAGAAATGTTGTTTCGAACTTTACAAATAGATCAAAAATGGTCCCAAAACTTTTTTTGCTATCAGAAATATCTTAACAACGATGCATATGGATTGGAAAACAGTAAGTACGAAAATGAAAACGACAGTTGGGACAGTTACAAAACGAGGGTTCATCACATGTACATAGAATGTCTGAATTTCCGTAAAATAGCAGTTCGGGAAGCGTCGAAAACGGTCCTGGACGCACAGTACTCTCACTTCATATAAAAATTTTTTAAAAGTAATTATGTCCGAGAAAACGATGATTTTAGTCGTACTTCTAATATAATTTGTACAGAAAAAAACAAAAAAGATTGCAGAACGTGGGATTCGAACCATACAAGGCAAAAGCGGAAGCCCTGCGGCATAACCACTAGGCTACCGAGAACACGATTTTTTTTGAGACGTTGGCGCCCTAGTTCGCACACCCCTTTTTTGCAATGATAAGCATTTTTACACATGATCCTATGCAAATTTTGGAACTAGAAAAAACGACTTTTTTCTTCAGAAACGCATCGTATGAATGGTTTTTTTTTCACAAAATGATTTTTTCATCGAATAGAAGCGAAACATCATTCGCTCGATCAATCGCATGGGCTCAATAGCTCAAAACGATATTTTTTCTAGGTTTTTGGGCCATAACTTTGAAACCGGGTCGGTTCCGCAACTTTTGAGACCGGTTCTATCATCTTCAGCGTATTTGAAAACCTAGGAGATAAGTCAGACCTTCCAATTTCATGGTGTCCTGGTAGCATTCCCATGTTAGATATTTAATTTTCAGGTTCTTTTGTGAACAAATACGAATCACACATATAATCATCATTCATGTATAATATTTGATAAGATCCGTCACTGAACGATAGCTTTGAAGATTAAATCATTGCCTACAAAAGTGAATCAACGAAGCCACGTGTCGTCTTTCGAACATTCGAGAAAAGTAGTTGTTTCAGTCAGAGATAACCAAACGGGTGTGTCGTGGAATGGAATGATAGACGTCGTTGCTAGGCGCTGATGGTTGCTGTTGATGAACGTGGTATGGAAAAGTGTCGGAATGGTTATGGGAGGCAAACGGCCTGCAGCCACATCGAGAGGAGAGAGGCTGGAGTAGCATAGACGCAGTGGTGATCCCGCCAACTCCACTCACTGCAGTGCATTTCTATGTTCTTTCGCTCTCTGCGTCTTCGTAGAAGACACAGAGTGTAGACACATGTCTCTCCATAAGCCGTACTATTTCGGTCGCCGTGACTGAACAATCCATCGTCAACTAGACTTCCACTCTTATGCGGGTTTTTCGTGTTGCGACGGCGACCGTCACAAATTCGTGATCCTGTTCTACATCCGACAGCGTTTAAAGTAGCAAAAACTACTATTGACCTACAAGTATTCATACTTTGAATTGAAAATTTTCATAGTTGCGGCGAAGGTTTTAGCAGAATCACGGGCTTGCACTAACTTTTGATAAATAAAATTTTCTACTGTGATTTCTGGTATTTCGAACTGTAACATTAACCATGCGTATATTGATTTTTCATTGACATCGTTGTTTTTATGTTTAAATCAGAAATCAATAGAGATAAGTTGAAAACAAGTTCCCAATTAGCAAAATGTTTACGTTAAACTGTGTTGGCCACGACTCGCACTTTTCCAGACTAGTGAACTTATCACTACAAATTCGAAAGTTCACGATTTGCAAGAGTGCCTTTCGTGTAACCAGCATAATTTCTCGATTTTTCAATCTGTCCGCAACACTGACTATCAATTTCATGTTAATTCACATCGTAGATCACTTTCAACTAGATAATCCAAACACGAGAACAGGAACACCAACATGACAGTTTCGAAACAATTTCGCAACACGGCAAGTGCGGAAAGATCATACGTCAGTTTTCGAAACACTTGATACGATTAAACATGATGAAAATGACCGCGATGTCAAGAAGAGGAGACGAGAAAAATGTTTACAAAACAGTTCATATTTTAAAATGAAATTTTAATCAGAAAGGAATAAGAGAAAATCAGAAGTTGAAGGAACGGAAGTTCGAAATCGGATTGAGGAAAAAGAGGTATACGTGGTAAACATCTTGTATCTCAAAACAGACTTCAAAAAACAAAGAAAGGAACAAAGTTCGAGAAAAGAAAAGGAAAGAAAATCCTAAAACAATGGCGTCATTCAAAGTCACATGTGCCCTACCTGAGCTTGCGTGTTTGCACTGAGGACGCACAAAAATACAGTTGGACTACGTGTACCGTATCAATTTCTTTCTATTATTGATGTTTGAAACATTTATTAAGAATCACAAGAATACTTAGAACATCGCTTCTCATGTGTGACTTATAGTTGATGGAAACAAAAAGTGGATTAGGGAGTTATAAGGGAGAAAGTTGTGTTAGACAAAATATAAGAATTCACACACCGTTTCTACTTTCTATTTACACAAAATATATTCTAGCGCAGAATACATTACAAATAAGCCCTTTGTTGGTTAGTTCTGGGAACTAATCCACCGAAGAGGGTACATAATAAAGCACGGTATAAAGATCTGTTTTATTATTTTTAAGGAAAACACCAAACTATTCACTATCTGTTCTTTGAATTCTCTTATTTCTAGAGTTTTCCGGAGAATATTACATAGTTTGGCGCTTGACATGTTCACTGTTCCTTTCTGAAGCATATCGTACTACTGGGTTAAAGGTTATTCTCATTTGTATTTCATTGGATTACTGGTTGTAAAGACTTCTTGAGAAGGACACATAGTCGAATGACCTCGGTGGTGCTCCTGGCTCGTGTGATGGAGCCATTCGTGCCATACAGTATGAAGCTTGGTCACGTGGCAGCTCACGTTCGAGCTCGTCGGCTGTGATGAATGGCTGCAAACATTGAGTTTAGAAAATAGAATAAAAATAATCATAACTATTCGTCATGACTAGGTGACACTACAGAATGGCACGTAAAAATAGCGACGATGAAAATATCATTGAGAAAATTCAAAGCCAAAATCACCTTTCCTGCTGCGAGTACGCGGAACGAGTCGATCATCTGTTCCACTGTATCCTGGTCAGAGTGTTCCTTGGTCATGAAATCCAGGAACGCTTCGAATGGCACACGTCCAACTCTGTTGGGGTCGACGTGGGCGAGAATTCGGTGAAGTTCACCATCTCCCTGGGATGAAAATATGATTGTATCGTATGATAACGAGATTTTATGCTTTCAAGTACCGCATTTTGCTCAAAATTGAAATTGAACTAGATCAAAAATCCATGTCTTTAGTGATCTTACGCGAATGTCATATTCGTCTATGACATCATTTCAATAATCTAATTACACGTCTACATGCCAATAACAAGTTCTTATAACATCTCATTATCAAAGTTGAACCTTCTCACACAATTACGTCTCATCTTAGCAACAAGAATCAACAAGAACAACATGTCATGACACCCCGAGAAGGGCGAGTATCCGTTTACAACAAACAACTCACTTCTCTTCCCGGCCTGATGTTGTAGCCAACAGAGATGAGGCAAGCACGGAGTGATTCGGGGTCAAGTCCTGCACGATCCTTGTCGAAGTGGTTGAAGGAGGCACGGAACTCCGCAATTTGATCTTCACTGATTCCCTTGCTGTCACGGAGAAGAACCTATTAAAAAAAAATCATGATTGTCGTCTGACCCAACAATTTACCTGGTTCTCGAGCTCACTGATGGTCTTGTTGAAGCTCGTCAGAAGGCTTTCCCATCCAACACGAAGAGATTCCATGGAGTATCTGCAGTTGAAGCTTAGGCTTTCTAAAGAAAGATTATCATACCTCGACTTTCTGTTCTCAAACACAAAGTTCTCCTGCATCTCTTGGTGGATTCTCTCGAGTTCGTCAAGGTTTGGCTTGTAGGCAAGAGTGGTCTTCTGGGCGCTTCTAAGCTGTTGGATGGCGTCTTCCAGGCGTCCACGTCCACCAAGACCGATGGCCAGAACTTGTTCGAGTTCTCTCTCGAGCCATGGTCCGACATTGTTGGCCTTTTCGGCGAAGATGGTGCGGAGACGTTCGTTGTCTGAAAATTAATGGTTATACACTTTTAGATTCAATATTCTCACTTTGCTGTCTTCTCAGCTCCTCTTGCAGTTGACCATCACGACGTGGGACAGCAGAGTTAACTTCTCCCCATTTGCGTCTGATGTCGTGGGCGGAAAGATCAGTGTACGGGTTGCGGAGGAGTTCACGGTCGAGTCCATGAGAGTTGACGAGATGCTCGATCTCCTGGACAGATGTCGTTAATCATCTTCAAAGGTGTTGATGCAGTTACCTGTTCGATGTTGCTAATGCTCTGGAACTCTCTGTCAGCTTCTCCGAGGGTTGACTTGAAGTGATCGTGAGCTGATACGAGCTCCTGAACAAAGGGTTAGAAGATGAGAGTGGAATCTGGCAAACCTCAATTTCACGCATCTCGTGGACAATAACCAAATCGGCGAGGTCTTCGCGAGTTCCATCAAGCCAGTTGTTGAATGGTGCTGCTCTGAATGTTGAGGTTAGTATCAGTCAGTTACGTTTTGACTCACTTCTTGGCAAAGTCCAAGTAGAGAGCGTCAAGTCTCTCGGCGATTCTCTCTGCTTCTTGAAGGGTTTCTCTGCGTTGGGCAGACAACTGACCCAGGCGATCCCATTGGGCGCAAATGGACTGGCAACGGGCGTTGATAGGTCCAATGTCACGGTATCTCAGGTTGTTGAGTTCACGAGCGATCGCGGCAATCTGTTCAACACGATCTTGGTGTGCACCAAGGTCGCTTTCGAAGGCTTCGTGACGCTTGCGGAGAGCCTGAAACATCGAAGCTTTAACCTATTCGCTGAACACTTCTACTGACCTTGATCTTGTACAGTCCGCAGCTTCTCCAGTCGTTGCTCTTCAGCGCGTCTTCTTTTCCGTGAGCCCATTCCTCGTGCATAGCACACTTTCTGCGGAATTTTTCAGCCAGATGCTCGAGACGTTCGAGACGCATGATCTCACTGAGAACCCATTCTTCGAACCCTTTCTCCGAGTCTTCCAGGCCGGCCCATGCGGCGTTGATGTCCTTGAAGAACAATGTTGGATGACAGTCAATAAAATCAAAAGCGAAATCGTGTTTCTACACACGAATAATTAATAGAGTTCCAAGTGAATTTTAATTTAACAATACAATCCAGCGGGAGAATTCCAAAAAAAACCTTCAAAAGGTGTCCATCTTTTGGCAGGAATGCTGGTCTGTTGCTCAGACGAAGACGAGTTTGCAGAGTGTTGAAGAGGGTCTCGAGACGACCTTTGTCTTCAATTCTTGGTGGTTTCTCTCTTCTGAAAAAGTAGATTGGAAGTGACTGTGGGTTAAGGTCACCTTCTATAGTTTCTGTAGTCTTCTAGCTTCTGCTGAGCCTGTGGGAGGCTGTCGTCTACAGATCTGTTGGCCAACCATGGCATCCAACGAGCGATCCAGGCGAGAAGCTGAAACAAATTTTTCAACCATCGTTCTCTCCCTCTCTTCTTCCAGTCATCTTTTTGAGAATATCAAAAACTCACATCACTAGCCAAATGTTCGTACTCCTCCATCATGCGTTCATTTTCCTGGTTGAATTGCAGAACACGGCAGATGCGATTGGCCGCAGTTTCAGCCTGAAATTCTTGCGTCTTCTCATCAAAACATAGAAATTGTAGGTTCAACATAGAGAACACTGTTATTATCCACATGAATAAAACCTTCCGCATTCCACTGAAGTAGTGATAGTAGCACGAGACGTACGTCATTACTGCCTTCTCATCTGGCTGCGAGTTGGCGAGGTCTGAAAGTGTGAGATGCACTCGTGTTATACAGATGTAAGAACATCTATGAAAGCCACATAACCTTAAATTTCTCTACACGCTTCAACAGAATATACTACTACAACACGATAAATAACTCCAAGAGACGGACAAGACTATACAAAATGTGAATTTATGTCAAGAGAACACTGCTAGATTCAACTTTCACACTTCTCACATCTTTTCTCCAATCGCGTTCTGGGACGACAACCACCGGTGGTGGCTGTGGTGCCGGCTGGCGGACTGGGTGTTCGCGCATGTTGCGGAACGCGTGGTAGAAGCACGACACATAGGTCATGGTGGACTTCTCATCGGGGTGCACGGCCACGTCTATGTGTAAACATGGTCGAATGTTTCCAATTTGGGAAAGTTCGATTTTTTCGTTTTTTTCGAAAGTTGTCATTTTTGAAACTAAATTTACCTTCTGCGTCAAGCATTCTTGGAATATCTAGATGCTTCTCGGCAATGTCGAAGGCGAGGTTCAGGTTGTGAATTGGGTCTCCCTTGTGAAGCTGGCTGTAGTCAAGAAGATCTGGTCTGAAAACACGAATTTCGTGATTTACATTCAAGTGAGATCACCTGTGTCTATGGATCAAGGCACAGAAGGCGAGACCATCCTTCCACGAGTTGTGGAAGTTCTGCACGTTGACGTTGTTGTATGGTGCAGTCTTGCGTTGACACCAGAGCAAGAGACCGTCACGAGCGGAGAGTTCTGGAGATGTTCTGTTTTTAAACCGAAGATGTTAAGCCTCACCTTCAACGTTAATGTCCTGGATGGCGAAACGGAGAATGATGGTCCAGATCAAACCAAGTGTCATTTTCACATTTCCATCAACAATTTCTTCAGCTCCGATGGAGACGAGTTTGACTCCCTTCGACTCGATGTATGCGAGAGCCTAGAACATTCGAGTTATTCACTTCTGAAACATTCAATCCCCACCTTGTTGACGTTGGCAATTTTGTGGAAGCGCATCTTTCCACGGTCTGGCTTTGGAAGTGGCTCTCCGGAGATGACTTCAAGGAGGAGCATGAGCTTGAGTCCTGTAATACGTCCGTTTTTTCTATGATTCATTGAAGATAACTCTTTTTTTCAGCGTATTTTCCAAAAATTCTATGAACCTAAAATTCAAAACTAACACAAAGTAGAACGATATTTTCAGTTGCATTCCAATCATTCAAAGTAAATGGAACATACCATTGCGGAAATCCTCTTCAATGGTGTCAATGCTGGTGCCAGCCTTGCGAAGATGCGAGTTGCACCACGCGGTGAAAGTCTGGAAAATTCAATCTTTGACAGCTTTCTACACCCTTCCACCGCCATTCTCTGATCCTCTATACATTGCATTTTCATCATATCTCTTCAACGTGTCTGTAACCCGAGCGGATGTTTCCCCAAAGCTCGAAAGATATCTGATAGTCTCAACAAAATCGCATGGCAGCGGCAGCCGCGGCAGGCAGGAAAGTGAAAAAACGGCTGGGAGTGATGAAGAGAAGAGTGAACAGCCGGCAATGGAGCAGCCAAAGGCACTCTGACATGCTGTAACAACGCCTCGGCACTGTCAAGAGTCCGCCGAGGATTCCCCCGGTGTGCCAGTGATAATAATCAGTGATCGGAAAAAATCAAACTGAATGATGGGTTAGAGTGGTTTGTGGAGAAATGGCGATTCAAAAGTATCTAGTTTCATCAAAGGTGATACAGATTCATCAGTCATAATGTGAGTTTCACTGCTCCTAGATAGAGTTCATATTCTTGAGAAATCTAGAAGTGGAAAACATTGACAATATTATTTTGAATTATTGATTAAAAAACATCTTGCACTTTAAAAATTGAGAATACTCCATATCTATTTTTCAGACGATTTAAGAAAAACAGACTTCTTCTCATAGTTCGTTAGTTAAATTATTAACGACCAACTTGCAACCCAAGATTATTTTCTACATCGTCGTATCTTTTGCCTCAGCATGCGAAAGAGTGCATGGCTGCTTTTTATTTTCTGCTTTCACAAAAAACAAACTGCAATCTCAGCACTTCACCACAGCGAACGTCAGCTGTTGGAGCTAACGAGATCAATCTTTCGCTTCCGGATCTTTTTTTGAAATCAATCGATATCTTCCTACATGACTTCCAATAGTCAAAAAACTTCATCCCCAACCCTTCTCTCATCGTGTTTTTTCGTTCAGCCCGCGCGACAAAACACTTTTGATTCGTTTCGTGTTCACTAAACACTATTCAAATACACGAAAATCGAGAATGGAGGCGATGGAGGGAGCGCTTATCAAAAGCTTGTTTAAACAGTCAAACTGTTGCGAATTTCAAAACGATTCAATGAGTCATATTTGCATACCGCATGCCAACCCTGTATCACCCAACTTTTTGCAGTAAACTCGAAAGCGAGATATTTTCGAGGTTGAGATGATTCAGATAGGCATCAACTATATGTGAATTCAATGGGTCATGCAAAGTATCCTTCTACTGATGTTCGACTGAACTGTTAAATTCAAACTTTGTTTACATGGTGTGCCGTAAGAGTACATCGTGCGTCATGTCAAACTCACCCGCTGGGGTTCAAAATCTTTGTATGAGAAAATGCGCAATCTTTTTTGAGGGAGGCAGAACGACTGATCGCAGCCGACTGTTTTCATTCAGCAGAAAAGACACAAATTAATAAATTTGACAACTGGGACTACCGTGAGTCCAGACACTTGCACACAGATCAGCGTTAAAACACTACGCCAACTCCACGCATCCATACTATTATTGTAATGGACTACTTTCACCCGAACCCAAACCCTGAGGAGACCTTGTCAATTGCTCGACCTTCCAGCCCCCGTAACACAAAAGGTCCATCTCTCTTTCTCTCACTTGCGGATATGTACGGTCATCCTAAAAGCACTTGTCTCTCCCACTCTCTGTGTTCACCGCTACACACATTATGATTCATAAGATGCATTTGTCCGCGCGTCACATCGTTTACCCTTTTAACTCAAAACTGGAAAAGATGCATAAGAAAACGATCGGTGACCGAAGGGTGGACGCATTCTCGAAATGGCTGCCGGGTACTAAACCAGCCAAACTGCTAATCGCTTATACACCACACTAAACCTCTTATCCACGGATTGATGACAACTTGTTGAGATTGGTTACATGTAGAACCATGAGTTTGAGTGAAGTAGTTCTTAAAATCAATATAATGGTCTATTCTATCGAAAAGTGAAAAAAGTTACTGACCGAAAATTGTTTTTTGAAATTTTCATTATTACTTCGTTCATACGTCTATGTTAACTTTTCTCAAAAGACTTCAAAATGAATTTCTTTAACAATATTGAGGTAAATTCATTATCTACTAACAATTGCCAAGTCAACGAACGCTCTGCAAAGTGTTCATTTCATTTCTGCAAAGTGAGAATCCATCAAAACTACAGTTACGCTCTCTGGTACATATAATTATGCCACAATTAGACCCCTAGTTTCTTACGGACAAGTCACTGTAGTGTAAATAACTGGGTGCTGGTTTCAAAATGGGATACATCAACTCCCAATGGGATATTTACGAAAACATGGGGAAAACTATTTAGAACACAAAACTTAAGACCACTCTGAGAACATCAACAAACATCCAAAGCACACCTTGAAAACTGTTGCCTAATGATTTTTGTGCAAAAATTACCTTCTTCTGTTGTTTTTCCCAGGCAGGGTCGAGAAGTCCCTCACGATCCCATTCTTCTTCTTGTTGGGTGTAGTCGTAACCCGGCTGGTGGTAGGAGGGCGCCTGTTGGTAGTAGTCAACCATCCCTGTAGAGATTAATTTTAAAATCTCCAGTTGGATAGAAAAGGAATATTGACATGAGAAGATGAAAATAGAATAAATACAAGTAGCGGTACTCGTTGATAGTTTGTTTAAATACTCAAGTATGAATAATTTCATTTTTGCTGATAAGAAATCAGCATGAGACTCATGAGTCAGGGAATTTCAAAGAGTGATAAACTTCTCATGAAACAATCGATATTCTTGTAAGGATGGTTTCTAGTTGAATGAGATATATTAATACTCCGCAGAGAGATAACCAGGATAAGCCGATAGTGATAAAAATTGCGTGGTGAGCATAAAAGTTGAGTTAGATACACACAACAAGACAACAGTTGCTTGTTTTCCTCCGGCAAAGTGAGGTAAGAGGCGGAGTGTAGGAGGTGTGGCTTGTTTTCTCTTCATGGTGAAATCTTATAGTTCGTTCCATGTTTTCCGTTAACTATTTAATACTTCCGACCACACGATCAAAACCTCAAACGAGAGAAAAATGTCTACAGGACCGATGAAGTGCTTGGAAGAAATACAAGTGTTTAGCAAACATGTCCGTACGGAGACAGATATCCAATGGGCTTTGGCAGGTAACGAGGGAACTTGGATGAGTAATCGATGGGTTTGATGTTTGAACAGAGGAATACAAACAGTTTTCGTTCTAGGAAACTGGAGAAAAACCAATCCAGCTACATGAAGTCCCTGGGAACAAGAGAAAGAAACATAAGAAAATTATCAGAAAAAAAGAATGAAAAATAATACGAATATTGACGAAAACGGAAGAAAAAGCGAGAGAGCGAAAAAATGTAAAAAAAAAGACGGTTACTGTAATTGAGCTAGAAATTTATCGATTCGTTTATTGACTCTTTTTTTTCGTGTTTCTTTCATACACATATATCGCTAGAAGCATGGCCGTTTTCAAACGCGCTCTAATCTCAATTTTGCAGAATGAGTACGGTAACTCTCACAACGAACAGTTAGATCTTTGTGGATTCAAATTATTATTCTTACTTACAGTTCATTGAAATTAAAGGCGCATCACTTAATCGTTCCTGTGTTTCAAGGCGAAACTGCTACAGTACTCAGTAACCGATTTACGGAGGCCAGATTTTTTTACAGGCAGAGGAAGCTATGTGTCATAGTTTTCTCTCGAGAGAGAGAGCTCTCTTCTATAAAATCTATCTTGATTTTACTTTTTTACGATTTTCTGTCGAATTTTCAAAAAAAAAACTGTTATTTAAAGAGAAAACCAATCGACTTGTATCATTTTCCTGAAAAAAAAAAACGTCGAAATGTACAAATGTTGTCAAAGCAATATACACACACACACACACTACTCTCCAAATTTCTGTGCCAATCCTGTCCACCTATTCAAGAGGCCGAACACATGAAGAACTTTTCTCCGTTTATGTTTGCGCCGTAGCATAGAAAATGTGCGCAAAGCGCGCTTCGAAAAAAACTTTATGATACTAGTATTTGAGCTCAACAAGAAAGGTAAATCTAATACTGGTCCCATAACTAATTTATAATTCTGTCAAATCTCATTGCAAAGGGCTCGGTTTCATCTTCATACAACGTTGTAACAAACTCGAAAAGTGCTAATTGAATTCTCATTGCCTGTAGATGCAGAAAAAGGAAACACCAAAAAAGTGAAATTTGATCTAACATATGACGAGAGACTGGTTCTGTGATATTGTTATGCGAAACCGTTTGGTTATTAAATGAGTATGCGCAAAGTGCTTTTTAGGCAATAAAATTGGGTATAATTATACCTCTTTCGGTTTTATTTACTTTTTTTCTAGTATGTTTTTGTATGATTGGTTTAGATAGGAATTATCTTAATGGCATGAATTATGGGCATATATTACATGGTTGGGGCCTTACAGAACAAGAATATCTAACGGGGAACGAGTTCGACCGTGATTCGTGACCACATCGTTTCATATTGATACATCTGCTATTGGAATCTGCTGACCACATTCCCATGTAAGCTTAACGCTTCTGTATTTGAGAAAGGGTAGGTCAATAAAGAGCACGCGTTCACAGCACAAGTGCACATAGCCATACACATGTTTACTGCTACTATGTGGCTGGCACCATCTCCGAGGGTTGTCCCTATTAGTTCATGAGGGTACTGATCAGATGGGACTGTTGGAGAAACAAGGACTCAATGATAGAACTGAAATGTGTAGTTTCAAGTCAGATATATTATCGAACAAAAAGACTCCTATGGATTTCATCAAGTCAGAGAAGACAGTAAAATTAAGTACTGCACGAAACACTACAGGCCAAGTACAGTAGCAACAGAAGGATGAGGAGGTGACGAAGAAAAAAACAAGATTCTGAAGACGAAGGTCAACGAATGATTCTGAAGTGGATTGAAAAACGAAAACACCACAATACTAGAGGATCAGCTGAAAAATTATCAGACTTGATACTGACTGAACAAATTGATGAAAGTCCGAAAAATATAATTTTTGATACGCGAAGCACAGAATAAACAAAACGACGTCAATCAGAGTGCTGTCGTAGTGAAAATGAAGGATTTTGAGAGATTCCATCATAAAAAGTAATCAAATACGTGAAAAGGATGGATGTGAAACAGACGGAGGCCGGAGGATGGATACGCGCGAGCCAGTTCCGGGGCTGCTGAAACGTCGCGAGCTCAAATAAACATCAGGCTGGTGGGGAGCACAGGCAGGAAACACAACAAACATTCGCCGACGAACTTTTGACCGGTGTCTTGAGCAACTTGTATTCAGCACGGCAGCATGTACTGGTTAGTGTCCACAAAGCATTTAGGCGGGGATTGCAGGTATTGGTCAAGAACATGCAAGTTGTGAGTATGTTCTGAGGAAGCATAGTAATTTGTTGCGTTCACACGGAATTTCGTGGAAATCTAAGGACATTTTCAACAGAGGCGTAGAAAACTATCGAAAAACTTCTCTAATGACACCACTTTTGGTCGTTTTTTTTTACTTTCCTCACAAAATGCTGCATGGACGTTACAACTTGATATGAAGTTCTCAAGAAAAAAGTTCGAATTAAGGTTGAAATATCAGTTTTGAGATGAAGTATACAGTTTTCAGCGAGATGGAAAACCCTAGAGAACTTTCGGCCAACGCCTGCTCCAATAAGAAGGAAGTATGGAAACTTAGCAAAAAAATGGAAAAGTGCGAGATACAAATAAATGAAGAAGAGGAATTAGTAAAACAGTTTAATTTCTGGCTATCGTAAATTTTGAGAAATTTCTTCGAAGAACAAGTAGAAACTGTACGAACTGACTACTCGCATTCGAGTTTCATTTTCTTGGAATGCGGCTTTCGATTTGAGATTGTCCCGCGCGATAAGTTTGAATTATAGTTTTTGCCGCCAACGACCTACTGACAGCTAGGCATTGTTTTCTTTAGTGTGATGAGATCAATTTGAGTCAGTTCACGTAAAATAAAACATTCAATGTGGTATTTGAAGTTACTACCCATTTCTATCACTGAATGAAGCAGAGGATGAATCTCTCACTAAAAAGGATAAAAAGATCACCTCTCTTTTCCGAATTCAAATCGCCTGAGTCGAAGGACTGATCCCACAGGAAATCATCGAGCTCATACCAAGACATTTCGAAATGGTCGAGTTCGTGACGTGTCGCATCACGCCGAATCAAGCCCATTATGAGCATTTTATTTGCGGTTCGCGCTTAAGCGTATTTGATGAGTTCATTCATTCGGAACCATTGCGATGGATTTTCTGCCGAAAAAGAAACAGAAGGAAATTATGTTCACAGAAGAAATTATGAACACCTGTTATGTAATAGCAGAAACTGCTTAGATTGTTCACACAGAATGCAAAAAAATCAATGTTAAAACAAAACAGTCGAATATTTCGCTAATTCTAGTAGGAATTATCTAGAATGGACAAAAGATGACTGGCTCAGGTCAGACACTATCTGGAAGCCAGAAGTTCCGTTCAGGAAGTTTTAGTGGCGAGGTAACATATTCAAAGCGGTGCACATCACTAAAACTCGAAAATATGAGAAAATATCCAAAGTAAAGCAAAAATCGCACGAAAACACAAGTATCTGATCTATTGTGAGTGTAAACAACGAGCTTACATGTAATTTATCAACGAGTGTAAACGTTCAATGCACGACGACCTGATTTTGTTCGAATGGTGTTTTTGAAAGACTCGAGTGGCTTATTCCTTGCCGGCGAAGAAGAACTGCTCTTTGTTGTCGTTGAAGCGTCCATGGACGAACTTGACAGCTTCCTCTAGTGCAGCTTCCCATCGGTGTGCTGTTGACGTTTTAATGTCATCGGTTCCGAGTTCTGCAGATATTGTTTCGAGGACGCTTTCCAATCTGAAAATTGTAGCCATTCGAATTTGTGAAAAAACTCAATTACTTTCACTTTCATACCACATAAGCTTTGAGTTAGTAATACAGGTAACGTCTCAAATACCTTACAGCGAGATATTTTGTATGAGTGGTGGGAAAAATTTAATTTATTTCTAGACATAGGAGAGGAAGAGAGAGAGAGAGAAAATTCTCACCTATCGATGACGACATACGCTTGACTCTGCTGGTACCATCTGTTCAAATCGTGTAACTGATATCCTGGCGGCTTGAGGTCAACCAAAGTGTAGTAGTAAACGTGAAGTACCTGAAAGTGAATCTACCAGGTGGAATGTAATGTCTGATACCTTTTTCGACACTGCATTCCTCGTCCTTGTATCCAACGTGTTGATCATGAACGAAGCTAAGTCTTCAGTTGGGTTGCCGAGGTGGATGTTCTAAAAGATAATTTCAATGAGTCTGGGATAATGATACATGTGTGCTGTTAAAAGTCATAACTTGATTTTTTGGCAGAACAGTCTTTTCTTCACTTTTGTAAGTATATCATCAACTGTTTTGCCAAGTTGTATGTTTTTTCAACTTTCATTTGCTCACAAACATATTAGGTGATGTTCAGTAGTGGAACTTTTTAACTGCCACCGAATTCCGTGAAACTGATTGCTACGTTGCGTTGGTGGCAACGACTGGTCTGTTTAGTGCCCTGTGTACGCCTCAAAAAACACCAGTTCGCGCCACTCTGTGGTTTCTTCGAGGCGCATACAGGGCACAAAACGGACCAGGCATTGCCACCAACGGCAGGTCCGTTTTGCGCCCTGTGTTCGCCCAAGAAAAATTTCGGAGTACATAAGGGGTCCGACCCGAAATAGGAAATTTGCTTGAAAACTCACTTCCCAATCCTCGATCTCAACCAGATCACCTCTCAAGTTGTAGTGACAGTTTTCCTGTGTCAAATTTCCATGGCACACAACACTCTTCGCAGTCTCACCAAGGAACTCATATGAAAGTAAAGTTTTGAACTGGAATGGAACATTATCACAACAAAAGGCCAAGAACTCACATTATTGACCAATTTATCTGCATGACTGAAGAATCGCTTCAGATCTGACGACACGGCGAACTCTAGCATCTCTACATGGCTTTTTTGTAACTTTTGCTTGTACTTGCGTATGTTCTCGTGATTTTCGGCTATTGCTGCTAGAAACTGAAGAGTATAGAGTTCTGGTACGTACAAATCTGAACACTTACTTTGTCCCCGAGTTTTTTCACATCCACTGCGTGTAACTTCGCCATATGTTGTGCAAGTTTGAAAACATGATCAACTGTCAGTTTCTGGGTGAAGACTTCTTCTGATATTTCTGTCACGAAAACTGAGTGGTTGCTATCGTCGTCTTTTATCTGAATTTCTCTCTCTCTCTCTCTCTCTCTCTCTCTCTCTCTCTCTATCTCTCAAACTAACCTGAAATCCAGTCAAATATTTCTCACAAGCAATGTTCAGCTTCAACTTGGTTTCCACTTCGTGCCAAAACTTTTTGTTGTAGAACGCGGCCTAAAGAGTTAAGATGGGTTTAGGAGAAACCTTGTTCCTCACCAACTTGGATCCTTCTTCTATAGTAACATCGGTCAACTCGGAGTCTCTGACAAGGTGAACTCGTAGTGACTTATTACCTGTCTGAAATGATAATCGTATAGTCAGAAATGTTTAAAAGCTTTATTTTTTTTTGCAGACCAGAGTAACTTTTCAGCGATAAAATGGTATTGTTTCATTTAACTGGAGTTTTTTCAAATTAAAAAACTTCACTCTCTAAATTAAAAAAATTGATTATCAAAAAACATATAGTAAGGATTTCGGTGACTCGTTCTCATACGGTAGTTTCTTCGAAGAAGTTTGAATAGTTCTAATGTTAAATTCCGTACGACCTCTGTTACGATTACTGCTACAGTCAGCTTCAAAAATGATATACTCAAAAAGTGAAAACTCACATAAATCTGAACACTGGTAACTCCGTTGAGACTCGCCTTAACCTCTGACTGTGTGTAATCTTCAACTCCAAGTTCTTCAGCTACGATATTCAGGATCGATGTCATTTCACCAGTCAGAGTTGAAACCAATTGGAGTTTTATGGTGCAGACTGAGCAAATAGCCAATCGCGTTATCAGTTATCAATTTTGAGTCCGCATGTTTCAGTATGGCAAGAGTTTGCATGCCGTCAACAACCGGACATGTGGACAAAAAAGTGTCAGGTTGAATATTAGTTCTTTATTTGTCTTCTGTTCAAAGAAGTTTGATGATTACCTCCAGATAAGAGGATTCTCCGCATATCGTCTTCAGTTCCTATCGTGATGATCCCAAAACTCCATGATGGCGACAAGGCGGCGACATACCGTCATCAAAACGGCTGCATAACATCAACAATCTGGTGATGTCGCCGTTACCCTACGTAAGGCCGACGGAAGTATTACATTCTTTATTTTTGACTTTTTTGTTTCACTTTGTACTGTTCAAAAATTTATGTTCCATGAAGTTTATTCGCCATTTTGGTTCAAAAATTATGAAAAGAAAAGAATTGTCAACTGATCAAATCCAGAGTTTGAAATGTTGACTGTACAACTGTACGATTGTGTGATGTGCAGTTCTGCCGCCAGACGATCATTTTCCCACAATCAATTCATGATTTGCATTATTGACGTTCGTTGCTGAGCGTCCTAGCTTTCATTCATTCTTCCAACGCGATCAAGCAACTACGACCCCTTACTCTTGCTGACGATTCAGTTCTGAACATGATTCAGCGCATGCTGTTCTGTCCGTACTAGTGAGCTACTGACAGTGTCACCATGCGCTGAATTTGTTCTGGAATCTTTTGAATAATGGTTCTATCGTTTTCAGCGTATCACAGAATCCAATATCCCAATCAGACCTCTCGAACTTCCGATCCATCGTATCAGTTCCATGTTGGTTATTATTAGAACTTGAAACAGAGCCAGATATAGGCTTTGCTCATGCGTCAGTTCTGATGCAAGATAATTGTTGTAATGAGCCTTGTGACCTGCTGCTATCACGAGTTGTTAATTAGTTGTACGATTCTGATTTTCGGTTTCACGTCGAACGTGTAAACAACTGACATACTCAGAAGATCAAGCCACAAGAATGAGTGTGAGAGAGAGATTGAGAGAGGAGGAGAGAGAGAGCAAGAGAAAGAGCGAGAGAGAGAGAGAGATAGAGAGAGAGAGAGAGAGAGAGAGAGAGAGAGAGAGAGAGCGAGAGAGAGAGAGAGAGGGAGACTTTATTTTTCTTGTGCACAAATCTGAAAAAAACCGAATCTTCATCATATGAAAAAGCTTTATTATTTCAAAACAAATCCCAACCCCTTGGAGAGTTATCCAACTATACGAATCAAAATCTAAATTTATATCCACGAAGTAATCTCACATGTTCTCGAATTGTAGTGGCATAAGACTCGTGATTGGATACAAATTCGACATCAACGATTGTTTCGAAAAAATTTTGCTCAACATCTTGATCAGAGCGACATGACGGGTGAAAAGATGTATCACTGCTGACGTCTGTCATAAAAGTACCCAAATAATTTCCAGGAGATAATTTCTGTTTATTGAAAATTGATGAAAAACAAGTTCAAACCATTGTGACCTGTTGGTTTTTGTGTGAGTCTTCAGTGTCTTTTCGGTGTCCCTTTCCTAACACAGAAATACCCAAACCCCCTGTTGCTCTGCCTTCACTCTACGTGCTAGCTTCACGTAAATTATCCTTCCGCATCGGTTACCTTAAGCCTTAATACGACTAATGAGAAACCAACCGACGTTAATGAACAACAAAAGTATTATAGGTGAATGTTTCCAGAACGAATTCAGCACATGGTGACCATGTCAATATCTCACTAGTACGGACATGACAGCATGTGCTGAATTATGTCCGGAATTGAATGGTCAGCAGAAGGAGTAAGTGGTCGTAGTCGTTGGTGGCTTCGAAGAATGGAATGAGAGCTTCGAGGCTCCACCCCCAACGCCACTAATGCAAATCAAAAATTGTCCGTGAGAAAATGATCGTTCGGACGGCAAAGTTGCTTGTAAAACAATCGTATGTGTAGTCCGAAATAAAGGTGGGATTGTCGAAGAACGGGAGTATACCATGAAGTCCATTTAAAGAGCTGACGTTGAACAGAAGACAATGGACATGGTAGTCATTTTTTTGTTGCTACTCCGTCGCGATCCCGTTACCAGTACGTTACTTATACGTGCTGGCAAAGTATAAAGTGCTCAGAATTACTTCAGAAACTTGTCACTGCTGAGAGTACACATTACAAATAACCATGTCGAAAATAAACGAGAATTTCTTGAAGATAGGTTCGTTCAGTGAAGTTAGCGTCTTCAGAGTGCTGGAGTCGAGGAAGTATTAAGTTCTCGAGAAAACTTTCTGAGTTTACTTTAAAGTTTCAATTCTTGGTTGTTTCGATTACACTTTCATTGTCCTACTGGTGTCCCACTTTTTTGTATCACAAAAGAGTCAGAACCCCTGTTGCTGAGCTGTCACCCCACGTAAACACACCACGCAAATTATCCGTCTGCGTTGGTTACCTTGAGCCCTAATGCGACTAATGAGATTTTGCCGACGCACGGTAATCCGCGTGAGTATTGTAGGTAAAATGTTTCAGAACAAATTCAGCTCATGGTGTCGCTGCCAGTAGTTCACTTGTGCGGGCTAGGACAGCATACGCTGAATCCTGTTCGGAATTGAATGGTCTGTAGGAATAAATGGTTGTAGTAGCTTGATAAAGTTGATCAATGGGACGAGAGATGCCCACAACCCAAGCTGTGGCAGTAGATAATCGTAGTAACTGTGAGGACGGGGAGTTGGAGATGTGACGTTCCGCCCACAACACCTATAGTGCAAATCAAGAATTGACAATTAGAAAAGAGCCGTATGAAAAGCAGGAGTGCACATGGCAGTTGCACAACCACGATTACTGTAAAATCCGGATTCTA
This sequence comes from Caenorhabditis parvicauda, assembly GCA_963978915.1. NCBI lineage: Eukaryota > Metazoa > Nematoda > Chromadorea > Rhabditida > Rhabditidae > Caenorhabditis > Caenorhabditis parvicauda. The sequence continues at coordinate 6,924,647 of OZ022250.1, read as the reverse complement.
ATAAAAATTTGAGTGATTCAAAAAGTGACAAAATCACTAAAAACTTGACAAGATATAAGATGCTGGAAGGTGCGCGATGGGCACTCTTCTAACCGTTTTTAGTTACATCTCTGTGCTCTATTGCATTCATGTTGGTCACCTGTTGGTGTAACTCGCATGGTGTCCCTTCGGCCGGAAAAGATCCAAAACCCTCCTGTTGCTAATCCGCTACCCAACTAGTCCGTAAATTAACCTTCTGCGCGTTTTACCTTAATTCTCAATGCGACTAATGAGGTCCCAACCGACATACAGTAAGCCGCGTGGGTATTATAGGTGAAAGGGTCAAAAATTCAGCTCATGGTACCGCTTCCAGTAGTTCACCTGTATGGGCTAGGACAGCATGCGCTGAATCATGTTTGGAATTGAATTGTCAAATCGTGTAGGTGACCGTAGATGGCTACTCTATAAACTAAATACCGTTGATATGAAGTTCATAGGTCGTTGATATCTACAGCACATCAACGTCATAGGCCGTAGATATCAACGACCTATGAACTTCATATCAACGGTATTTAGTTTCTAGAAAAATGGAGGAAGAAATGAGAAAGTTCAGCTGCAGCTCCAATTCTGTGTTGGTAGATGATCGCAGATGCTGTGAGAAGAACATGACACGCCAAACACCAATAAGCAAAGCACAAATTGACCGTTGGATGTGCTAGTATGGATGGCAATATGCCGCATGACACTGTCGCATAGTCACGGTTACTGTATAGTCATAATCCCACAGACGAAGTAACTGAATGACTAGGAAGATAAGAATGTATGTCACAAGACCTGACGCTGCTCGGTACGCGATGAGCGAATTCACTATTTATTTCTGGATTGTATCCTCTCTGTCCATTTACTCCGCAGAAAAGCCAGATCCCCCTGTTGTTGAGCTGCCACCTCACGTATACACATCACGTAAATTATCCTTCCGCGTCGGTTACCTTAAGCCCTTATGCGACTAATGAGGTTCCAGCCTAGGCACAGTAAGTCGTGGGGGTATCATAGGTAAAGGTTCCAGAAAAGATTCAGCACATGCTGACACTGCCAGTAGTTCACTTCTACTGGCTAGGAAAGCATGTACTAAATCCTGTTCGGAATCTGATGGTCTGTAGGAGTAGGTAGTTTGATTTGCTGTTGGGAGAGGGAATAAGAAAGTCCCAAAGGGGCGGTTGCAGTGGGTGTAAGAAGAAGGATGAAGAGGTGAGTTGCTCCGCCTCTTACGCCATGAATGCAAATCGAAAATTGATCGTGGGAAAATGGTAGTATGGACGACAGGATTGCACATCAAACAGTTGTACATACAGTCAAATTTGGAGAGAACACTCTTCAGTGTCATTTTGGTGTATTCTTGGTGCCCTCTTCCAACCACAGCCAAATCTAGAACTCATGTTAGTAGCTCCTACTAACTTGAGTAAATTTCTCCGAGCTGTCTACTCTCACTGTGACAGTAGAGAGAGTATAAATTCTCCATGTATAAATTGCGAACACTCTTCTGGTTATACGTCTTGGTCCTACTGAAATCACTGTGACCATTTGTAGACGTGCCCCTTTAGTGTCCTTTTCGTGGTTCTTTCTACAACCACAAAACATAACTCCCTGTTGCTAAGCATCTATCAACATTCTTACCTTTCGTATCGATTAGTTTAAGCTCTACTTTGACTGATAAGAAACCAACCGATCTTCACGAACCATCGAGATTATTATAGATTTATTGAATATGGAGAAGAAAGCATAGAAAAACTCAACACTTTTCGGCCAATATTATCAGTTCTCCAAAGGGGCAGAAAAATGTTGAGAAAAAACTATCGGGATTACATGTGTTGAATATGAAGAGAGCAGACACGAGCGACTCCTTGGTAGAACTTCGAGCTTTTACGAGATAGAGAGAGGTGTCGTTTTGATCGAATTCTATCGAGAGTCTTGGTGTTGGTGAATAAATATGGTGTGACCGCGAGGTGCACATGGTGCATATTCAGTTTGTGGTGTTATTCTTTAAAATCATAAGCAAGTATCCATCAGTGAATTGTCGAAAAATGTGGCGCGAAAATGTTGCGACTGTTGGATATTTGTCTACTCTCCACCAAAACGCCATTTGGACGCCACAAACTGAATATGGAGGTATTTCGAGTATGGGAAAAAAACTGAATATGAAGGTATTTCGAGTATCCCGAAGGACTGGCTGGTGTAATCGGACATTTGTGAATGTTTCCGTTCCGATCCAGAGTTAAGTAGTAGCCAATGATGTTCGGAAGCCAAATTTCTTATGTTTTTCTGCGTTTTATTGGACTCCACGGAATTTGGAAAATCATTCCTCATTTAAACACTGTCTGTCTTCCGAAAACAACTGGCTAGGTATCAACTCTGAATCTGAAATTTGCAAAAAATTGTTACTTTGAAAATTTAGGTAGGTTCACTGATAACTGTTTAGAGCTGGTTTTTCACTTTTGAAACTAAGATTCTCGTCTCACATATATCGCTAGAAGCATGGCCGTTTTCAAACGCGCTCTAATCTCAATTTTGCAGAATGAGTACGGTAGGCCTACCCGAGGGTCGGGACTCTCACAACGAACAGTTAGATCTTCATGGATTTAAATTATTATTCTTACTTACAGTTCATTGAAATTAAAGGCGCATCACTTAATCGTTCTTTTGTTTCAAGGCGAAACTGCTACAGTACTAAGTAACCGATTTACAGAGGCCAGATTTTTTTACAGGTAGAGAAAGCTGTGCGTCTTAAAATTCTTTGCATAAAATATTTCAATTAGAACTTGGTGCATAAATTTTATCACTGCGCAAAATTTATAGCACCATGTTTTTTGTAGGTTGAGCATTTTCAATTTGACGATTTTACTTCCTGTTCCTTTGGATGAGACGGAGGTTTCATTTTTTTTTGTTTTTTTTCTGTTTAGTTTTTCTCTCTGAGTTTAGAAAGAGCGATGTCAAGAGAATTGTTCAAGCTCTTCTATTTTGTTATTGCACATCACCCTGCCTCTACTCTTATTTTTTGGATTTTTTTTTTCATTTGATAAGTCAAGACTGAATAATGTCAAGAGACTTTTTCAAGCTCTTCAAAATTGAATTTTTTTGACATTATTCAGACTACTCGATGGTGATTTTTTTCATTTCTTAAAAAATAGCTCAATGCATTTTCACCCGCTTCTCCCAACGCAAATAAGGCAATTCTTGAAAAACTAAGGATGAGACTCTTCATAACAAGACACTCAGAGTAGAACCCATCTCATCTTCCAGCCTAGCCAAAATTTTTTAGGTCACAGTTTTTTGTTTTTTTAGGTTTGATTTTTCCTTCGATGAGTTGAAACTGAATGATGTCAAGAAAATTGTTGAAGCTCTTCAAAATTTTATTTTATCGACATCACACAGACTCTACTCCATTTTTTCAAGAAATAAATGCAAATATTTTTTTTATTTTTCTTTCTTAGAAATAGCTCGCTGCATTTTCACCCGCTGTTCTCCACGAAACCACTTTATATCTTTCAGAAAAGAGCTCATCGTACCTTCCAGCCTTGCCGAAAATCTATAGATCAAACTTTTTTTTTGGTTTTTTTAGGTTTAATTTTTTTCTTCGATGAGTTGAAACTGAATGATGTTAAGAGTATATCTAACTTTCTTCAATTTTATTCTTTGACATCATTCAGTATCTACTCTATTTTTTTGTATTTTTGATTTTTTAAAAAATTCATCTAATTAGTTTAGACTGAGTGATGTCAAGAGTTTTGTTTAACTTCTTCCTTTTTATTCTCTGAAATCACTCAATCTATACTCTTTTTTTTTGAAGTTTTCTTTTTTTTCTGAATGACTAGAATAACTCATGAGTTTGCTCACGAGTGGTGAGCTTTATAATAATAATAATAATAATGAAATTTTCAGTTAGAAAGTTGGAATCGTTTTTCAAAATTTATCTCTTAATGTGCATTTTCTCTATTAACCATACTGATATGTCTCATAAATTACAATCAAAGATAGACCTAGCCAATTGTGTTCGATACGGCAATCGTGTTTAATACAGAAATTTTTCTCCAAATCTCCCCTAAACTCCAATAGAAAGCAGAAATAATATAAGAACTTTGCCTGCAAAACACGACTGGGTAAGTCTCTTTGTCTGTATGGTTAGTCCCGCCCACTTTTTTTTCCACTTAAAACGAAAACATCCACTTCCGATCACACCAGCTGATATGTATGATTACCCTTCTAGCGTTTTGACTATGTACATAATTGCTGCAATGTTGAGAGGTAAATGCTGAGTGTCGACGGGTTGATTAGTAGAGGTTATTGCAGGTTGATTCTAGCGATTATTATTGTAGTGTTGATCATCTGAAAGAGATTTTGGAAATCTGTGATTTAGCTTGAGGTCGTTTGCTAGGTGAGCTGTAGATACTATCCTAAGGGGAAAGTTCATCTATAAGCCCCATCCATTAAGCAACGGAGGTCGCCCCGCCTCTTTCCTTCCGCTGTGTGGTTAATCCCGCCCACGATCGGATTTTGGTTACTGTAGTCAACATCCCATTCGAGATTTGTTTAAACGGGAACGTGGGAGTCTGATTATCGGAAACAACATCATGGAACGATGGATAAATTTCCATTCAGTCATGTTTGAAGACAAGTAAACTTGATCAAGAGGCCGGAGGGGAACTGCTAACTGCAAAGTCATTTTCTTGCTTATCAATCAATAGGAGCGAGAGAACATTAACGTCCATCATCAGCTCGTAATCTGATAGAGAAACAGCAAAAATTTTCATACAGTTTAAAAGTAACAGTTCTAACTTCGTTAGAAAATGAAGATGCATTTTATTGATACTATTCTTCCTAGTGAAAGTCAAAAACTATTGAACCAACCTCGAACTATCTGGTCCAGTTGAAGTTTCTGATGGGAACGTCTGCTGCTGGATTGTTGCGGAGATATTCGAAGAAACCGTTGTTGAGGAGATAGTTGACGCCTTTGTCGGCTGGGAAAACTTTAGCAGAGCGCATTAGACGATTGCGAGTACGATTATTCATCACCCAGTTCTGAAAAACTTCAGTTAGTGAAAAGATAATTGAGAGAGAGAGAGAGAGAGAGAGAGAGAGAGAGAGAGAGAGAGAGAGAGAGAATTGGGCGCTCGGTGCCACCTACGGAGGAGCAATACTGACAGCGTGGTAACTCTCAAGAGGCGGACCTTAAGATGGGCGGTCCTTAACAGGTAGCCAGTGACTTGGCTCGAGGCCAATTCATGTTGTGGTCGGCGATGAGAATTTGACTACGGTGGGGATACATTCCAGAATGATCTCGTTAGCGCATCCTACAAGAATCGATATGAAGCGTTATCGGAGTTCAATGTTGAGACTATGGCGGCTACAGCCAAATGTGTTCGCCAGGGAAGATTGAAGTTTTCATGTACGTCTTGCTTGCGAGCAAAGAAATATCTAATACACTCATGGCAATATGTTTTGAAGACAGTAAGAAAGTTGTACCGTTATGATACCAAAACGAAAAAAGCTTGAGAAGTGATAAACTATCATTGGTCTAAAATAGTCATACGGGTGGAAATATTGCAATATACAGTAGAAAAGTCAAAATTTACAGATGGAATTGTTTATGGATTGAAATAGTCAAGAAGTCCATTCAAAGAACTCATGCTGATCAGAATACAAAGAGAATATCACGGTAGAAAATATTTCCGAGTCATTTTTACTGCTGTCGGGAGGAAGAGAGCGATCAGAATTGGAAAAAAAACAACAAAAAATAGAATCCGTAGAATTGTCTGATTTGTTCAGTCCTCTCCGAATCTTAACCTTGTTTAGGTGAATCTTTGAAAGAAAACCGACTTTCGTGCAAAAAAGTCTTTCTCTGGCTTTTTCACTGTTTTCTTCCCTCTCTATTCATGAAAAAAAGAACCTTCCGGCCGACTATCAAAGTGACCAAGACGTTGATGTTGAATTTTAGTGAAAGAATCGTTGATGTTGAAATTGTATCCAATCACGAGTCTCACTACAATTCGAGAACATGTGAGATTGCTTTTATGGATATGTAATTGGAATCGTATAGTTGGATATCTCACCTGAGGGGTTGGCTACAATTCGTAAAAATAAAACATTCTCACTCTCTTTCTAGCTCTTTCGCTCTTTCGCTCATTCTCTCTCACGCTCTCTCTCTCTCCCTCTCTCTCTCTCTATCTATCTATCTCTCTCTCTCTCTCTCTCTCTCTCCCTCTCTCTTTCTATCTATCTATCTCTCTCTCTCTCTCTCTCTCTCTCTCTCTCTCTCTCTCTCTCTCTCTTCCGCTCCATTTCTCTCAACTCCCTTCCTTTTTTCTCATTCTTGCAGGTCGGTCTTCTGAGTACGTTAGTTGTTTATGAGTACGACGTGTAACCGAGAATCAGAATCGTACAAATAATTAACAACTCGTGATAGCAGTAGGTCACAAGGCTCATTACAACAATTATCTGGCATCAGAACTGACGTATGAGCAAAGCCCATATCTGGCTCTGCTTCAACTTCTGATAATAACTAACACGGAACAGATACAAGAAATATCTGAGGGGCTGATTGGGGTCTTGGCTGGTATGCAAAAGATACCAGAACGAATTCAGCACATGGTGCCATCGTCAGTAGTTCATCAGTACGAACTGAGACAGCATGTGCTGTATTATTTTCGGAATCGAATGGTCAGCAGGAGTAGTTGGTGTAGTCAGTGTGCTGTTAGAAAAACTAATAACAGAGGTTCTCAGCCTTAAAAGTCAATAATACAAATCAAAAACAGACCGTGGGAAAATGGTCGTACAGGGGCAATAATGCAGCTCGCACAACTCCCTGTTTACGCTACCAACTGAGAGAGAGAGGAGGGTGGAAGGTGCCCGACAAACATAGACAATATTTGAATTTGTGTAGGTTTACGAGCGCACGTGTGCACAACCTCTAGACGCCAGTGCGCACGCGAGAGAGTGTGTGGAGGGAAGAGCGTGCAGCGTCTCCACTTTTTACGTTTTACAGAGACTATCGTACAGTTGTGTTGTCAGAATGTAGAGAGAGTACTGTTAGAAAAATGAAACAATCAATAGAATATGTTCAGTGAGATGGATCTGTTGATTCAGAGCAATTGAGTGCAGTCTGCATCTTCGGAGTGATGAATGGTAACGGAAAGAAGCATAATCTGTGGCGAGTTTTGTTTTCCCCCGGAACTCTTTCCATCAGTTTCTTGTTAGACGAGACATAGAAGATCCAGACTTTACTCGTTTTCAATCTATTTTGATAAAAGATAATTACTATAATGAGCCTTGCAAACTGCTATCACTCGTTTTTAATGAGTTGTACGATTTTGATTTTTGATTTCACGTCGTACATGTAAACATCTGACGTACCGAGAAGATCGGCTAGAGATACAGGCATCAGAGTAAGATAGTGGATAAGAGTTAGAGACCTGGGAACCGAGGAAGCAAGAGAGCGAGAGGGTCAGGGATTGTGAGCTAGACTTGTTTAGAACGAAGGAAGGGAAAAAGGGGCGGGCGACAACTCCGATGCTTATTGGTCGACGTTCCTTTTCCCTCGAACTGAAACGTTTCCAACAGAGCTTACCACAGTGAAAGAATAATGAATTAGGAGAGAGAGAGAGAGAGAGAGAGAGAGAGAGAAAAAGAGAGAGAGAAAGAGAGAAAAAAGAGAGAGAAAAAAAAGAGAGAGATAGTGAGAAAAAGAGAGAGAGATAGTGAGAAAAAGAGAGAGAGAAAGGAGAGAAAGGTAGCTGGAAGACAAGAGATTTTTTCTTTATTCTGGTATGGCACACCAAATTCAATTCTTTCAGAAGCTTTTGATCTTAACAGGAACAAACTTATTGATACACATTTATTGAAACTCATAGAAAAAAACCAGAAAGGTTTCCGAGTTGATCTTCAATTTAAAATTTCGGAAACCAGTCTGATGAAAAAAACTATGGAATCGTAAATGGAGTATGGAGGTTATGTATGGGGGATAGTTGCTTTGTATGGATTCTGGGGGTTATTATAGAGTATTTGTTTGAAATAGTTCTTTTGATTGATTATTGATTGGAGATAGGTAATGGTGATAGCAAAGTGTGGTGGGAAGGACTAGAATGGGATGAACTATTGATTGAGTTGGAGAGGGTTGGAGTGGGAATAATGTATAGTTACATAAAGCATAGATTTTCCTTGCGCATGAAATCTCTACAAAAAAGGAACCCGAGGAACATCAATAGGAAGGTGAAGAA
>OZ022250.1:6891401-6911401 GCA_963978915.1 Caenorhabditis parvicauda | reverse complement strand
TGTAAGCCCAAGAACCGTAGAAGATCGAGCATCTGAACGGAAACTCTACGAATCTTTTCGTCCATCTCGTCTTTCTTCTCTTTCCGTGGAGCTGAAGAATAGTGAAGATTTTTCTTTTCACTCTTTCACTCACTCACTCTTTCTCTTTCTCTCTCTCTCTCTCTCTCTCTCTCTCTCTCTCTCTCTTTCTTTCTTACTCTTTCTCTTTCTCTTTCTCTCTCTCTCACTCACTCTCTCTTTTTCTCCCTCTCACTAATAACTCACGGGACGTCGATTGTGTACGTTCACGATGTGAGCGGTAGTCCACGGCAGACAGAGTTCAGCCGAGAATAACCCAAACATGGCGCAGCGGAAGAAGAAGATCATGTAGTCGACGATCGAGTATTTCTGGACCAAGATACTCCGAGCGTTGGTGAGAAAGATTTCAAGTAATCCAGCAAGCATCGATCCAATTCCCTGAAATTCCGAAACTAGGTTCAAAGTCCGGTTGTCTCCAGAATAAGTTTTCGTTATTCCCTATTCTTCATAATAAAACTGACTACATACGGCAAGAAGGGCAAAGACTCTACGAGTTTCCCAACTTTCTGCAAGACTCACCATCATCAACTCATCAAAGTACGTTTCAGTCTCCACCATCATGGTCGACATTTTCTTCATCGCAAAAATGTTCGCTGACAACATCGTGAGCGCAACTGGCATAAGGAAGTGGATGTCGTATTGAACCTCATCGACGTTGTCCGACCAGTCAGCAGAAAAAAGAACAGAGAAGTTGGTAGCAGTTATCTCCATCTGAAAAGTCGTTCTGTTTTCCAGGTTGAGTCGCGCACTAACTGGAGCTAGATGAGCTCACGGCAGTAGGAGAGAAAAAAGTAAGCGGCTGACTGACAAGATATCAACCAGCGAGGCGTCAGTGGGATGGGGGGGGGCGGGACTCATCAGAATTACCCAGAAATTTTGAACGATGATGCTTTTGAGAATGTGTAAACAAACTAAGGAAGTTGAATTGAAGGTAAAGTGAGATCAAGAACGGTTTACTTCGAAACTCATCGTTTCGACTTCCCAGTGTAAACTTTATTCACGAAGAACGGTTATATAAGAGACGTTTCACGAGAGAAACGACCGAAAACAGCGAAAAAGTGCGTTAGGCTGTGTGTAGACCGTTTTAGTTGAAATTTTGTACACGAGTAGATTCAAGTGCGCTGAATCCAAATATGTCGGTTCTCTTCCAGTATGTCCTACCAAAGTCTCGCAGTACTTGCCCAAACTTGGCACTTTCCAAAATTCAGACTATCATATCTTTCTTCAAACATTTTTTCAAGAAAAACAATTTTAGTAACAAAGTAATACAAACATGAGAAATCGATCAATATAAAAATTTCTGAAACTTATCGATTGATTTCGGCACAGCCGTTTTTCGTTCATAACTTCACTCATATATCCGCGCGGCCTTATTTTTTGATCTCATTACATAGAGAAAGAAAAGACGCTTCGATTGAATACAAAAAATCAAAAATTCGTTGTGCGTGTGAATTAGTATGTACTGTTGAGAAAAATACTTCTCAAAAGTACCCTTCAAAATAAAATTTCCGACTTTTTTATGACTTCAATCGTTTTTTCATCACCACAAAAGGTATAGTACCAAAATTAGAAAGTAAAGTTTGCCTGGTTCTTGAGATACGGTATTCACATTTTTCATTTTTCACCAAGTTTGCGCACGCTTATCTCCAAAACTGGACCATCAACGTTGCTTGATTTTTGATTCAACAATGTCTGCTAGTCGAGATCTATCGTTTGATAGTAATCACTATGTATCCCGTTCGAATTTGAGAGATTTCTCATGCTTCGAATCAACCCTATGAAAGAACATGTTTCACACCTTTTAAGTACTGTAAAACAACAATTACAACCCGATTTGCCGTGATTTTATTGTTTTGCTCTGTTCTCGAACATACGTAACTTTTCCGGAAAATTCATCAAATTTTGGCTGCTTTATCTCTGTTTTCATGAAAAAGCGAAGAATGAAGTGCAAAAATTGTTTTTACACATTGAAACTACTACCATTCTCTGTAAAATCTTTTTCTGATCAGGATTGATGCGAAAATCTTCAGAATTGATGCAAAATGAACAAAAATAGACAAAAATATTGAAAAACGGACCGAAAAAAAGAAGAGGAAACAAGGAGAGCGCGCAATACAGTATCTTTCTTTCATTCTTACTTTCTTTTCTCCATGTGATTTTTTGAAGTTTTTCATATAATTCAGCTCATTTCGCATCGATTTTGAAAAACTAAGAATCATTTCGGAACAGAAAAATATTTTACATCGATTGGTATTAGTCATGTCGTCGATGAAGATGTTGAAACTTTGCTATGGGATATATTTTCCTTAAACTTAACTTTGTAATAAAAAAAAATGTTTTTCGTCACCAAAAAAGTTTTTGAACTTGCTGAGCTGAGTAAACGAATGGAATAAAAATATGAAAAATCAATTTTGCCATTTCTTAGCGTCTAAATGACGATGAAATGAGCTTTTTCATAGGGTTGCATGAGAAATCTCTCAAATTCGAACGGGATACATAGTGATTACTATCAAACGATAGATCTCGACTAGCAAACATTGTTGAATCAAAAATCAAGCAACGTTGATGGTCCAGTTTTGGAGATAAGCGTGCGCAAACTTGGTGAAAAATGAAAAATGTGAATACCGTATCTCAAGAACCAGGCAAACTTTACTTTCTAATTTTGGTACTATACCTTTTGTGGTGATGAAAAAACGATTGAAGTCATAAAAAAGTCGGAAATTTTATTTTGAAGGGTACTTTTGAGAAGTATTTTTCTCAACAGTACATACTAATTCACACGCACAACGAATTTTTGATTTTTTGTATCCAATCGAAGCGTCTTTTCTTTCTCTATGTAATGAGATCAAAAAATAAAGCCGCGCGGATATATGAGTGAAGTTATGAACGAAAAACGGCTGTGCCGAAATCAATCGATAAGTTTCAGAAATTTTTATATTGATCGATTTCTCATGTTTGTATTACTTTGTTACTGAAATTGTTCTTCTTGAAAAAATGTTTTAAAAAAATATGATAGTCTGAAGTTTGGAAAGTGCCAAGTTTGGGCAAGTACTGCGAGACTTTGGTAGGACATACTGGAACAGAACCGACATATTTGGATTCAGCGCACTTGAATCTACTCGTGTACAAAATTTCAACTAAAACGGTCTACACACAGCCTAGCGCACTTTTCGGTCGTTTCTCTCGTGAAACGTCTCATAAATTTTCGTGGCAATCAACGATAGTCTGTACAAGCTCAAAAAAAGTGACTGTAAGAAGCTTTACTGACATGAGAGCTCGTGACTGCTCTGCGACAGTGAAGAAAATTTTGGCGAGAACTTTAAATACGTTTGCCTTTTCACTAAAGGAAAGTCTGAATACAAGATACTGACGAGTTTTGATTTTTTGATGAGTATCGGTCATGACTCAAAAACAAAGACGACGAAGTCATGCAGTTCTATCGTCTTCACCATATTTTCAAACCTAGGAGACAACAACTAAGAACGTATGTAGTCACTGGGTACATGGGTAAGCTCAATTTCAATATCGTTTTTTGCAGTCTCAAGTACTATCGGTGTGTTGCAGGGTTCTGTGCCAGAACAAGTTTCTGAGTGTGTTCACGGTCGAAACGAGTCACTTTTGATATCACAGGTGATCAGGATGTTGTCCGCCCCTCTCCAGTTAGGTTGACTATCGAAAGATCAAAAACGGTCGATTTTGAGCCGCAGTTCACTTCATCGAATGTCTGAGGTTTTTTCAGAATCCAATTAAACGAACAAGCTTGGTAACAAACTTTATGGGAGACGATCTTCAAAGCATTTGGGATTCTACTGTGCTGTCGTCAATCAAGACGATGTAGATAGTATTAATCGCCAGGTTTTGGAGAAATTTCTGAGTGGTGACGTCGTTAATTGAAAATCGAACTCAAAACTTTGCCTTCCCTGTCTTCAACTGATGTTTGCAGTTTTCGGCACAGCTTAGGACCAGTGCGCCGCAGGCCCACTGGTCCATTTAGGTTCAGTTACGCTCATTTTGGCTTGAAAGTGAGAACCACCATCATATACCAGGGTATCTTTTAGGACTGATGAAATTTTTCAAAAAAAAGTCACAAGAATTATCGTTTCCGAGTTCAGCACTACTGAGAACCATGTAATTCTAATGTACATGATTCATTCAGTTGTGACAATTGTCTCTTCATGACACTGAAACTGTGAGGAAGTTGTTACAATTGTTTCTAGACACTTTCCTGTTCACTTTTTTTCGGTTTGTTACCAGCTCAATGCAACTGGAATCTTATAAAACGTAGTGAGAACATGTGTTAAAACAACTTCATTAGCCTTAACCGTTCGAGATTCTTCTAGAAATCCAGGGTGATCAACAAGCAGTGAAGATTCATTACATTAGACATTGTTTACCAGGTATACTCGATCCTCTCGAGACCAATCAGAGTCACATGAAAAATAACCAACGTCTGTGTTTCTGGAAAAGTAATTCGAGTTGTGAATCATCTGCTACTCAAAACGACCACTTTTCCTGCAAGTAATTTGAAGATTTCATTTTTGAATCCATAAATAGTCTGATTACAGTATTATGAAAGTGAACAGAGTACTGTACCATATGAATGTTTGAAGCAGTACTATTTTACTGATATACAATACCATTTGAGTACTTGATACATTAACGTTACCGTTAACGAATAAGTATTTTATAGTCGAGATACAGTATCTCAAATATATTTCATACAGTATCCTATAATTCTTTATTCAAATCCGATCAATAATGTTCAAACATCGCATTTCTGCTCCAATCTTACGAGCTTGTAGTCGTTCAGGACAGCTGGATTCTGGAAATCTTAGGTCACACTTTTCTAAATCCTAGACCAACCTCCTCAAACGTAGCGACGTAGTTGTTCTTCCACTGGACCGGTTGTACATTCGCCATGAAACGTGGTGGCTTCGACTTTGTTAGTGGTCCAGCAGAAAGAACTTTCACTTTATTCTCTCCGCTTTTCACATACTTCTCGATCAGCTTGATTATATCGTCTGGAATCTCCAATTTTATAAAGAAGAAGTGAGAAAGAGAGAGAGAGAGCGAGAGAGAGCGAGAGCGAGAGGGAACGAGAAATGAACACTTCAGACAACCAGAAGTACCGTATCATACGACCAAACTAGTGTTCTGAACTTCTGTTATGAATTCACTAGTGATTGTCCAACTTTAATTTTCTCAATTTCCGTTAATTCTAATGTTGCTAAAAAAAGAAAGCCAAATGATAGAAGTAATAGTTATACTCAAGCGACACGTTCCACAAATTATGAATACCCATATCTCGATAGTTTCCACCGTTAACATGGATTCAAATTTACACTTCTCTCCAACTAAAACCTCGGTGTCTCAGAAGAATGAAGTCCCTGATGTTTGCCTCGATATTTTCAACCACAATATTGTCTGTTTCCTCGAGTAAATCGAAGAAGGTAAAACCGTCCTCAACCTTGATTTCATTAACGTTTTTTTTTAAATTTTGGAACAGGTTCTGGCTCACTCTGAGAGTCAGCCAACTATACAATTGCGATTTCATGCACATGGCAAAGAAGGCAATTGCGCATGTTCCCGAATTGTAGCGGCTCGTGATTGGATACAAAACCCAGCGCCATTGTTTCTCACAAATATCATGAGATTTTCAGTATAGAGAGAGGGATTTTTACATGTTATTCTTGAAAATGGCTATTTTGAGATAAATACTGTAAATTCTAGTGAAAAGTGTGTGCAGAATGTGATTTTCAATGAGAAGTCACAAAACAACACAAAACAATCACAAAAACTTTTTTTTTTACAATTTCAATAGTAGTCATCAGGAAATATTGTTATCAGCTGTACAAGTAACTTCTTGCCAATTTTGAGAAAATTTAATTATTTTTTCTTTAAATTATGTCGCACATAGCTTCCTTTACCTGTAAAAAAATCTGGCCTCCGTAAATCGGGTACTTAGTACTGTAGCAGTTTCGCCTCGAGACACAAAACGATTTAAGTGATGAGCCTTTAATTTCAATGGACTGAAAGTAATAATAATAATTTAAATCCACAAAGATCTAACTGTTCGTTGTGAGAGTCCCGACCCTCGGGTAGGCCTACCGTACTCATTCTGCAAAATTGAGATTAGAGCGTGTTTGAAAACGGCCATGCTTCTAGCAATTTACATATGTGTGTCGTTTCACAAAGATGGTCAACGTTTTTCCACTGTTTTGAGGAATCCCTATCTCATCAGACACCAAGAGTCTTTGTGAAATTGCCAAGTTCTCGATTTTGAGCCAGTTTTTTGCAAACTAAAATTAAAAAGTGATTACAATATAAAACTTTAAAAACGAAGAAAAAAGGAGGAAACGAGGTGATAAAAAAATGTTCAATATTCATATGAGAAAATCAGCTGAAGGACGTTCACTGGCCTATAGATTTTTGACACATGAACAAAATTTTTACCTTTCTTGAGTTCTTTTCCATTGCAGGTGACAGCAGTCGCCGAATCCAGGATAGACGTCAGAGCCAATTTCGGATTTGCCAGAACCTTCTTGATAGCCGAGTCGGCTCTTCTCGCGTTTGGAGCGAAGCAGAAACACTGAATTAACTCTATAGGTTATGGTGTAGAGGATATTGATTTGATTAGCGCCATACGTAGTAGGAATTCGATTTCTGTTTACCGCAGTCATCTAAACTATGATTGGACAGTGAAAAAGCGGAAGTTGTAGCTCTTTTTGAAAATGTTCATTTCAAAATTAATTTTTTTGGTTTGGCATTGAATCCTTAATGACGAAAAATGTCCAGGACGACTGTCGACCATTTACGGTCAGGTTCACCGTTCATTCACAACTTGGAATTAGATCCAATCATTTAAACTCAACTTTAAAAAATTACCAGAGGAAGAATCAAGAAAAGTAGGTGAAGCTTGAACATCTTTCGGCAAGTGAACATTTACACTGGGCTAGAGGCATAGACGATTGAAAACAAATTAATTATCTGATTTATTGGATCCTTAGGTTGTTGGTTTTTTCAGTTCCAGGAAGTATAACCTGTTGGAGTATTGGCAATAAATCGAGTTCCGAAGGTTCGTCAGAAGAATTTGTATTAAGTTCACAATTTTTACCATGAATATTGAAAACGCTGTGAAACGTACAATTTGAAGGAAGTTTTCCCGTTTCCGAAAAAGTTTCATGGAGTTTATAGCGACAATATAGTCGAAACCCTGAGAGAAAACCATATTGGTCAATCCTAAGCCTAAATGCACTAGTGCCAAGCTTCCAGTGAAATATAGAGTTTAAAAAATTATTTCGTCCAATTTTTGAATAAGTGCTAAAAAGTTATGATAGTATACCTTAACGTTTTGGGAAACATGATTTCACGGTACTTGAGAGAGCAATGATTGAAAAATGTTGTAAAAGGAATAAATTACAAGCCTAGGACCAAACTCACTCGACATGAAGGGAAATGACTTTTACCAGCCTTTAACCAAAGTGTTATCCAATCACTTCCTCTTATTGTTTTTAGTTCTTTTCCATTCTGTTTTATTGGGTTCACTTTCCGATAATCACATTACATTGTTTTTTCTGCACAACCATGTTGGCCAAGCGTGACATTACCTCGTTTTCACCTGTTTCATTGACTTTTAACTGGTCGAAGGTACACTGAACTCCGTGTGTAATTTGTGGTTACTTATGTAGACAGGTTTAATCAAAAACCTATTTTTACGAGAAAAGTCATAAAAAGATTGAATATCAGCTAATTCCATCAGTTTAAAGAACTTTTATCAACGATTTTTGAAATTTTTACAGTTATGACGACTGAAATTCACCAGTTCTTCGTTACCGTAATTCCCAGTGTTATTTTGAGATTATGGAAACTTGTGTCGTCAGGGCGATGATTAAGTTTTTCCACATACAGACAACTGCGTTTCGAGTTTTAATCAAAGCGATGTCTGTCCATCACATCATCATGGTTGACTAACTCATGTTGAAATCAGACATCACGCTCGCAGTACTCATCCAAATTTAGTCATTTCGAGAGTTTGAATTTAGATGACCAATCGCTTTTATTTGTCCTAATTATAGCAATTTTCTGCTAGTATTCCTGTATCTGCGTGCTTCAAATAACTCTCAAAACTTTTGGAATTTCGAGAGTTGTTTGGAGCATGAGATACACGAATACTAGCTGAGAATTGGAGTCACATTTTCATATGACTAGATTTGTAGATCACTTTTTGATTCTTCTTGACTCTCTCTCTCTCTCTCTCTCTCTCTCTCTCTCTCTCTCTCTCTCTCTCTTTCTCTTTCTCTCTCCCTCTCTCTCTTTCTATATTTTTTCCTCCAAGAGTGAAAGTTTCAATCTTCCACTCAAAAAGTGCAAGTTTTTCAATTCATCTGATTCACGATTTCTGGTTTCTAGAAAACCTCAATGTCAAATGGGTATAATCACTCTTTTCAATGGTATGATTATTTTATAGCCGTGCCTTTTTCTTGTACTTACAGTTTGATTGTAGTTGGCCTACACAAGAATGTCTAGGATGCTGTGAAACTGTGAAAGTGAGATTGAGACTGAGAGAGAGAGAGAGAGAGAGAGAGAGAGAGAGAGAGAGATGTCAGGTGTCATCGGAAGTTTTCTGGGGTTCTCCTCAAAAAGCCTTCAAGAAACTATGAAGTCGTACTCCGATTTCATCTTTTTCACAGTTAAAATACCAAAATTGAAGGTAAAAACAACCGGATATAACAGCTTTAATTAGATTATACACAGGTGTAAGTCGACTGTGTTCCTTGGCCTTTTTTGGAACCAGTCATTACTTTTTCGTTCGAATAACTCCTTTGACTCATAATTACTATGCGTTACGAGACCTTTCCCAATACACGAAACACTGCGATGTTTTCAGCCAAACTTCGTTTTTTGACTTCGGTTACTAAAAATATAATTTTGAATTCAAAAAAATCTGTTTTTCCGAAGAAAGTTGATAATAATCTGCCAGATTTTAATACATCATCACCTGAAGCTACAATTTCTGTCAGTTGGGTGGTTGAACTCGAAAATAATACTCCCATCCTTTCAAAAAGAACACCGAGGGATGAATAAAGCATCTTAACAAGTAGTACTTTGTAGGATCTGAAGCACATCACTAGTACTTGGTGGGACTGATAATTAGGCGTGATGCGTGGGATCACATGATAATATCGTTCCCAAGTAAACAATTGAAATTCGTGTCTTGATGTCAATAATTGTTTACTGAAACCTTTCTGTCTGGATGTCACGGAATCGTGAAATGAATCTTTTGTGCACTCCGGACAGTTCCTTCTAGTATGGTCATGTAAAACAACACAATCAACTCGAGCCGATCTGACTAACTCCAAGAAGGACAAACTAGCGCTAGTACCCACTTATTTCTTTTTCCTCATCTGACCCATCTCGGCTACCATTATTCACCTAACTTCTAATAAAATCAGTCAAATCACATTGAATTTTGAATGGAATGGATTTTCAAGTGCAAACTCCAGTACTATACTTCCAATCCCTTCATCTTCGAAATAGATTCAGATAGCTCTGAAACCTGAATGTTCAGATCCCACTTCGATGTCAAACTACTGTCCGACACACTTCCGTTCTGTCATTAGCATCTCGGTGATACTTTTCGACTCTATTACATGTATTTTCCATTGTGTTCTATTAAGAACTTTTATCAAGTTCCGGTATTCTTATCATCCACTTTTCATGTAAGTTTGACTTTTCTGGAGAGAGAGAGAGAGAGAGAGAGAGAGAGAGAGAGAGAGAGAGAATTTTTCAGTGGTTACTACATGGTATTCATCCTATGTTACTTCTTCACATTGTTCGCAACATCATGCCGACAACTTCGAAACTTCACCGACTCTGAGTATACAAGATTTCTGTTCAGTTTTTGGTTCGACATTACGTACACAATTGCTGAACTTGCTATTCAGCCTGTTTGTGAGTTTCTTTTTTTTCCAGTCAATGTCTTCATAGCTGAATTTAGTTTGATATTCAAAATGCTGACTTCTCTCTCTCTCTCTCTCTCTCTCTCTCTCTCTCTCTCTTTACATCAACATTAACAGAACCTTCAAAAAATTTTTCAATGAACAATTAAGAAAGATTTCAACCATCTTCAAGTTTTACAATTTTCAGCTCTGGTATGTCTCCTAGAAAGATGCTACGCTACATATAAAGCTTCATCCTATGAGCATACCAAATCGGGATTCCTCTTTTGTGTTATTTTTCTCGTTTTGGTAAGATTTCCGTAGAGAATATTCACAACAGGCTGCTTCCAGGTCTCATTGGTTGGCTTTGAATATCTTCTACTACTGAAGAACGATGCTTGGGCTGAGAGGCTGAAGTTCATCTATGCTTGTTTGACGGCGGCGGTCAGTTTCATTTTTTTTTGAGATTTCACAATTTTCTCTAGAATAGAAGTTCTGACTCATGTAGGATGCACAGCGATAGTTCAATCCTCCTGGGAACCGCGATTTTTTTGTTTTTTCTCTGTCTAACTGAAAAACGGAACGTAAACCACTAGGTATTTGTACCTGGTAAAGTGGATCTTTCATAAAACTCCGAAATGAACATCCTATGTTCAATCCCTACTGGAATCACATTATTTTGTTTTTTTTTAATGAAACAGTTTTTTCCAGCTAATATCAAGTCTCTACTTCCTGAACCGACGTTGGGTTATGAACTTCAAGGCTCAACTGAACCTGACAACACGATATCAAATAGCTGAGAATCTCAAGTCTCTGAGGTATTGTTTTTTGTGTTCCTCTTGTGATTATATCGATTTCACAGGATATTCTTCCCCTATGCAATATGCGAGTTGATTATATGCATTGTCTTCGCGATTCTGCCCATTTTTGGTGTCCAAATGTACTTTCAAGAGTTTATGTGTACTCATCTATACTACCCATTTCTCTACTTATTCGGGAGGATTGTGAGTTTCTAGAAATTACTTCATTTTTCATTTGAAAAATCAAGCCACTTAATTGGCTACGGATAATGTTATGACTGTACCGCGGCTTTCAAAAGAAAATTCAATAGGTTCATTGGAATGTTTTGGTAATTTAATGTATTTTGAAAGTATGAGTGTATGAACTTACAAAAAAGTGAAGTTAGTAACAGTAATGCGAAGTCATGGTAAAATCGAATGGACGGAATAGGAAAATTTAGGTTCAGTAGGTTGAAATCAGTAGATGAGAATTTTGAGTACAATAACAAAAATTTAAAAAAAAAACTTGTACATATTTACCTACGAAATATTTTTACAAACAAGGTTGTCTAATTCTGATTTCTCCAGATCCTTCAGTTCCTCTTGATAACAACGCCAATAGCCGTGATTCTAAGCGAGAAGATGTTCAAAGAATACCTCAAATCGTGGTTTTCGTTCAGGGATTTGAACAAGGTGAACGTCTCAACTGACAGAAGTGCTGGTAGACCATGAATGCATGTTCCTTTACATACAACATCATCTCAAGTTGTCTTTTCAGAAAAAGCCGATAACCAAGAAATCAGTGAATATCGTCAACGTACTCGGCCACAGAATTTCCTTCGTCGAGACTGGAATAACTGGTCAAAATAATCATTTTCATCACCTTACTAGTGCTTGGGCCTGAATATGTTTCAGAAAAACATGACCACCTCGTTTCTATGTCGGTTTTTAGGCTAAATTCTGTGTTGCTTCGTGTGAACTTCGGGTTTTTTTCTGTGATTTATGTGAAGACAAACGAACTTACTCTATAAATTACTTATAAAAATATGAATATCCGTTTATCATGTTGGAATTAATAAATTTCAGAAAATTATAATAAAAAATCTGTCGGAGAAGTATCAATTTCTCAGCCGTACTGTAAGACTCTAACAGAAAGAAATAGAACGAAACTGACCTTCTGATCTTGCATTCAGCGTTTCTAAGTCTTTTTGTAGAAACGAATGCACATATATCGCTAGAAGCATGGCCGTTTTCAAACGCGCTCTAATCTCAATTTTGCAGAATGAGTACGGTAGGGTCGGGACTCTCACAACGAACAGTTAGATCTTTGTGGATCTAAATAATTATTCTTACTTTCAGTCCATTAAAATCAAAGGCTCATTACGTACATCGTTCTTGTATTTCAAGGCAAAACTGCTACGGTACTAAGTACCCGATTTACGGAGGCCAGACTTTTTTACAGGTAGAGGAAGCTTTGTGGAATGTTTATGAAGCTTGGAGTGACTATGATTTTTTTTGTTTGTTTAATTAATAAAGTTCGCAATTTGAGAATAGAAAAGCTGTTCATTTTCCAAAGTTTTGGGTAGACCGGCATTGGACCGTAAATGGGCGACAGCTGTCCTGGACAACTGTCATCCAATTTTTTTATTTTTTAATTACCAAACTTTCAAAAAATAATACTGCAACTGCCTTTGAATCAGTTAGCGGTTTTCGATTGCTGAAACAGAGAACTGATTTCATTTCCCAGACAGGTGCGATGAACTTATCTGATGTTTGAAAGTCTTGAAACTATAATCTCATTTTTCCACCTGTTTGGTGGAAGAATACACACATTTTGTTCACGGGAACTTCAATTTTTGTCGAGAAGAGACACTTCAAACATTAAGATTTCTCACTACTTTTCGCAGAAGTCTTCAGATTTTTTGAATGATTTCTTTCTTTTGAAGATTGAGGTTTCGGCTTGAAAAGATGACTATTTTTCTTTCAGTGGGCATTTTATGTCGCGACATGTCGGCGAAAATATGGTAGTTGAAAGCAGAAAAAAGAGAGAGAGAGAGAGAGAGAGAGAGAGAGAGAGAAAGAGAGAGAGAGAGAGAGAGAGAGAGAGAGAGAGAGAGAGAGAGAGAGAGAGAGAGAGAGAGAGATAGGGAGGAATAGTAAAGACAAAGTGTTGAGAGAATGAACAGTATCTGTCTTATCAAGTTCAGCCATGAGATCCTTGATGATCTTTGCACTATCAAGATGTTTGTGCATAACGTGAAATGGTGGTTGACTATCTCTTTGAAGTTCTGGGTGAACCGCCATTGGACCGTAGATGGGCGACAGTTAGGCATCTGTCGATTAATTAAAAACCAATGCCGATCCACTCGGAGTCCATTTGTCGCACGGTACATCTGGTCCATCTGATCGGGCGACAGACGGACTGCGAATGGATCGATATTGGACTGTAATTGGGCGACAGATAACCCGTCCGACAGTCGCCTATTCAAAGTCCAATGCGGATTCACGAAAAACTTTGGAGTTCTTACTGAAAAAAACCCGAGGTTTTTGAAAAAAAAAGAATTTTCAAAGTAACGAAGAACTTTCTCACTTACTTAATGGCTAACACTTGCGATTTTCCTTTTAGAAAATTTTATTTTATGGTCGAAAATGTACATAGATTCAGCTTATCTTCTATGTAGTTTGATGTTTTGCCTTTGTTCCCTTCCTATTTGTGAACGTTGTTTTGGTTCACAGGGTTAAGGTTTTTTGACTTTCTGGTATTTCCAGGTTCTCTTATCGTATGTCACGTGGCTTTTTTTGAATACGAGGAAGTCAGATCACTCATACTATACATACTTGGTCTTGTTATTTTTATGTTCTCAAGTAATACTGAACCTAAATGGATCAGTGTGCCGCAATCGTAGTGCAGCATGTATTTTTTTATTTTAAGAAAAAAACTGAACCCATTCTGTAAATAGTTTTTTTAAAAAATGATTTATTAGTAAGGTGACTTTTTTCATGAGAGAGAGAGAGAAAGAGAGAGAGAGAGAGAGAGAGAGAGAGAGAGAGAGAGAGAGAGAAAGAGATAGAGAGAGAGAGAGAGAGAGAGAGAGAGAGAGAGAGAGAGAGAGAGAGAGAGAGAGAGAGAGAGAGAGAGAGAGAGAGAGAGAGAGAGAGAGAGAGAGAGAGAGAGAGAGAGAGAGAGAGAGAGAGAGAGAGAGAGATAATTTCCTCGAAATTCGATCCATGCCGTGTTGCAATTTTTATGCGCAAGCCCCGCGGTCCACACTGGCAGATGACTACCTGGAAGTTTCTGATGCACGCCGCCACCTGACATTGCGAACTATGAATGAGCAAAGTGAAAGAATGTAATAATAGTATTTATTAGTCTGATGTTCTATTCTGAAAACTTGATAACATCTCGAAGTGCAGTAAGCTTGATGAGTTTTTTGTATTCCCGGAGAAAAGTGTGTTTCGTCATAATGGAACCCAGCCTTCGCGACCTTCCCTTTGTTATTCTCCCAGTCAGATCTCGAGCGAGAAAAAGTTGCAAATTAATTATTGCGTACAACACTTTTGATTTATGACTCAGTTATGCGCCATAATTCGATTTGGTCGCAAACGATTGCGTGATAACATTCAGCAAATCCATTCTTCTTGTTTTCTCTCTTTTTCAAGGAATCAATTTGATTCTGGCATACATTGCTCCGTCTGCATGGTTTCAAGGCTTCGTTGCATGACATTTTGTGTACGATTGAATTCAGTGTCTCTAAATGATGTCTCTCTCTCTCTCTCTCTCTCTCTCTCTCTCTCTCTCTCTCTTCTCTCTCTCTCTCTCCCTCTCTCTCCCCCTCTAATTTCTATCTTTCACTCACTCTTATGGTACTTGATATTGCTCATAAAACCTATTACCTCAACCCCTTCATATAACTTTGCTACTTTGCACCTACTTCTGCCAACAAATGAACAACGACAGCAGTTCAGAAATGGCAAACGAGATATTCCTAGTTACTGATTTCACGATAGCAACTCTACAAGTGCTCTGTAGCACGGGCAACGGGTTCATCATATTTTTATTCTTCAGGTGAAACATTTTATCTCTATTCAGTCCATGTGAAACTTTGCTAGTAAAGCGTTTCGACAGAGCGTGGCGCCACTCTTGCATTTTTGAGAACTTTTTTTACAAAAAATATCGCATGGTCCTGAATATTCATGATTCTCCTCTTTAAAAAAATTAATTTTCCAGGTTCAAAATTCTCAGAAATAATCAACATCTCAGACTTGTCTTTTTCATGGCACTCACAGACTTTTTGTTAGCAGTGACAGGTGATTTTCTTCAATTTACCTTGTTTCAATCAGAATTTGGACGGTTTATGGTCCGGGCAAACTCTAAACTTCCCAAAATTTTTCTCTGAAGGCTCCCAAGTTTCGGGTGGACCGGTATTGGGCTCTGGATGGGCGACAGTTCTGTAGTGTCACCCCTTTACAGTCAAATACGGGTCAACCATGAAACTTAGAAAAGATGATAATTAAAATCTAAATTCAACTCAATCCGCAACATCGATTTGTGAGTATTTTCAGTTCAACTGCCGACGAACATACCGAATTTCAAAAATAAATACTAGATATTTTTTGTTGATATTTTTAAATCACAATCAAGCAAAAACGACGGTAAGCTGGGTTAGAATTCTATATGATTATAGGGGTAAAAGTAACTGTGAACGTTCCCTCCATTTGTGTTGCCAAAACAAGAATCTCTATCAATCTCTGAAGATAATTAGCAAAAAAAACAGCCTTTGTGAGAACAAAACTCAGCTCCAAACAACAAAGAACATAGTGATTCCAGCAATTCCCTACATCTCGTTTCTGATACACAACTGGAGTCCGATCGCTATAAACTACGAACCGACGTTCCTGATGATCGCGTCGACTCCTCTGCCCATTCAACTCAAAATAAGTCTTGTGCTGACCATCGCCATTGCCACGGACAGAAACTTGGTCAGTCTCTTGATTCATGTTGTATCAGGTTGGGGTGAAAGTTCACGGATACTCGGAATTCAGTTTTTTCAAACAAAATTCTTCCATATTTTTTAAAAATACTTTCTCATTCTTTCAAAACTTGAAATTATCCAAAATTTCTTCCGGCTCATGACTTCCTTTTAATTTTCCTTCCTTGCAAAATTCCATCAACCTGGTTTTTAACCACGAGTCCCTTGCGAGAGCCTCGTTGTTTTTGCTTTTTCCAATTTTCTTCATGTGACTCACAGAACAGTGAACCAATGGACAGCATTCATTATCTTCGGTTACCTTTGAAGGCTTTCTTTGTTTTCTGTGAGTTCATGGGAAACTCATGAGAATCAAATTTTGCCCGTCCAATGATCAAATATGATTGCCAGTTAATGACTGGCAGCGTAGACCAATTCCATCAGTGCCGAATGTTTTTCTTAACAACACATGACATTCGAGATTGTGATGTGACGTCTCAATGGTGAAGTCGTGGAGGACAGAAGAATGACTCGGTAATTTGGTGTGGTGGTCGCTGTAGGAAGTTATGTCTTCGTTTAATTCCGTAAAAATGGACATCTCGTAACAAAGCCTACATACTAGGAACCCGCAATCCAAGATCCTTAAACCTGAGAGAATACCCTTGCTCCAGCTGTTTCATGTGTAATCTGCGCGAATTTTCTGTGCTTGACGATCTTCCTCAAATGTGATCTGGTGTTATCATAAAGGTGGTATGTCTAGAAAAAGTCGATCACCCCAAATCCGAACTTTAAAAGAGCAAAATCATGGCTTTACAAACAAGTATTTCTTGTTGGTGATGAAGGCGAATGTTTTCAATTGTTCAGAAACTTTTGAAATAATCGAAATTTCAAGTTTCCACGCATTTTCTTCTCAAAATTATGAGAATTCATCAAAAAAAAAAACTGGATATCTTGAAGAAACAACAATGTCGGTTGATTTTTTGAACTTGTCGCATGATTGAATAACTTACACAGTGAAACCAAGTGTTCGAGTTTCCTCTTTTTTCCTTTTCCCACCTTTTCAATTGAGACTGGTCCGCTGTGTTTTTTACAACATTGTGGAAATGACAGGAATTAATTCTAACAAGTTATGGGGAGAAGAAAAAGAATTCAAAAAATTTCACAAAAAGTTCAAAAATTGTTTCAGGGTCTCTACTATCCGGTCCTTTTTCGGCGAATAAATCACTCAATGTACGCCAACATCAGCTTTCTTCTGGCCATACTGACAGCAGCATTCGACGTCACACTGGAATTCATGTTCTCTCCGATAATCCCTAGTCCGGGTTGTGCTGCGATCGGATGTTTTGTCAGCAAGAAGTTTCGAGACTACTGGGGAAATTCGAATTTGGTGAGTCTCTGGGTACTGTGTCAGTGAAAGAGTGCCAGTAGAACCTTGCGCTGAATTTTCGCTGATAGAATGAGGAACTAATTTCTGCAGGCATCCGGAACCCCTTATGGTTGAGCATGACGACGAAAGATTAGGTAGAATTCCATAACTGAGACAAAGAAGGTGTTCAAACCGAACTTTTTCTTCAAGCTTTAGGCTTTGAAAAAAAATGGGAGAGCAGTATTCGTAAAAAGTCGGAAGTAGAAAACGCAGGTAAACTAAGAAACTGAGCTTTTACTGGTGTACATCATTTCTACTCCTGTATTTCTCACTTCTGCAAGAAATAATGCTTTCCCTTCAAACTCTTTTCTCCAAATTTCTTTCACTATTGAAAAGTCTCTCACAGACAAAATTTCAGTTTCTGGGAATATTCGTAATCGTCTTGACGTGCACAATTCTTCATGGACTCAGTAAAGTTGCATCAACTACTAATCAGAGATCGGACCGCGACGCAAAACGCTTTGCGAATGTGAGTATGATCTTCTTCACTTGCAACAGCTTCTTGATTTTTCAAAAAAAAAATAGTTTCCGACTACTGAAAAATCAACATAATGAAAACGCCTTCTGATAGATTTTTTGGTGCGCATCAAGTTTTTGATTCGTTTTTTTCAGTACCGCGACATAGCAGAAACCGTCGCGATTTAAGTGATGCCTCTTACCAGTGTTTCAATATTTCATAAAACATAAAATGTTTTCAGGCAAACCGAACGATTGCCGGGATTCTCCTCTCTTCTCTATTCTTCGTCACAGTTCCCAGTGGTGGGGTTGGTTTGGTTGAACTATTAGGATATTCCATCTTTCGAATTGTCGGTCCTTTCTACATTGTTGGGATTCTGGCGAGTGGTATGTTTCAGAAGTCACTGATGCCGAAACAAGTTTCAGGGTTCTGCAATAGCATCATCTTTGTGACGTTGAACGACGATGCCCGGAGGATAGTTAAAGCTCGGGGAAAGGTTCCAGTATCATCGGTTGTCGCGATCACTGTCACGGATTATGCGAAGAGAAGAACGACTGTATTGACTGTTTGATGTTGAAAATACTGAAAGAACGGGAGTGAAGGATGTTGACGACGTCAGAAGGGTTCATGGATAGCTTTCTTTCCGCTTGTCATTGAGCAATGAAATGATGACAATATTGAAAAACCGTGACCACAGTCAGAACTTCGTGCTGACACGATCACACAAAGTCCTTGATTAGTCCTTTCATAACCTTTCATCCCCATAGACATCATCCATCAATCCCGATCCGAAATCTGCGACCCAAAGTAATCACCATTTCATGTTTGGCTCAGAAAAGGTTGTGAGAGCAATTTTGTTGAAAGCTGATCGTTGGAAACTCAGGGGAGCTGAAAAGTACAATACAATTTGTCCATACAACACTATGTATTCGGTATTGTTCACTTCATTTCTGCCATTGTATCAGGGATTAGAATGAATTTTCAAATTCATGTTCACTAGTTTGCTGACTGGCCCTGACTGGTAACGTGTATTTGTGGAAAAAAGTCCGCTCTCGAATTGTTTCGACCCTTCGCGGTTCAATGCCGGTCTAAATACGATCCAATGCCCATCCGGTCCATCAGTGGCACACTCACAGTCCGCATACGACACGAAACGCACTCTCTCGCCATCGACCAGTCCATTTGCAGTCCATCTGTCGCTCATTTACCATCCGTATCCGGTCCACTAAAAACAATGGAAAACAAGAAAAGAAGAATTTATTCACATGTTAACCACTTTTGCAAAGATAATCAAAGGTACGACTACAGCAGCTGTCAGCAGATTGGTATCTGCAAATGATTCGTAATCTTCTGTGTAATCTTCTGAAACCGATGTATCCGCTCCATCTGGATCCTCCACATCCGGCGATTCATTTACAGTTGTAGTATTTTCTGTTGCAGTTGAACTCAGTGCAGACGCACTGCGTGTTGCAGTCACTACTGAACTTGTTGTAGTAGCTGAAGGTGCTTCAAACTGGACCTTACGTGATGTAGATGATGTGGTGCTGGCTGTAGGTGTTGTAGGTGTTGCAGATGCTGTCGTGCTGGCTGTAGGCGGTGCAGATGCTGTCGTGCTGACTGTTGGTGTTGCAGATTCTCTCGTGCTGGCTGTAGGCGTTGTAGGTAATGCAGATGCTGTGGTGCTGGCTGTAGGTGTTGCAGATGCTGTCGTGATGTCTGTAGGTGTTGCAGATTCTGTCGTGCTGGCTGTAGGTGTTGTAGGTGTTGCAGATGCTGTGGTACTGGCTGTAGGCGTTGCAGATGCTGTGGTACTGGCTGTAGGCGTTGCAGATGTTGCAGATGCAAAATGTCTCCAGTTTCCATCAGTGGGAGCATGATTACATTTGTCTCCACTATCACACACGAAAATGTTACTGAAATGATATTTTTTTCACGAAATCAAGTGAACAACTTACTAAGTATATTTGGGATTTATCCGAGAACTTTTAGCTACTCGCTCATTGTCTGAAGATCCACATTGATAACGAACGTCATGAATTTTTCCAGTTGGTTCAAAATAAGCGATGCGCTGAAACGGAGTGATGAGGATCCACTGTTTGGAGAAACTAACAAGACATTTTTGTATCATCGAGCACTTTTCCGTGTTTTGGTAGCATGCCAAGTTTCTTTTGTCTATGCAGAATCCTCTCCAACAAGTGATTTTATCTTCTGCCAATGACCAGCTGAAACAGTTGAGGATACACAGAAGGGCCAGTGATCGATCCATTCCTTCTTTTGACTCTGGAAATGAATTACCACAAAGTTTCCATTTCATGAATCGTGTGACAAAGTTCACGCTATCCTCATTCTCATTTT
>OZ022250.1:6860241-6888701 GCA_963978915.1 Caenorhabditis parvicauda | reverse complement strand
TACCGAATTTCAAAAATAAATACTAGATATTTTTTGTTGATATTTTTAAATCACAATCAAGCAAAAACGACGGTAAGCTGGGTTAGAATTCTATATGATTATAGGGGTAAAAGTAACTGTGAACGTTCCCTCCATTTGTGTTGCCAAAACAAGAATCTCTATCAATCTCTGAAGATAATTAGCAAAAAAAACAGCCTTTGTGAGAACAAAACTCAGCTCCAAACAACAAAGAACATAGTGATTCCAGCAATTCCCTACATCTCGTTTCTGATACACAACTGGAGTCCGATCGCTATAAACTACGAACCGACGTTCCTGATGATCGCGTCGACTCCTCTGCCCATTCAACTCAAAATAAGTCTTGTGCTGACCATCGCCATTGCCACGGACAGAAACTTGGTCAGTCTCTTGATTCATGTTGTATCAGGTTGGGGTGAAAGTTCACGGATACTCGGAATTCAGTTTTTTCAAACAAAATTCTTCCATATTTTTTAAAAATACTTTCTCATTCTTTCAAAACTTGAAATTATCCAAAATTTCTTCCGGCTCATGACTTCCTTTTAATTTTCCTTCCTTGCAAAATTCCATCAACCTGGTTTTTAACCACGAGTCCCTTGCGAGAGCCTCGTTGTTTTTGCTTTTTCCAATTTTCTTCATGTGACTCACAGAACAGTGAACCAATGGACAGCATTCATTATCTTCGGTTACCTTTGAAGGCTTTCTTTGTTTTCTGTGAGTTCATGGGAAACTCATGAGAATCAAATTTTGCCCGTCCAATGATCAAATATGATTGCCAGTTAATGACTGGCAGCGTAGACCAATTCCATCAGTGCCGAATGTTTTTCTTAACAACACATGACATTCGAGATTGTGATGTGACGTCTCAATGGTGAAGTCGTGGAGGACAGAAGAATGACTCGGTAATTTGGTGTGGTGGTCGCTGTAGGAAGTTATGTCTTCGTTTAATTCCGTAAAAATGGACATCTCGTAACAAAGCCTACATACTAGGAACCCGCAATCCAAGATCCTTAAACCTGAGAGAATACCCTTGCTCCAGCTGTTTCATGTGTAATCTGCGCGAATTTTCTGTGCTTGACGATCTTCCTCAAATGTGATCTGGTGTTATCATAAAGGTGGTATGTCTAGAAAAAGTCGATCACCCCAAATCCGAACTTTAAAAGAGCAAAATCATGGCTTTACAAACAAGTATTTCTTGTTGGTGATGAAGGCGAATGTTTTCAATTGTTCAGAAACTTTTGAAATAATCGAAATTTCAAGTTTCCACGCATTTTCTTCTCAAAATTATGAGAATTCATCAAAAAAAAAAACTGGATATCTTGAAGAAACAACAATGTCGGTTGATTTTTTGAACTTGTCGCATGATTGAATAACTTACACAGTGAAACCAAGTGTTCGAGTTTCCTCTTTTTTCCTTTTCCCACCTTTTCAATTGAGACTGGTCCGCTGTGTTTTTTACAACATTGTGGAAATGACAGGAATTAATTCTAACAAGTTATGGGGAGAAGAAAAAGAATTCAAAAAATTTCACAGAAAGTTCAAAAATTGTTTCAGGGTCTCTACTATCCGGTCCTTTTTCGGCGAATAAATCACTCAATGTACGCCAACATCAGCTTTCTTCTGGCCATACTGACAGCAGCATTCGACGTCACACTGGAATTCATGTTCTCTCCGATAATCCCTAGTCCGGGTTGTGCTGCGATCGGATGTTTTGTCAGCAAGAAGTTTCGAGACTACTGGGGAAATTCGAATTTGGTGAGTCTCTGGGTACTGTGTCAGTGAAAGAGTGCCAGTAGAACCTTGCGCGGAATTTTCGCTGATAGAATGAGGAACTAATTTCTGCAGGCATCCGGAACCCCTTATGGTTGAGCATGACGACGAAAGATTAGGTAGAATTCCATAACTGAGACAAAGAAGGTGTTCAAACCGAACTTTTTCTTCAAGCTTTAGGCTTTGAGAAAAATGGGAGAACAGTATTCGTAAAAATTCGGAAGTAGAAAACGCAGGTAAACTAAGAAACTGAGCTTTTACTGGTGTACATCATTTCTACTCCTGTATTTCTCACTTCTGCAAGAAATAATGCTTTCCCTTCAAACTCTTTTCTCCAAATTTCTTTCACTATTGAAAAGTCTCTCACAGACAAAATTTCAGTTTCTGGGAATATTCGTAATCGTCTTGACGTGCACAATTCTTCATGGACTCAGTAAAGTTGCATCAACTACTAATCAGAGATCGGACCGCGACGCAAAACGCTTTGCGAATGTGAGTATGATCTTCTTCACTTGCAACAGCTTCTTGATTTTTCAAAACAAAATAGTTTCCGACTACTGAAAAATCAACATAATGAAAACGCCTTCTGATAGATTTTTTGGTGCGCATCAAGTTTTTGATTCGTTTTTTTCAGTACCGCGACATAGCAGAAACCGTCGCGATTTAAGTGATGCCTCTTACCAGTGTTCCAATATTTCATAAAACATAAAATGTTTTCAGGCAAACCGAACAATTGCCGGGATTCTCCTCTCTTCTCTATTCTTCGTCACAGTTCCCAGTGGTGGGGTTGGTTTGGTTGAACTATTAGGATATTCCATCTTTCGAATTGTCGGTCCTTTCTACATTGTTGGGATTCTGGCGAGTGGTATGTTTCAGAAGTCACTGATGCCGAAAACAAGTTTCAGGGTTCTGCAATAGCATCATCTTTGTGACGTTGAACGACGATGCCCGGAGGATAGTTAAAGCTCGGGGAAAGGTTCCAGTATCATCGGTTGTCGCGATCACTGTCACGGATTATGCGAAGAGAAGAACGACTGTATTGACTGTTTGATGTTGAAAATACTGAAAGAACGGGAGTGAAGGATGTTGACGACGTCAGAAGGGTTCATGGATAGCTTTCTTTCCGCTTGTCATTGAGCAGTGAAATGATGACAATATTGAAAAACCGTGACCACATTCAGAACTTCGTGCTGACACGATCACACTAAGTCCTTGATTAGTCCTTTCATAACCTTTCATCCCCATAGACATCATCCATCAATCCCGATCCGAAATCTGCGACCCAAAGTAATCACCATTTCATGTTTGGCTCAGAAAAGGTTGTGAGAGCAATTTTGTTGAAAGCTGATCGTTGGATACTCAGGGGAGCTGAAAAGTACAATACAATTTGTCCATACAACACTATGTATTCGGTATTGTTCACTTCATTTCTGCCATTGTATCAGGGATTAGAATGAATTTTCAAATTCATGTTCACTAGTTTGCTGACTGACCCTGACTGGTAACGTGTATTTGTGGAAAAAAGTCCGCTCTCGAATTGTTTCGACCCTTCGCGGTTCAATGTCGGTCTAAATACGATCCAATGCCCATCCGGTCCATCAGTGGCACACTCACAGTCCGCATACGACACGAAGCGCACTCTCTCGCCATCGACCAGTCCATTTGCAGTCCATCTGTCGCTCATTTACCATCCGTATCCGGTCCACTAAAAACATTGGAAAACAAGAAAAGAAGAATTTATTCACATGTTAACCACTTTTGCAAAGATAATCAAAGGTACGACTACAGCAGCTGTCAGCAGATTGGTATCTGCAAATGATTCGTAATCTTCTGTGTAATCTTCTGAAACCGATGTATCCGCTCCATCTGGATCCTCCACATCCGGCGATTCATTTACAGTTGTAGTATTTTCTGTTGCAGTTGAACTCAGTGCAGACGCACTGCGTGTTGCAGTCACTACTGAACTTGTTGTAGTAGCTGAAGGTGCTTCAAACTGGACCTTACGTGATGTAGATGATGTGGTGCTGGCTGTAGGTGTTGTAGGTGTTGCAGATGCTGTCGTGCTGGCTGTAGGCGGTGCAGATGCTGTCGTGCTGACTGTTGGTGTTGCAGATTCTCTCGTGCTGGCTGTAGGCGTTGTAGGTAATGCAGATGCTGTGGTGCTGGCTGTAGGTGTTGCAGATGCTGTCGTGATGTCTGTAGGTGTTGCAGATTCTGTCGTGCTGGCTGTAGGTGTTGTAGGTGTTGCAGATGCTGTGGTACTGGCTGTAGGCGTTGCAGATGCTGTGGTACTGGCTGTAGGCGTTGCAGATGTTGCAGATGCAAAATGTCTCCAGTTTCCATCAGTGGGAGCATGATTACATTTGTCTCCACTATCACACACGAAAATGTTACTGAAATGATATTTTTTTACGAAATCAAGTGAACAACTTACTAAGTATATTTGGGATTTATCCGAGAACTTTTAGCTACTCGCTCATTGTCTGAAGATCCACATTGATAACGAACGTCATGAATTTTTCCAGTTGGTTCAAAATAAGCGATGCGCTGAAACGGAGTGATGAGGATCCACTGTTTGGAGAAACTAACAAGACATTTTTGTATCATCGAGCACTTTTCCGTGTTTTGGTAGCATGCCAAGTTTCTTTTGTCTATGCAGAATCCTCTCCAACAAGTGATTTTATCTTCTGCCAATGACCAGCTGAAATAGTTGAGGATACACAGAAGGGCCAGTGATCGATCCATTCCTTCTTTTGACTCTGGAAATGAATTACCACAAAGTTTCCATTTCATGAATCGTGTGACAAAGTTCACGCTATTCTCATTCTCATTTTAATTTTGTGAAACTTGTTTGAAACGCAACTTGAATGACGTAAAATGCACCTGAATTGAAGTAAAAACGGAACTGAAATGACGTGAAATGAACACAACATATGGAAAGTCTCTTGTGTAGTTTTCTTTTCTTTCTCTCCGATGACAATTGATAAAAAATGACAATTGATAAAAACAGAAAAATAATGAAGAATTTATTCACATGATAAACTTCATCGCCATGAAGGTCAAAGGAACAAGTACGGTAGTTACCGGCGTACCGGCAAGTACCATATCGTAATCATCCACTGGATCCGATGCGTCCGCGTCATCATCATCATCAGCTGTTGTTGTAGTTATAGTCTGAGTGGTGGTCGTTGGAGTGGTTGTGGTTGTGGTCGCTGGCGTCGTAGTTGTTGTCGTAGTAGTAGTGCTGGTTGTAGTCGTTGGAGTGGTCGTCGTCGTAGTCGTCGGAGTGGTCGTCGTCGTAGTCGTTGGAGTGGTCGTCGTCGTAGTCGTTGGAGTGGTTGTCGTTGTCGTAGGCTTGGTGGTAGTCGTCGTGGTAGTCGTCGTGGTGGTAGCTTTGGTTGTGGTGGTGGAAGTGGTTGGTGGTGAAGGTCCCCAGTTACCATCCGTCGGAGCGTGATTACATTTGTCTGCGTCATTGCACGTCACGATTTTACTGAAGAAGATTCGTATGCACAGAGTATTCAGTCTAAATCACTTACTGTGTGTGGGATTTGTCCTTTGCGCTCTTCTTTGCCGCATCTTCATTGTCAGACCCTCCACAACCATAAACGATGTTGTCTAGTTTGCCGGTTCCATCAAAATAAGCGATACGCTGAAAAGGAGTGATGAGGATTCTCAGATAGAAGAAACTTACCCGACATTTCTGGGAGTCCTTCTTGCACTTTTCCACGCTCTTGTAACACGCGTTGTCACTTTCAGGACATTTTGCTTTCCAACAACTGATTTTATCTTCTGCCATCGACCAATGGAAACAGCTCAGAATGCACAGAAAAGCAAGCAAACGTTTCATCTTTTCTTTCTTCTTCTTCTTCTCCTTCTTCTACTTCTTAGTCTGTGAGAATGATCATATAGTAAGATTTTTCACCTCATGTACTAAGCAAGGTCACGCTAACGTGAGTCACGTTCACTTATCACTTTTACTTTTTGATAGATGGATGAAGTTTAGGAAACTCTTTTAATCATGACTACACAAGCAGGCAGTCCTCGCTACGCTCAGGTCCCCTTTTTTAACCTCTTTTCATTACAAAATCACATATTCAGATTTTTTAATTGAAAAAAAATCTGGTCGGGTTTGTTGGCTCAGATATGTACATCAAATTGTAAACTCAATTTGTATATTTTGATTTGTCCTAAAAAGTGTGAAAACATAGTCGAATTTGGTGTCTTACTTTTTGAAAAAGAGAGAGAAAGAGAGAGAGAGAGATTTTCAGAACATATGAAAACTTCATCCGTTAGTTCATGGATATCACAAAATAGAAATGAAAACACTATTCATATCAAATAACATTCACTTCTCCAAAATTTTTCTTGACTCAGGCAATCAGAAGTACGCAGAAAATCCGTAAAAAGACCATTTTTTACGTATCTTCTCCATAACTTTCGAAACAGAGGCAAATGCTAGAGTTAGGGACAAGATATGGAAGTTTTGTTGCGCGATGAAATTTAGTACGTATCAGGACATATCTTGGAACATCTCGACATTTCCAACCAGCGGCGGGTCCGCGACTGATCGAGGTTGGACTCAGTCAAATTGGGAATGAACTAGGAGAAACGATAGTATCTGTTCTTATCGTATTAACTTCCACTGTCACTGGAAAGACTATTTTTGCAAAAAGGAGATGGAAGAGGGCAGGAACCGAATTTGTGACGTCATGTCGCAAAATTTTTGTATAAATTCCGAGATACTGGAATCACATTCAACAGATCAAAACAATTCATAGATCAAACAAAAATACTTGCCACTCAATAGCGAAATTTCTCCACATCTCGCTCTTAATTTGGCATATCTAGATACAGTTTTTTAGGAAGTTCCGTAACTCGTACGTATCTTGATATATCATGGTGCGTATTTCTGATTGCCTGAGGACAAACTCAGGCAATCAGAAGTACGCAAAAATTCCGTAAATTCGCCATTTTTTACGTATCTTCTCCTTAACTCTTGGAAAAGAGGCAAATGCTAGAGTTAAGGCAAAGATATGAAAGTTTTGAATCGCTATGAAATTTAGTACGTATCATGCTATATCTTGAGACATCTAGCCATTTCCAACCAGCGGCGGGTCCGCGAATGATTGAGGTTGGACTCGGTCAATTCGGGAATGAACTAGGAGAAACGATAGTATCTGTTCTTATCGTATTAACTTCCACTGTGACTGGAAAGACTATTTTTGCAAAAAAAAAGATGGAAGAGGGCAGGAACCGAACTTGTGACGTCATATCGCAAAATTTTTGTATAAATTCCGAGATACTGGAATCACATTCAATAGATCAAAACAATTCATAGATCAAACAAAAATTCTTGCCACTCGATAACGAAAGTTCTCCACATCTCGCTCTTAATTTGGCATATCCAGATACAGTTTTTTAGGGAAGTTCCGTAACTTGTACGTATCTTGATATATCATGGTGTGTATTTCTGATTGCCTGAGAAGGGCGCAAAACGGACCAGGCGTTGGTGGAAAATTTTTGTGTCCTGTGTGTGCCTCGAAAAAAACCACAGAGTGATGCGAACTGGTGTCTTTTGAGGCGCACTTAGACCACAAAACGGACCAGGCGTTGCCACCAACGCGTGGTCCGTTTTGCGCCCTGTGTCAAGAAAAATTTCGGAGAAGTGAAAGTTATGTGATATGAATAGTGTTTTTATTTCTATTTTCTGATAACCATAAACTAACGGATGAAGTCTCTTCTCTCTCTCTCTCTTCTGAAAATCTCTCTCTCTCTCTCTCTCTCTCTCTCTCTCTCTCTCTCTCTCTCTTTCTCTCTCTCCCTCTCTCTCTCTCTCTCTCTCTCTCTCTCTCTTTCTCTCTCTCTCTTTCTCTCTCTCTCTCTCTCTCTCTCTCTCTCTCTCTCTATTTCTCTTTCAAAAAGTAAGACACCAAGTTCGACTTTTTTTCACACTTTTTATGCGCCTCAAAAGACACCAGTTCGCACCACCCTGTGGTTTTTTTTCGAGGCACACACAGGGCACAAAAATTTCCTACCAACGCCAGGTCCGTTTTGCGCCCTGTGTTCGTCCGAGAAAAATTTTGGAGCTCATCATAAAGTTGTTGTGTCAGGTTTTGCACAAATCTTTCTATCTTTCCATTGTTTCGTTCACAGTTTCAACACACAAAAGTAGACATATAGATTCATTAACTCAAATTAAAAGGCTTTTCGCCATGGTCATCAATGAGACGAGTAGAGCGGTAAGCAGTTGACCGGCACCGGAACCGATCATTCCATCCATGTTCGAATCAGACTGAGAGACTGCTCCACCTTCATTCGCGGCTTCAACATCAGTTCCGGCTTCAACCTCAGGTCCGGCTGTAACTGGTTTAGTTGTCAAAGTCGCCTTGGTCGTTGCAGAAGTTGTCTTCTCCGTTTCGGATCCAGCCCAGTTTCCATCGGCTGCAGCTTCATTGCACTTGTCACTAGTGTTGCACGTGAAGATTTTACTGAAATCTATCTAGAAAGGTTTAAAAAAACTGGGACTTCTGCAGAGATCAACGCGCGTTTTCCGAATTCACGATTCGAGCGTAGCGAGGAAAATAAACTGCCTTCAAGTGGAAAAAAGATACTTAGTTTTTTGTTTCTTCACCGCGGCCTATTTTGAGCCCATATACGTCGGATCAGAAAGATCTATACGCCATCAGATAACTTCGGTCGGTGCAGAGATGCGCATAAAGTTCGAAATTCGATCCAACCGAACTTTTTTCATCACTTTTAAATTTGATTGTCTTCAAATTCATGAATACAACAATTTATGAATACTACTAATCAATCTGTGATTTGTGACGAGAAAAAAAACTTACGCCATGTTCTTAGTACCGTTCAGGCCCTTTACCGCGTCAGCTTGATTATCGGCAGATCCACAACCATACTCGACGTGGTCAATGTTCTTGCCCGATGGGTCGTAGAAAGCGATGCGCTGAACCGACAAACTGATGTGGAGAATTCGAGGAAGACACTCACACGACATTTCTGGGCATCCTTCTTGCACTTCGCAGTGTCTTTGTAGCACTTAAGGTTCTTTTCTTTGCAGGATCCCTTCCAGCAAGTGACTTTATCTTCACCTATCGACCAGTGGCAACAGTTGAGAATAAAAATAAAAATAAGAATGAGCTTCATTCAGGTGTGATTGTGATCGTTGAGATATGACACTCGTGATTGACCATTTGTCCTTTTATTCACCCTAAGGTCACGTTAACGTTCTTAACGCGTTTGAGCACTTACCTAATTCTTAAAAATGTGTTCTGTGGGATAGAGAGAGAGAGAGAGAGAGAGAGAGAGAGAGAGAGAGAGAGAGAGAGAGAGAGAGAGAGAGAGAGAAAGAGAGAGAGAGAGAGAGAGAGAGAGAGAGAGAGAGAGAGAGAGAGAGAGAGAGAGAGGGGGGGGGGATCGTTACTGTTTTCTCTTTTTCCTTGCTCAAATAAAATTATATTTATTACTTTTTCCGAGCCCGCACCAATGAGAAGAGTACCGTTTTGATTGGGTTGTGCGAGTTTTCCCATATTTTTCGACAAGAGAATGCTTGTAAAACACGGAAGTTAAACGTTTATTTGATCTTTCGGGACTCCAATACGAACAAAACAATTATTCACCTGGTTGGACTTCTTGATAACCGCGAGTTAGCCACTCAACTACCACGATAGTCATCAGACATTGGCATTACATACCTATTATTGAAATTCAAAAAATATTTTTCTCCAAACTTCCTGCTCTGCGATATTTCAAAAAAACTATTTTGTGCATTTATAATTGCAACAATGGTACTTTAATGTTTACACTCATCTTCTTCATGGTTTAGCATGTTAAACTACAATTGTTGTAAGCTAGGAGTATTCACATGGTCACTGTGTAAATACAAACCTACCCCTGTTCCACGGTGGAATATCAAAACTCTAAAAACCCTTGCCGCGCAGTAGCGCGCGGTTCCTAAACCGTTTCGATCCGACGCCTGTGAGCACAGGCAGCGGAGAGGCAGTGTATCTAACCTTTTCCCATGAAAACAGATCATTTGCAACAACCGATATGTAACTCATTCAGAAGTCTGTTCTTTGCAAATCGGCACATAATGGTGTTTTGCTTGAGTGTTATTCCATTTCCATCACATAACTCGGGGGATTGCCGGAAAATGACTGTTTATACACGGAAGTTTTCATTTTCCTTCTGAAAAATCCAACACGAACTCAAAATACGAATCTTATCCAGTCTGACAGGTGATTTCTTGCCTGTTTTGACGGTCTCAAAATATTTTGCAGTTGCCGAAATTAGAACTCAGTCTGAAATTGATTCTGAGAAAAGTGTTGGTTCTAGAGTTTCTATCATTGTTATTTTACTGTTATGAACTCTCTCTCTCTCTCTCTCTCTCTCTCTCTCTCTCTCTCTCTCTCTCTCTCTCTCTCTCTCTCTCTATCTCTCTCTCTCTCTCTCTCTCTCTCTCTCTCTCTCTCTCTCTCTCTCTCTCTCTCTCTCTCTTTCTCTCTCCCTCTCTTTTTTTCCTTCATTCTTCTCACTTCCATCCATTCTATTTTAGAAAAATGCCAACGGAAATTTTCCTCGCAACGGACATAGTTGTTCTTCTGCTCGAAATTTGCTGTGCCATTGGAAACGGACTCATAATTTACATCTTTTTGAGGTGAGTTCTATGATTTGTCTTTCATACACAACATTCACAGATACAAAGTACTGAGGGCCAACAAGAACCTCCGACTTGTTGCTTATTTATCTGTCAGCGATCTTCTTATTGCCGCAACAGGTGGGATTCATGTTGTTATTGGATCTATTTTTCATTTCTTTTGTTACATACAATCATGCCAGAAAAACTCAGAAACAAACATTAAGCTCCATTCCAACGGACGTGGTAGGATGTAAGAAAGAAAATTTGTAGACACCGAAAACTCAAACAGAAATATTCCATCTTTAAAACATGTACAGTCTCCAAAATCTTTTGTGGACCGGCATTGAACCGTGAATGGGCGACAGATGTCTTCTCCAACTTCTCCCATTCACAGCCCAGTGCCAGTCCATTCGCAGTCCATCTGCCGCCCGGTGCAACTATCGCCCATTCACGTTCGGATGTCGGTTCACTCATAACTGAAAAGTATCGAAAAAAAGATTTTTCTATGAATTATGTATTATTAAAAATATTATCCGAACAGTTTTCATTGTAAAAACCTTGAAAACATTCTTTCCGACCTTTTTTTGGGAAAAAAGAAATTTTATATAGTCTGGGCTTTCAATATTTTCGGTGACCCGAGAACCAAAAACCCAATTAACAAATGTTCTGTTGAAAACATTCTAGGTTACTTGATTTCCAATGTTCCGAGAATATCTATTTTCATGGACTAAGCTATCCAAAAACTGGTTATATTTTCACTTATTCAGAAAACCCATACACCTGGTATCTAATTGTTAACTGGAATTCCGCACAACTCAACTACAACCCACTGTGGATAATTGTCCTTTCCGTGCCGCTTCTGATCCAACTCAAAATATCCTTGGTACTGACGATCATGATTGCGGCGGACAGAAACATCGTGAGTTCAGTCCCCGTACCCATTTTTTGAAACAACCATTCAGGCCCTGTTCTTTCCTGCGACATACCGTAAAATTGAGCACATTACATTCGCAAATATCAGCGTTATTCTAGCTCTTTTGATTGCTAGTTGTGATGTTGTGCTGGTTTTCACAATGGTGCCTTTGGTGTACACCCCAGGGTGTGGCTCCATCGGATGCTTTGTCAACGACTTCTTTCGGACTTATTGGGGTGTTTCGAACATGGTGAGTTGGAATGAAGGTATATGTTGAAAAAAATTGTGTCCCGGAAGAATATGAACGCATAGGATGATTTCCATGAAGGGTTTGATTGAAAACTTCCAAAAAAATCGACTCCATATACAAGTAGACCTTTCTGAATCCAATAATAACCTCCAGATCCTCGGCATGTTCGTTATTTCCACAACTTTTGCCATCTTCATAGGTATCCGAAATGCCAACAAGAGCAAAAAGTCATCACGAGAAGAAAAACGATTTGCTAATGTAAGTTACTTCACTTCGATGTGCTCGCCTTTTTGGCGTTCTTTGATTTTCAAATTTGAAACATCATTTTCAGCATATGTAGATGTTATTTCAGAAATTTGAAAAAAAACAGAATATTATTTTTCAAATTTTTGAAAAGTAGCAAAAATCAGAATCAGATTTGTTTTATCATTTTTTTTACTGGGTTAAAGATATAATGAGCAAAAACTAGCCGGACTCAGTTAATATTAGTATTATGAGTAATTCATAGATTTTCCATGAGCTTGACATCAACAGTAGTTGGTTGATATAGTTCCAAAACCAGAGAAAGTTGAAAAACTTGTAATCAGTAACAGCATACCTTCAGGCAAATCGAACAATCGCGGGTATTCTTTTATCTTCGTTGATTTGTGTCACGATTCCGAGTGCTATCGTGGGCTGTGGAGAATTAGTTGGAGTTTCAATTTTTAAACTGATTGGCCCTTTTTACTTACTTGCTTCTTTGCTCAGTGGTGAGTTAGCGATAGAGAGAGAGAGAGAGAGAGAGAGAGAGAGAGAGAGAGAGAGAGAGAGAGAGAGGAGAGGTAGAGAGAAATATTTCAGGAATATGCAACAGTATAATTTTCATCAGCTTGAACGACGATGCCCGAGCAATCGTTCTGAACAAACAACATCACAAGACGTCGACTGTAGTTGTGACAACAATCAGAAGAAGTTCTGTTTTCGTCCACTGAATAAATTTATTCAATTTCTCGAACACATAATCTCTCACTGCAAGTGAACAGAAAAAAGAGTCTTTTTGTGACTTTCCCACGATATTATAAAGAGATCTTATTCTTGCAAAGTAGCCCGCAAGCGGAATGGTTTATGATTTCCTCTCTCTCTCTCTCTCTCTCTCTCAGTTTACTCTGAATTCACAAATAAACATTTTTCTTTCTTTTGCAAAGTAATACTTCAATAATTAAAAAAAAACAGTTGTAATATTTTATGAGTGAAAAAATTATAAAGCGTTTGTCAAACATCGTGAACACTCATGCATTTTTTGCTGGTTATTTATTCCCACGACCCTCGACCAAAAACCAAAATGTGCCCCAACAGCGCAGGATTACGGTACCCGTGGGAACTTCGAGGGCGAAGACGTGATGTTAACTGAGCCAACTACAGCGGTTGTAGCTTCACCTGTTTTTTCTTAAAGTTTTCACCTGTTCCTTTTTCATTGGAGTGATTCGAGAAATGAATGTACGCGAGATTTTTTCAAAATTGAGTTCAAAGGAAGTCAGTCCACTTCTTACAAAATGAAGTTTTTGTAGTACGTTGACCGTGACTTTGTACAGGGTGCGGCAGAATTACCGCAACAGATTTTCTCGCTAATGACTTACGGTTTCTGAGAGGAGAATTCTTATTTTCTTTTCTGTTAATTATTTATCAAACCTTTCAGAATTTTTCCTCCAAATTTTATCGTCGAATCACCTCTTACTGTAAAATGGTAGCTGTATTACTATTGCAAGTTGAAAGAGCACTTCAACTAAAAATTGCAGTGATGCATTTTTGAGAATAAAACTCTTCAAAATCTCCAGTATTCTGATTTTTTGTACTCGAAGCACTGTAGAGATCTCGAATCACAAAATGATAGTGCTGGAACCGATTTTTAAGTTGATGAAGAAGTTATTAGGTTGTCGATTAAGTCCCCGAATTTTTTGGGGTGTTTTCGAGTGCACATCCTGGCTTTCCTAGACAACAACCGCCCCCCTCCCTCAGTGGATTGTTATTATCGAGTCTTCTCCTTGCTAATAGTCTCAGTGAGTCTTCACTCAGTTTCATTGATTGGTAATGGTAACCCTGTTTTTCCGTGGAAATTTTCGCGTCCGTCATGTTTTGCTATTTCTTCACGTTTCTGACTCCAACCAAAATGGAGCCAGGGATGGTCTTCATTAAACGTACAACTAGAATCTCCTCTCTGCTGGTACAGTCAACAAATCGTACACTTAAATAAATGAAAAGAGCTACAACCTCGAACTTGTCCCAAGGTCAGGTCGTCGGTCTGAACATGAGATGATTATTGACTAGCTACTTGAAGCCGTGGAGGCTGAGCCATGTGTGAGTACTCGTGAATAGGAGCACATATTTGGCTCCAACCATTCCACAATTGCTGAAAACGTCAGGTCTGTCAACAAGAAAAAGACGCTCGAAAGATGGGTAATCCATGATATCACCAATTTTGATCGAATCCGGAGGGTCGACATGCCGATGTCTCTGCTCACCTCTCAACGCCATTTTCAATGGCATCATCATATCATCACTGGAAATAAGAAGAGGATAGTCCACTCTAATGTTGTACGGAAGACCGCTTGTGTAAATGCCGATTCCCCTGCTCCAGACGTTCCCAAAGCTGATTTTCATGGCAAAAAAATGATGCTCCACGTCTGATGGTCCGTTCGTGGTTTAGAGTATTGGAAGATCTCAAAGGCTAGTACTACTATAAACAGTGAACTCTTTGTTCGTCAGCGACGAGCCCTCAAAGCTCATCTCATTTCTACTCGCGGAGCCGATGCAAAAATCTATCTTCAACACAACAACGCTCGACCCCACGTTGGCAAATTAACCAAGACTGAGCTACTCGGTTACGGTTGGATCGTCTTTCCCCACCCACCCGATAGTTTTCATCTAGCCCTATCTCATTGCTATATGGTCTTGGCCTCCAACGATATATAGATAGAAATAATTACGTTGATGTAGCCGAGGTCGAATCCGCGCTCTGCAACTTCTTCCAGTCATACGGCGAGACCTGGTATCGCCATGGCATTGAAAAGCTACCCCAACGTTGAGAACAAGTTATAGATAGTGATGGCCAATATATATAATATCACCATTGTGCACTGTTGAGATAATGATAAAAGAAATTTTCTACAAAAAATTCGGATACTTAATCGACAACCTAATAAATTAAGAAAATATAGTGAGGGTACCAGATCAGCAAATATAGACCGTTTGAGCCTAAGGTCTCGAGGGGAATAGTCACAAAAAGTTAAAATGTGTAATTATACATGTTCAATAAGATATATTTTTGTTTGGAAGCAAAAACAAATTGAATTCAAAAAAAACGAAAATTTGCTCAAGGAATGCGAAGCATTAACGCACTTCCATGCGCTCCCCGCTTTTAAAACGATATTTCGTAAGAAAATCATCCAACTTCCATGTAACTGCGTCAATAACTTCTCAACAACTCCGGCTTCACGAAAAGAAGTGAGAAATTGATTGTAACTTTGTATCAAGATTCTGAGACATTATCAGAAGAATGCTGTGACATAAGCGAAATTTTTCTTGTTTTCTTCATCTTTCGTGATGAATATGAGATGTAGTTCATTGTAGTTAGCTTCACATGATAAGAAGAGGAACAACTGTCCCAAATCCACTCAATAAATTATACATCTATCGTTCAACATAGTGACAGCAGTTCGTCACCCAGAGATGGTGTAAAAATCAATTTTCTGAGTTTGAGTTGGTAACACAAAAAAACTGTTTCGTGGTTTGATTTGAACTCGACTGATTACGACTCAAAAATATTTCAAACCCAGATAGTTTCCCTAAACATTGACAAAAAATGAAGCTCTCTGAAGAATGCTATTCAAAAAATCTGATCGTATTTTGCCAGCGATGACCTGCGTTAAACCGTCGACGTAACGCAACTAGTTTCAGTTACAGAACCAATCCTGTCAAAAATAAATGTATATACAATATATATTCATATTATCTTTAATGGGACTGTTTTGCGCAGTTTTGAGATAAAATAAAATTGAATTTGTACATCTGAAAATCGAGTACGACAAAAAAGTTGGAAGTAACAAGAGTCAATCGAGTTTCGTTGTCGTACATAAACTTTTGGACTGTTTGGAAAACCAACTTAAACAAACCACTTCGAGACGATTTCTGAATCACATGAATTCTTGTTTCACGAATAATAATTGTTTTATATTCCTATGGAGAATCTTCAAA
Organism: Caenorhabditis parvicauda; assembly: GCA_963978915.1. Lineage (NCBI taxonomy): Eukaryota > Metazoa > Nematoda > Chromadorea > Rhabditida > Rhabditidae > Caenorhabditis > Caenorhabditis parvicauda. The sequence goes on along the minus strand of OZ022250.1, from coordinate 6,872,864 downwards.
ACTGTGACAGTTGCATGTATCACATAATAAGATTATGAATTTTCTGATTTGACATTAGAAGGAGCTTCCTACTCCAAATTTTTCATGATGAACGTTCAATAATCACAAAAAGTAGACATTTTTTCAAAAGTCTCTATTGACAAAAACACTACGCAAAAATTGGCAGTTCCAAAAAATCAACGAATAACAACTTCCGAAATGGTCTTCCGATACCTGGTCGACGACAACAATCTACTACGTGTTTTAATCGTCAATACTCAAGGGTAATGATGATTGTTTTCTATGCTTGGAGTCATAAGATCATGAAACCGAGTGGCTGTCTGTGTGATTCATACATTGTCGGAAACTTTGCATAACTAAATTTCCTAACAATTTTATAATGATCATGGATTCCTTCAGTGAAATAATCTTATTCCATCCTGAGGAAGGTATGTTTCTAGTAACTGAATATCTACTTCTGTTTAACATGATAATCAGAACATAAGTACTTTTAGACTTGATGGACCGCAAAGCGGGTTTTCAAAGACTAGTGTGTGATTTGAGTTTTTTTTGAGAAAGTGAGAAACTCGGTATAGATGGTTTTGAGTGATATGAAACATTGTTAAGACTTTTTTTCTCGGAAACCAGGTGTGACCAACGAAGTGATCCTTTTTTTCTGACGTCAGATCTATTCTTTTCTTCCCTCACAGGCTGGATTGACCTTCATATGTATAAAGATTCTTTCAAAGTGATAAAAATCGTCAAATCAATTTAGCTCAGTTACATCCGTAATCAAGTCCTTTTGGTGTGTTAACTGGTGTTTTTTTGTTACACATCAGTAATGGCATGTGAAGTGGTGATCAGATTTTAAAAAATTCCGGAATCCTTCAAGAGTCTTCCGAAGAAACTGTTTCGGAAATAGTGTGTGAGAGAGAGAGAGAGAGTACACAGCTTTGTACACAGTCTGAGAAGTAGTCCATAACTCGTTGTTTTAAAATCTCTTTTGATGACATTCAGCATTTCTGACACGTTTCGAAGATTCGAAGTTTTCCAGAAGTCACTTCAAACCGAGCTGAAAACGATCAAAACACAAACGAAAACTTACTTTTACCAATCGTCCAACTTTTCAAACTCAATACAATAATGTCAATTTACCTCCAATCTTATTGCTCTGTTTTCACCTTTTTTGGTTCACAAGATCAAAAACATGTAGTATTGGTAGTCATTCTGACATAAGATGTGATTTTGGGCCAAGTTCATAAATTTTGATGAAATTTCACACACTGATGCACACAGTTCTTAACTGTGAATGTTTCTCTTGCCTTTCAAATGAAAACAACTCTCCAGAGCTAATTACTTCTGTTCTTGTTAGGCGTTGCAATTTTGCACGACAAAAATCTGTGCCAAAAGTTGATTCATAGTTTTATTTGATTAATTTATTGCCGTAAATCTTATTCTGCAAAGCTAGTCTTCTATTTTTTGATACCTCTATTTTAGCCGATTGTTCTATGCCCTCAGTGAAATAATAGAGAAAAGCTCATAATAATCAAAAAAAAAAACACCATTATTTTATTTCCAATCAAATATGCCAAAACTTGTTTCCTGTTTCCAACAACAGTCTACGACTTTAGAAATGTCCAACGAAATATTCTTCGCTACGGACATAATTGTGATACTATTGGAACTGTGCTGTGCTAGCGGGAACGGCTTCATAATTTACTTGTTTTTAAGGTAAGTTCGAAAGTCTCTGTTATTATTATAGGGTTTTTTAGACACAAGGTTCTACGGAGCAACAAAAACCTTCGACTTGTAGCTTATCTTGCTGCTAGTGATCTGATGGTTGCAGTTACAGGTTTTCTTTGAGTTTGCGTAAACTTACTTCATCCTGTTAGGTCATGTCTATCGAAGACTCATGTATTCTTTCTGAATGATCTGGTTGTATATCTTGACGGAAAATATACTAAACTCAACAGTTAAGATCCCTTAGACAATTTCTCAGTTTCAGAATCACCCTATACGTGGTACCTCTTCCTCAACTGGAACTCAGTCCTACTCGATTACAATCCATTTTGGATCATGAACTTGGCAGTACCATTATTAATCCAGCTCAAGTTATCCCTAGTACTGACGATCATGATCGCAGCGGATAGGAACATAGTAAGTTCAATCCTTCTCTTCATTTTTGCAAAACATCTTCAGGCCCTATTTTGGCCTGCCGTGTATCGCAAGGTCGAGCACATATTGTTTGCCAATTTTAGTCTTTTCTTGGCCGTTTCTGTAGCGACGTTTGATGTCATTCTCATGTTTTGTATCGTTCCGCAAGCAAGGACTCCTGGGTGTGCTTCGATCGGATGCTTTATCAATGAAAATTTTCGGGCCTACTGGGGAAATTCGAATATGGTGAGTATTGAAGAAGACAAAGAGAGAGAGAGAGAGAGAGAGAGAGAGAGAGAGAGAGAGAGAGAGAGAGAGAGAGAGAGAGAGATTTATAAACCATTCCGTTTCCGCGCTGCCATGCTACAGTTTTCGAAAAATGTATGTATAATCTCTTTCTAGTTACACCAAAAAATTTGAATCGATAAAACTGGAACCACAAACTCCGAATTGTCGAAATAGTCCTAGAGCGGAGAAGAAGAATTTCAACTTCCCGCTAAGATCTCTCTGGTCTTCTATAAAAACCAAACATGCGATACATCCGTATCAGCATTGACTTGAATTCCGGTCTTTCTCCAGGAAAATGAGAAATCTCAATGTTTTCAGGTTCTGGGTATTCTAGTCATCTCCTTCACACTAGCAATTTTCGTAGGAATCCGGAAAGTTGAACGAAGTCGTGTCAGAATTTCCTCGAGGGAAGAGAAACGGTTCGCTAATGTGAGTGGAATTTATTTTAATAACTAAAATCAAACTTTTCTGAATACATGGTGAACTGAGCCATCTGGAAATGTCTGATCCAGGATGTCGATCTCGAGAATTAATTAAATTTAACCCTTTAACCTTTGGCTTTATGAAAACATTATTCGTCTGAATTTGATTTTGAATTCATTCAACAAAATTAAACAAAGTTTCATAATATCAGAAGCAGAAAGTTCGGAAAGTTTTGACATCTACCAGTAATTAAGAGGCGCACTGATTCATTCAGGTTCACTTTTGTGATTTCTAAAAGTGGATGAAGCAGCCTAATCGAGGTTCACTTTTTCTACGCTTGACGCTTCCTGTTCAGACAACTCGTCTCCTAACATTAGAATTCAGGCAAACAAGACAATAGCGGGGATTCTGGTGTCCTCACTTATCTGCATCACGATCCCAAGTGCCTTCGTCGGTGTCGTGGAGCTGATCGGATTCTCAGTCTTCAGACTTCTGGGACCCTTTTACTTGTTAGGGCTTTTGTTGAGCGGTCAGTTCTACAATTTCAACAAATTTATACTGTTTTATATTCAATTTTTTCTCTCTCTGATTGATCATCATTTTTCAGGTGTCTGCAACAGTGTAATCTTCATTTGTTTGAACGACGATGCTCGAAGAATTGTTCTGAAAAAGAGTTCGACTTCCATAATCATGGTTGCAACCAACACACCGTCAAAATTCTTGCATTAAACTATTCTTTACGAATTATAGATTTCCATTTGCAAGAGTTTGAGATTCATATGAAAGTTTGAAATAAAGTTTTTCAAAGTTCTTGCAAAATTCAAATAGAACAGTTTCTTTGTTTTTTCTCTCTCTCTCTCACACACTCTCTCTCTCTCTCTTTTATTTTTTCTTCATTTTCCTCGGTTCTACTTTTTACGCGCCTCTCTTTTCTTCTTTATCTCCACTCTGAGCATTTTTCCATTACGAACGACATCGCAAGACATAATGAAAAAAGGTGGAGTCAGTATGTGAATCGATACGTACGGGAGGGGCCTTCTCAACCAGCTCAATTTACCCCTCAGGCACATCCATCTCTGCGTCTCCGCCTTCTCCTCACTCTCTCCTCTCCATCTCACCCCCTCGTCGTCTCTCTCTTCAGCACACTCTCTAGCCCCAAAATGCTGGAGCTTTTCAGTTCAAAACGCGACATTTCAATGGTCCGTAGTGGGTCATCCACCACCACCAACAGCACATAATCAATCACATCGTCCGATCTGAGGCCTGGTTGAAGTTGAGTAGGGAAAGGCATAAAAGTCGAGACGACTCAAATCTTGTCACAAAACACTCTCTGTTTTTGTTTTGTTGACTACTGCTTCCTCCCCCGAATGACATGAAAGTATTTCCATTTGTTAGCGTATCGAGTTTAGTCTCATCTGCCCGTATATCTTTCTCCTCTTCTTCTTTTTTGCTCTTCTTTCTCCCAACCGCCAGAAGACATCAACCACAATGGAATTTAAGCCTCGAAGACGACATTCTTGTTATTTCCTTATTTGCAACGTCTTTTTTGCAAGCGCGTCTCTAATGTTTCCATTTTGTCCCTTCTATCACTTTTTTATTTCTTTTTCCAATTTTATTCTATATTTATACATTTTTCTTTTTTGTAATACACAGTTTCACATCTTTCTGCAAAGTCATATAAAAGTTTTCAGAACACTTTTGCTGCAAAAATGTTTTTTTCCAGTAATATATCTTCCATTTCCCGATTAATATTCAGTTTTTGTGTTTTTTCATGCCGATTTTTCTTTCTCTGTTTCTCCTAACTGATAGAGCTTCAATTTTGCTCAATCCATGTTGAAATAGAATATTGTTGCCCATATTTTCGAACATTGTTCATCAAATGTTTTCAATAATGTTGCCAACCTTCCTTTTTTGGAGTAGCAGAGTTTCGTGTTTCATTTATTTATGATAGACCTTTTTTGTATAAGTGAATGTTACTTGCAACCGGAAATGTACTCTTGAATATAAAATCTATAATAATTACGTTACATTTGCATGTGTCACAATTTTCATAATTGTACCCCACAAACTTCGATGAAAACTCACTCCAATCGCTCCAACCAACACACTTTTAAACGTCTTGGGTGGTCTTTTTTGATGAGCTATGTATGTTCCATGAATTTTTCGAGTGCCAATTGTCTGTGTTTCATATGGTTCATTATATAATAGTGAAGTTTAACATTCAATAGCCGAGTACCACATCCATCTTTGCTACATATTGACAACGAAAGTGTTATAAATCACCCAAATAGTTGATGTGACGATCATGATTTTTATCATGGAGGTGCTCAATTCGTGATTGTTCGAGCAACTTTCTAATATATTTTTATTACAACTCGAAAGTGTCAGAGACCACCCAAGTAGTTAATGTGACGACCACCATAAATGATGTTCACTGAATGGTGTCAGAGACCACCCAGTCGTTAATACTAGTCTCGATTTTTCTCATAAAGGTACCTTTTTCATGATTGTTCTTACCCGTTTTTCCCCGCCGTTCAAAGTCCACTATTGTCTGTTCCAAATGCAATTTCATGCGACATTTGATGGTGTGTATGTGTGTGTGCAAGTGCATGTGCATGAACCCTCCTATGCTTTTTCCTTTCCAATTTTCCCTTCAACACGAAGTTTCTCATGCAAGAACATATGAAAGCACTCAAGATTTCACACTTGACACACTGTTTATGTGGGAATTGGCTGTTTTTGACGGATAAGTGTCCCAAGCCTCAGATTTGTTCAGGTTTCGATGTTTCTTTGAAGAATAACACATTTTCATGGTTATTTAAAAACTCTTGCAGATCTTTTTTTCCCATAGCGTCAATTGTTCCAGTTTTTCATCGATGATTATTCTTTATTGCTCTTCACCATTAAAAAATTCAATACCGAAGTATTCCCATACTGTTTTTTGAAATCTCTCAGCTTTTTATTGTAAAACAGGTTTTAAATCAGAAGAAAAATTTAATCAAAACAATCATGGTTGATCAACTGGTACGCATTCCACTTGTAAACATACTCAAATTGGTCCCGTTACCCCCTACTCCTATACACATTCCCACGATACCGTATGCTCTGGCTGCCAGTATCTGGTCATTTCCGAAGGGTTGTAACCTCGCATCCCTCCGGAAACCATAAAGAGCAATGTGAGGGGAGATGTCACCATTTTTCCTTCTTGTCATCTCCTTCTATGAACTTCTTGCAGCATGAGATCATTTATCCTAGTACCCAATTGTCATTCACAAACAACTTGGGCTCACCAAAAACTTTATGATTCCTGAAACTCGTACATCAAGCGGTAAACATTAACGATTACAGTTCTTTCCATCTTAATCTTTAGATTTGAATTTAAAACGACTCAAGTTGATAAAGTACAGATTACAGTAAGCTTCACTCCTTTTTTGCCGTTCACTTCCTCTCTTTCAGAGTACATAGGTACTCGAAGTCGTTCCTTTCTCACATCCATTGCTCTTCTTCTCTCTTTTTTTTGGAAACTCCAGGTTTGTACCTCTTCATCTGCAACGTAACAAAGACATTTAGTCCTCTTACCGTTCCGCAAGCCGCGTCGCTCGAAAAAGACGCAGACCGCCTAGTAACCTTCGTTCACCGAATAACGAGACTCACAGCTAACTGCAAAAAAAAACGATATTATTAACCTCATCACTTGTATGAAAAGAAGAAACGTCTGATGAATTTCCAATTACTTGAACGGAATTAATAGGATGAAGAGTTCATCCGGAATTCTATCTTTCTCTCTCTCTCCCTCCCGCTCTCTCTCTCTCTCTCTCTCTCTCTCTCTCTCTCTCTCTCTCTCTCTCTCTCTCTCTCTCTCTCTCTTCTTTCTTGCTCATATCCATCGTGGAACAATCACCGAAAATGTTAATTTCCTAACTGAATGAACTTGTTAATTTTCAAATTTTCCATCTTCTCAGTTCAGATGATGTTCCTTCTCATCAACCACACTTGCCAGAAATGAACGGGATTCCGACTTTCAAATTCCGTTCAGGAAAATTTTACTCTCGTGCAACTTTGACACTTACAGAACTGACCATAATGTACTAGATAACTTGTCTCGATATTGAATTACCTTGGTCATTAAGTCTCCCTGCTCGTATCATTTTCTAATAGGTAAGGGTATACCCGTGTGCACTTGGTATTCGTCCTTCTCTCTCTTCTCTCGTCTCTTTCCACTTTTAATGCAAAACTTGTGTCGGTGGAACTCTTGGTTCTCAGGTCCTCATGCATTATGGATAATGTTCCACAATGGTTTCCCCTTTTACTTACAAGTTTGACGCCTCTTCCATCCACAGCTTTTTTTACTTGACCATTATTTCTTCTAAAAAATGCCCCTGAAAAATATCAAATTTTGAAATTTCTGTATATAAAACAAAGACACACACATAAAATCCCCATCAAGCCTATAAAACTGACAAAAAGTGCGACTTAAAATTTCGAAACCTTTTTGCGAAGACTTTTCAAAATAAAATTTACCAAACGACTTTTACCTTGATTAGTTTTTCTTTCTAGGTGATAATCAAGTCTAATTTTTTTTCGAAACAAATCTTTGAAGTATGAAATTTGACTCGAATGTTATATTAAAAATTTCAATTAAATTCAGATAGAAAAAACTAGAATTTCCATAAACGGGACCTTGGGGCATTGCAAAGTTTTTGGGATCATCCTAAAATAGTTCAATCTGAGTGTTCAGACAATTCAAAACCATTATTAAAAAAATGTTTTGTATAAAATCTGGAAAACGGTCATTCTAATCCTTCCAAAATAAAATTACGTGGCACCTGCTCTCTAAATCTTCCAATCTGTTTTCACTCGTGCTATTCGACTCTTGCCTACCACAAAATCCTGCTCCAATGCAACTAATTAATGACACCTACGTGGCTGTCCACGTCATCAACCAGGGTGTTGCACTGCACCCACGTGTGTCGTCGCTCCACAACACAGCTTCCAGTAAAATGGGAAAATGAGAGAAGAGAGAGGAAAATTTCAATTTCCTCAAAGAGCCGAGACCGACACACACACAACGAAATGATACCAAGACACTGGAGGAGGAGAAGAAGGTCGACCGATCTCTCTCTCTCTCTCTCTCTCTCTCTCTCTCTCTCTCTCTCTCTCTCACTCTCTCTCTCTCACTCTCTCTCTCTCTCTCTCTCTCTCTCTCTCTCTCTCTCTCTCTCTCTCTCTCTCTCTCTCTCTCTCTCTCTCTCTCTCTCTCTCTCTCTCTCTCTCTCTCTCTCTTGTTTTCTCTCTCTTTTTCTCTCTCTCCTTCCGTCTTTTTCTCTCTCTCTCTCCTTCCGTCTTTTTCTTTCTCTTTCTGTCTTTAAAGCGCCGTTTTCTATTTTTCTGTGGGTTTTCTCTGTCTTGTGACACTATGTATGTTTTGGTCATTTTCCTAACCTCTTTCCTGATTCATTTAGGAATTTTTGGGAGAGAAAGAGGGGTGACGACATTCGGTCCCCTGACGTACCAGACATAAATCTCGCATATTCTCCCAAAATTAAAAACAATACAGATTGATTTATGTTCAATTCATTTGCCGTCCAATCTCCGGCGACGTCCAATCACAAATCTTTCAGGCTCTATGAATTTTCAATCTGGAAAAACTTCAATGTTATATTATTACATATGTAGCTCCTTCTTATATTCACTCGCTGCAAATCAAATGTGGTTAGTTAATGTAGTTTACGTGAACAGAGTACACTCCATGCGGGATTCTTTGTCTCAAACTCTTTTCTGAACCCAATTCTTGACCGTTTTCAGGCTTGGACATCATTTATTTTATTCAGAAGTTTCACATTTTCTGTGATCGACATGAGGCAACCATGTGTCTTGTTGGCGGCAAGTATGCCTTCTTTTGATTGTAGACTTCTGTGAGTGAAGGTTTTCTGTTGTGATGTGATGTTATCAACTTGTCCGAAGACGCTTAATAAGAGGGATTTTGGAGGTTTTTTTTACAGGGGTTTTGGAGCTTATTCTATAAGTTTGTCTAGAAATCAGGATAGTAGGAGGAGTTGAATTCTTTGCCTAACGATCACTGTAAAAGAACCTATTGGTTTCCTCAAGTCACGGATTCTTTTCATTATCGAAATGTGAGAGGTTCTTCTTCTCCCCTAGTTGAGTGAATATGTAACAACTAACTTATTCTGGACTGTGATTAAGTTTCAGTCATGCAAAAATTATTTTTTTATAAACGGCCCAATACAGCCACTATCATAGCCAGTACGTACGCGATTCAATTTTTAGTCCGATGTTGAATCTATCTAAGCCACCTATTTCAGTTCAATCCGTTTTCCTGTTCACTAAAAGTTCTACGCCAACTATTATTGATGCCAGCTTAAATAGGATTTATAAGTTATTGCACAGTCACGGACCAACGTCACTGCATCTCACACTCTTGAGTAGGTATGGGCAAATCGCCAGTCATTGGCTGTTTTCATTAGCCAATTGCATTGGCGAGCGATTGGCTATTCAGTTGTCGAAATGATACCATCTGAACAACACTATCTTCAACATCGAGAAGGCTCAGGAAACGCTACTCCAGGCGCTCGCCAATGCAATTGACTAATGAAAAGAGGATAGCCAATCGTTAGCCAATGACTGGCGATTTGCCCATCCATACTCTTGAGTACATTACGGTCCCCTTGTACATACGTTAGTCACTGCAAGTGACAAATCTCTGACACACATAATGTTGTTGTCAAAACAGACAAGTCAAGTGGCTGGAAACCGCAACATACTCGTCGTGTGAAGAAAAACCGAGTAGGGACAACAGCTGTGAGAATGAGACTGAGGGAGAGAGAGAAAGACTGAAATAGAACGCGAGGGAACCTCATTCATTTATAACTTTACTTTTCATTGTTACACTCTTGTAAGTGGTTGGGAACTGAGAAAATGATCGAAATTCCAATATTTTTCTATTGAGTTCTATTCATTTTCTTTGAAACCTCAAAAAAAAGGTAAAGACGTTTTTTTCAGAAAGAGGAGGGAGAGAGAGAGAGAAGGAGAGAGAGAGAGAGAGAGAGAGAGAGAGAGAGAGAGCGTGAAGAGAGAAATTACTGAATAACTCTTTTTACTTTTTATGTTCGAAGAATGAATTTAGTAGATTCTACCTATACCTCGAATTTTATGTTCCAACGTTTTCCCTGATTACTCTTACCAGAATAATTCTGCCTAAAAGGGGAGATTATGTCTAAATCGCACTCATCCAAATAGGAAATTCCTGTACCTACACGCATAATCGGATCACTCTCGGCTTCCCTCTCTTCCCGAGAATTAGCATGAAATGACTATTCTGAGAATCTTCTTACATCTGAACATTGAAGTGAATGATCGCTTAGGTTTTCGAACACTTTGTCTAAAATTGCTTTATTCTATACAAGACAGCAACTTTTACTAGATTAAAATTTGGAAAAATGAGATTACCGAAGTGACTTCTTCTATTTTCAAGGACTTTGCAGGACACAATATGCAATTTTTGTTGATATACTTCATTGTCTACTTTTCTTTCTACATTCTCCTTTTGTCGGCTCCGATCTGTTCCTAAATATTTCTATCGTTCTCCGTATAAACACTTTCTTCTTTCCCCGACCCATACAGTTACATAGTTTAAAGCGTTTGCATTTTTCCTGTTCCTTTCCACTCTTCCTTCATAAATCAACAAAGTTGTCCATTACAGAGCTGATTCCGAAGGCTGGACGTTTGAGACGCCAACAGTTGTGCCAGAAAATAGGCGAGGGCACCGGGTGCGCGACGTATGAGCCCCATTTGCAACTCGGCGAGCTCTCTACTACGAGTCGCCTACCTCGCCGCCGTCTTCGCATTGCAAGCACAAGGTTATTCTTCTTTTCTGAAAATTTATGGTTCTGAAAAAACACAAAGCTCTTGTTGTTTTACCCAAATTCAATCTGATATTTTGAAGTTTTTCTCAAAGTTGTGACTGTCTCATTTTGACCGACAGTAAGTTTATAGTCAATCGGTCAAACTCAAGTTTTTTTTAGAATGATAACTATCAATTGGAAGTGTTTTGAGTATCTGCACGTTTTTTTGAAACCACCGAAGGACTTTTTCAATGCCGTAAGAAAAATTTAACAAATCTTGTGTTTTTTAAATTTTCCAAAGACAAGTTAAACTTTTTCCTGAAAAAATTAAACTCTTATCAGTTGAGTTCTTATGATTGTTTTGGTAAACAGTAAACAATAGTTCATAGCTTTATCGTCCATATTTCCCAGCAGTTTGTAAAAATACTTTTTACAGCGTCTTCCGCTATCGGATGCTTCGTATGCAGTTCATTCGACGGCGATAATAGGTCGTGCGAGGACCCTTTCAATTCTACTGTCGATATTAATTATAAGGTTTGATTCTTATATCGTGAATAGCTTTCATACCGTTATCAAGCGCTGCTGACGCTTTGTAAAAACTTTTGTCAGTAAAAATTACAGAGAAATCGTTTGGTGTTTTTTTAAACATTGGTTTCATAATTAAGAGATCAGTTTTCATTCTGACACTATTCCACATCAAATCAGATCTAGTGATTCTACCGTTAAAATGTCAAGCTACAGCAACCCAAACTACAGTAATTTTCTTAAAGGAATCTGACGGGTCTACAATAGTAGCCAACTACGTTCACCCATGTTGGGCGTACAAGAAAGGTCGGCATGGACTTTTCCCTGCAGATCATTGCATCAAAATTGTAGGACATCGAGGTTGGGTGGAGGAAGTTTTTAGTTACAATAAACAGTTTCAGTTGATAATGAATCAAAATCACTAGTTATTCGGACATGTGCTTTGGATTCTGGAACATTAACTGCAGATACAGGTTAGTTGCGGATCATGAAAAGAGAGAGAGAGAGAGAGAGAGAGAGAGAGAGAGAGAGAGAGAGAGAGAGAGAGAGAGAGAGAGAGAAAGAGAGAGAAATAGAGATGGAGTGAAGGGGCGGAGTCGACAAATCAGAGATGTGGAAACTATTTACGAAATTTTTTCAGAAATTGTCCGAATATCGCACTGCGGCAGCTTCAAATACCAAGGATACCAGTTCAAAGGATGCGTGCAATCGTGCGATTCTGACGGATGCAACGCGGCTCCGTCGCGGTTTCTCTCACCATCTCTAATTCTCCTCGTTTTCACTTATGCCTTGCGGTGATTCTACACCAGAGTTATGACACTATTTATTGATTTATTCCCGTACCGTTCAAATATTCACCGATTCGAAGGGTTTTATTCAGTTATAAGCAATTGTTTTGAGTTTTTCTGATGTGTGCTAGTTTCATTCTACGAATAGGATGTTTTAGGGTTGTTGTGAACGAAGTTGATTCGATGAGTCGAAAATCTACGGAATCAGAGAAAATGTGGTGGCCGACCCGTAGCAGTCACCCCACTATTAATATGGAATTTGTGTCTGTTTCGCACGGAGTGCCAAGATCAAAAAAATCGAGTGGAGGTGGAGTTTCAAGAAAGGCGCCAATCATTGGATCCCAATCAATAGATTTAAATTTTCGCTCCGAATGACCGCTTTGCAGCCATCCTTTGGTATTTTTACCCATTTATTCCATATATTCTGCTCAATTTTAGTCTTTAATGAACAAGAAAATTGTTGTTAAAGTTGTCGTAAGAGATTTTGAGGAGACTAACCAGTATTGATATCGAAAATGTAGTTAAGGCCTCGATTTGAAAATTTTGCAACTAAGCGATTTTTGACCGACCATCCTTGGTTGTCCCACCCCCGTTACGCCCACTT
>OZ022250.1:6800241-6855241 GCA_963978915.1 Caenorhabditis parvicauda | reverse complement strand
CAGTGCTTCGAAGAAGTGTCAGTGACTCTGTTGATGATAGTGCAGACATCTCCATCGAATGATTTGACTCGGCTGATCGACTGCACTGATTGTTTTCAGCGTAGGAACACCAAATTCAACGTTTCCAATTTTGGAGGCGCTTGCAACTCAAAATGATGACAATGAACAACGAAGTAAAAATTGCGAGAATATAATTAACATTGAAGTTCCAGTTGGAGATGTGATTCATGCCAGTGGTTTCAGACCTGAAGAAAGGAAAATCAGACAATATTTGCATATGCTCACCTTTCCGGACCCATTATCCAGTTGGTGGTGTCATCGGACGCGGGAGACGTCCTGACATTCCTTGCTTCTCCCGACAAAAAACAGCAACACTCTGACACCGCCGGTTAACATACAAACAGCCGGATGATGCAGATCATACGTCTCGACCATAGAGATCCATCGATTGAGAGACACACGGGAGTAAAGAAGACATTGGCATGGATCCAATGCTGTTTCCACTGGACGTTGATAGACAATGATGTCAAAGACTTTATCGAAGAACATATCAAATGTCAGAAAAGAAGTCCGAGCAAGAAAGACGGTATACGTGAAGTTTGTGGGTGAAGGCATCGAGCAAAAATACCATGAGAAGCATGGTTCATGGATTTCCTAGAACCTGTACCTACAACCCGGAAGGGAGTAGGGTGCATGGTGCTCACAACGGACCTGTTCTTGGAGCTGACAATCACAAGAGCAATGATAACTGTGACAGCATACATAGTGGAGGATGCTGACATTTAAGAATTCAAGAAACACGACGAAGAAGTTCGGAGTAGAAACCAAGACATGCAGCCAATACCATCACCTGTCGAACGGGCAAGTGGAAATGTGCATTCAAACGATAGAGAAAATGATCGAAACATTCACAACACAATGCGATTGGGATCGGTGTGCACCTTTGCATTGAACAATGAAGACGACAGAACGACTCGGAAAGCGGGAGGAGTTGAAAACGAAAAGGTGAGGGAATCAAAACGAACCCATCGGTAGAACTTCGTCGATGTTTCCTGAACCATATTATTGACAATATCACCATCTGCTTTCATTCATATAAATCTTACCTCAATTTGTCCTTTTTCTCTTCCCGTTGGTGTCCATAAATGGCAATGTCCAAGTCATTCTGTTGTCTTCAGTGTTCAGTTCAAAAGTGCACACCGATCCCAGTCGCTTTGTGTTGTGAACGCTCCGATCATTTTCTCTATCATCCGAATGCACATTTCCACTTGCCCGTTTGACTGGTGATAGAATTGGCTGCATGTCTTGGTTTAAACTCCGAACTTCTTCGTCGTGTTTCTTGAATTCTTAAATATCAGCATCCTCCACTATGTCTGCTGTCACAGTTATCACAGCTTTTGTGATTGTCAGCTCCGAGAACAGGTCCGTTGTGAGCATCATGCACCCTACTCCCTTCCGGGTTGTAGGGACAGGTTCTAGGAAATCCATGAACCATGCTTCTCATAGTATTTTTGCTCGATGTCTTCACCCACAAACTTCACATGTACCGTTGTTCTTGTTCGGACTTCTTTTTTGACGTTCGACATATTCTTCGATGAAGTCTTGGACATCATTGCGTATCGACGTCCAGTGGAAACAGCATTGGATCCATGCCATTGTCTTCTTTCCTCCCGTGTGTCTCTCAATTGATAGATCTCGATGGTCGAAACGTATGATCTGCATCATCCGGCTGGTTGTATGTTAACCGGCGATGGCAGAATGTTGTCGGTTTTAGTCGAGAGAAGCGAGGAGCATCAGGACGTCTCCCGCCTCCGATGACACCACCAGCTGGATAATCGGTCCGGAGAGGCACTCTTGTCGGAAGACTGTCCCAGTTGCAGTTTAGAATATTGACCATAGCTTTTCATTGTAGTGAATGTGTAGAATGACTTGTCTCTTATCTTTTCATCGTTTCTTATCAACACCTCGGTAACTGTTATCTTTATGATGCTCCGTCACAGTTTTAAAATGAGTAGTCACGAAAGCCCAATAGGGTGTTTCTGAAGTACTCGGGAATGAGAATTCTGAAAAATTCAGGGCACACAGCTATATCAATGACTTCATATTATCACGATGGTCACTTCACCATCAAGGTTCATAGTAGGATTGTGTTGGTTCTTTTCGCTTTTAGTCACTATCGTTGTTTTCTACACTAAAATTGCTATTTGTCATAGAGTTAAATCAATAAAAAGTGTATGCTAATCGGACATTTTTCAATAGAATTGATATCGTTTTATAACATTAGAACTTTTCAGACAAATGCGGTCGGAGGTGGTGACGCAGTCATGAGAAGATCACTCCAAAGTCGAGGTTTTCTCAGAACAGACTGCTGCAAATGTGAAAAGTTTGACATGCGGGTTGCAGATCAAGCGTGAGTGAATGGCAAAAGAAGGCGGAGTCTGAAGGTTTCAGGAATGTCCGATGTTGCATTCACTGTGCCGCTTTTTACTGCATCGACTGTTTCTGTTTCCAAGAATTTTGTATCAAGTGTTGTGGTGAAATGCAGAAAATTGGAAGTGTGTTGCTTTATTTTGAAGACAAAGTCGACTATGACGAAGATGAAGAAAGCAGTGGTAAGGCGGAGAACTTGAGAAAAGAAAGGAAAAGAGAGGGAGAAAGGGAGAGAAAGAGAGAGAGAGAGAGAGAGAGAGAGAGAGAGAGAGAGAGAGAGAGAGAGAGAGAGAAAGAGAGAGAGAGAGAGAGAGAGAGAGAGAGAGAGAGAAAGCGAGAGAGCGGAGATGTAATTGTCAGAAATTTCAATAATGATGAATTTCTCTGTTTCCAAGTTTTTTTGCTACTTAGTATTTTTGTCATCATTTTTCTCTAACTCCATGTTTCCAAAATAGATTTTTATGTACACTCAAATTACTGTACTTTTCAGAAGAAACAGATCAATCTGAAGCGACTGACGGTACTACAACAACTGCAACAACAGCAAGAAGCAAATTCAGTACGAACAGGACAGCCAGCACAACGAAACAATCAAGTGACACAAATCTCAGTACGACTAGAACAAAATAAATTTATTACTCTTTTTCACTTGCATTTTTACTGTTCTCGTTCTCCACTTTGAGTCGGTTATACCTGAAGTACTAGTTTGAGCTACTGTGACCATGCCCATTTTGCAAAGGAGGCGCAATTGTAGCTGTATTCAAACAGCAATAGGTGCAGAATCTTTGTTCTTGGCGTGGCTGGAGTGCTACATGTTCTTGCAAGAAGCGCACAAATAAAGTCCCGCTTCTTATTTTTGTAAATCATGCAATGTTGTGGGGAGAAAGGAAAACTCCTAGTTTACTGTTCACAGTAGAGACTCCGCCTTTTTTGCAAATGACGCATGATTTATTTTCACACTGTGCGCGGTCGATAGTGGTCTTTTTCGCATTGGACACTCAACCGAAGTCACGCCTCTCTTGCAAACCGTGCGCAGATTTCAAAAACTTACTGTGGTTTGAGACAGAAGATCGCCAGAATGGCGTTGGCACACGATAAAAATACCCATAAATCGACGGAAACTGGAAGAAAAATATTGATTTATCGATTTTTCGGTCTCTTACGTTGCCAATTTCCATATTTTTTTGATTTTACGTAGTAAAAATCGATTTGTTTCATGGCGTCTAAGATAGAGTAGATGGATAGCATCCAGAATTGGCTGAAAATGTAATAAATTATGGAATTCTTGACATCTGAAACCCGAAAAAGTTGAGAATCGCGCAAGACACAGCTTCATGTACAGGAAAAGTCGTTTCTACTGCGATTTCTTGACCTATCGGTATCTGTGAAGCTGTACACGTCACTGAAATTTGAACAGTTTTGGCGGGAAAACATAATTTAAACTCACTGATAGTGGAAAACAATAGAATAATGATAACGTCGTCAACCCAGCAACTTCTTTCTCGTGATAATTGCTGAAAAGTCTCTCTCTCTCTATCTCTTCCTCTCTCTCTCTCTCTCTCTCTCTCTCTCTCTCTCTCTCTCTCTCTCTCTTCCTCTCTTTCGCTCTCTCTCTCTTTCTCTTTCTCTCTCACCATTTTCACCAAGACGCTGCTCACAGCCAACAAGCAAACACTAATAATGACAATCTCCTTAAAATTAAATTCAAAGCAAGTTTTAGAGAAAAAACCTTGAATCGCTTTGTCCTATCTGCAAATTTTCCAACTGCATACGCAGAAAACAGACTCGAAGCTGTTGCAATGGTTATTGGATATCTGAAGGGAAAAATCAATAATCGATTTTGTGAAGTCCTACCCTGCTAACTTGTATCCTCTATCGTTGATAGTGTCATTCAGAAAAACAACAACAATAACACAACCAAAACTGAGAATATAGATTATTATCTGGACGATGAATTGTTTGATTCTGTAAAGGTGTTTCATTTATTCTGCAACAAAATTGTATCAGGTTTTCTTAATAGTTTTGTGCTATTTGTGAATAATTATTATATTCTCGAATCGAAATTAACCAAGAAATTAACCATTACAATAAGCCAATTTCTACCCTAGCTAGGCAACCTCGTAACGGGGGTTGGTGGGCCTCAGTTACTTGGAAAAAGCTATAATCAGAGGGAACAATAGTCTCCAGATGGGTGCACCTATTGCTGGACCCTTCTCGATATAGTCAACGCGTACTCCTTTCTCATTCCTCCCCATATTCCAGTCCTCATTTTTCAATCCCTTTTATCTTTTCATACACATACTGTTTTGATACTCTATCACATGGTTTTTTTTTCTTTTCTCTTTTTTTTACTCTCCTTTACTCCGCTTTACGGAATAAGCTATTATTATTATTATTATTATTAAGAAACCAATTATATTTATCCTGATCAAGAATCTTATAACAACGTTCAGGTAACTTGTGGATTCCCTACTTGCGAAAGTCATCAGGATGTGAGTCAAAGTATTGCTTGAGCCTTAATATTTTCTCTCGTAGAGAAGGTTTTCTCCCGTAGGACATGAATCATATTGGAAGTTGCCGATAGTAGTTTAGAGCTACACATGTCAGGAAAGTAATACTGCTTTACTTGCTCCTGTTTAACATTACTCTGAAAATGAGGTCGAGCGTTATCTTGTTGATATTTTACTTTCCTGCCTTTCAAAGCTTGACACTCGTGCATTTAGGCTTAACCATGGCCAAAATGGTTAATACGCTCGGTAAGCTCTTTCAAGCAGAGAATCCACAAGAATCCAACGCTTTCAGAACATTCTCGATCCCGGTGAAGCAAACAGCTGACCATTTACAGAAAATTATTTTAAAAAACAGAATAATCTCTCTACAATCTAAAAGATGAGTAATTTTTCATCAAAACCCACTTGAAGCACTCCAGAATGCTGTTTCTCACGTCGACCTGTTTGGAATCATGAAAAGACACTGACGGTGGTGTCGGGGGTAGCGAAGTTCTCTGTATGAACGAGAGAATCAGTGGGATGATACAAAGTGCCGTGATGATCGAATTCTGAATTTTTACATATTAAAGTATCACTGACGACTTCTAACCAGTACGAAAAAGTTCCATGTATTTGGGTCTTCATTGTGTTCATTGAGAATCAACGAAGGTAGCAGTGTGCCCATCACAGTTCCGAAGGTCAGACCTGCAAAGTATGCACGGTTTGCATTCATCAATCAAACCCATTCACATACTCATAGTACATGCCACGTTGGCAGAAGCACGGTTGGATGGAGAAAACCAGCTTTCTGCTACTTCTGTGGTGATGACGAAGTACATTTGAGCTATTGAAGTTATTGACGTTCCTAAATAGTCTTTAATCTCTCTCTCTTTTCTCTTTTTCTCGTTCTCTTTCTCTTATCTGTTGATTCTAGGTATTTCTAACAGAATAGTTTCTTCCAGTGTATACTAATACTCATATATAGATTTCTTTGTCCATTTCATCTAACTCGATACTTTTCTACTATTCTGAATAGTTTCAAAATGCGAAAAAAAAATAGAACAGGAAGTCGGGAGTGATTTATACCCACCACAAAACATCGCATACTTCCTCAGTGTGAAATCTTCAATATTTGGATTCGACGCAATCAACCGAATCGCGGCTCCAAGAAGGTTCGCCGTTGCACAAGACCGTAGCTGAAATTGTTCATTTGACACCGTTTCAAACCATTCCAAACCGTCGTCAAAATTCCACATCGTGTCGCCAGGTACATCCCAATGACGCTCAAGCCCACAGCCATCGCCTAAATATTCCAATTATCTTTCTGTAAATCCTAGGAACCTGGAATATTTGATTCGCGTAGAAGCTAGCTTTACAGGTATCTGCATCAAGCCCACAATGAAATAAGTCAGTTTGTCTTATAATCGCAGAGTATGATGACCATTGCTAAAAGATTATTGATTTATTGATTTTTCTCTTGTTGATACCGTAATATTGGATGATATCAGTGTTACCATCGTCGCGAGGACTAGCCATCGTTCTTTGTAGACCTGGAAAAACATTAGATATTTCTCGATTTTAGGAAAGCATAGTTTTTATTTGAAAATTAAGTTATACTCCTGTTCTTTATCGATGAAAACAGCGGTTTTGTTAAAAATTCAATTTTTGGGGATGAAATTTCTTTCGAAACTTTCCCAGTATTTTGAAACAAACTCGGATTCATCTGAATCGGAGAAAACATTTTGGGAGAATCGTCCGAAAAGTTAGGATTTTTACCTTGAAATTGAGTTTTTCCGATGGGACCGACGAAAAAGTCGATATGTTTGAGGATGCTTCCACATCGGCTGCCGGTGGACGGGGTGTTTTTGTGGGGGATACTTTGGATGTCATTACAACTTCATTTGGAGAGGAAATCTTGGTCCGGAAGTTGCAGTGGGATAAAATCTGACGTTGGGTACTTGTGTCTGAGAAGAGACTGAAATCTTTTACAAGTGTCTGAGCGTGGGATTAGTGAATATGAAGTACAAGGACAAAGTTCACAAATACCATAGGAAAGAAGAGAGAGAGAGAGAGAGAGAGAGAGAGAGAGAGAGAGAGAGAGAGAGAGAGAGAGAGAGAGAGAGAGAGAGAGAGAGAGAGAGAGAGAGAGAGAGAGAGAAGAGAGAGAGAAAGAGAGAGAGAGAGAAGAGAAGAGAGAGAGAGAGAGAGAGAGAGAGAGAGAGAGAGAGAGAGAGAGAGAGAGAGAGAGAGAGAGAGAGAGAGAGAGAGAGATGAAGATCTTTCCAGGAACATCAATAACATCAATAGCTCAAATGTAGAGAGAGAGAGGGGGGAGAGAGAAAACAATACCGACATTTGAAATTCTAGGGAAGATGAAAAGTTTTGAATACAATGCATTTGGTTGGAAAGGTACACAGATTATTTGGTATTGTTTCAAATCTCTATCACTTTTGATTTCTATTTTAGCAAAAATTAATTAAACTCAGTTGAACAATGAGCAGAAAAAACAAGGAACTTTTGGAACCGGCGGTGTTTTGTTGAAAACGATACTAATCCAGACGAATTAGTTGTGTTTACAGAGCGAAAACCGAAATGAATTCATGATTTTCTAAGGAGTTTCTGAACGATTTTATGCTAAATTCAGCGCGTTATGAAGGCTCCTCAGAATTTCAGTAGGAGCAAATAGAGTTGGTTTAAAAAATTTCTGTGTGACATATTCTTGTGAACCAGCAGAAACCGTTAACTTCAACTAAAATTCATTCAAATTTTCAAATAATACGTTTTCTTACACATGATTTTTAGTGATTGAGAAAGTATTTCTATACTTTTTCGTTTCAGAACATGAGCTGACCCTTGATGATCAATTATCATATCTTTCATATTTGACGAAGAATCGAATACTTTACTGTCCGGAGCAGCTTTTGAAACAGGTTCGCTGAGCGATTTATCGCATCCCAATAAATTTTTTGAATTCATAGCAGCTATTACTCGTCGTCACTTGAGCATAAGAAACTTATTCTATGTTGATAGAGTTATTATTTCATTGTTCCAGTGACAAGAGGGCCTTTCTTTGCATTTGGAAGTTGATTATGTGATGAAAACTGGTATTAAACAGTGTCCTACAGTATGTATCAGATGAATGAAATGACAATCGCTCAATACTTCCGTAGGTCTATGTCAAACAGCCTCCAAGAGATTTAACAATGTCTCGGTTATCAGTACTATCTCCGTCTATCACTGGACGCATCTTTTCGTAGAATTTGAGAAACAACTGAGAGTTTTCAAACTCTCAATTTTCAATGTCGTGTTTTAAACCAATTATCGTCTAAAAATCGACTTCTAGCCTATCAAAATGAATTCAAAAATGGATGGAGATGGAGAGTAAAAATTAAACGCTACCAACCGTACTTTGTGGTAACGCCAGGTCCATTTCGCGCCATGTGTTCTCCCGAGAAAAATTTTGGACTATACTACCAAGAACAAGAAAGCCACTGTTGATTTTCCAAAAGATATAACGTTAAGTTTCACAAAGAACACGACTAGTGCCACACAGACTATAGAATTCTAAATCCCTCTCCACATGTGTACATCATATGTTGTGAATTTCTATTTGGAATGTAATCGGTGAACTATAAATAAGTGAACTTTGATGTAAAAATGTTATTTCGAAGCTCAAAAACCCTTTCAACAAGCAACTGATATGGAACAAAAGTAGTGGGTGGAAGTACACAAATCAAGACTGAGCCAATAAACAAAATCGATCAGAAAGGAAGAGAAACGACTCGGAGTGCACATAATAATGATGTGACACCAAGCATGCAAACACCTTGAGGGGTTGAAGATAATATTATTGTATACCAAACATGTAAAGCTGTTTTCATTTGAGAAAGAGAGGCAGAGAGAGAGAGAGAGAGAGAGAGAGAGAGAGAGAGAGAGAGAGAGAGAGAGAGAGAGAGAGAGAGAAAAGAGAGTGAAAGAGAGAGAGAGAGAGAGAGAGAGAGAGAGAGAGAACAGAGAGAGAGAGAGAGAGAGAGAGAGAGAGAGAGAGAGAGAGAGAGAGAGACAGAGAGAGAGACGGGGAAGGCAGAGGGAGAGAGGGAAGAGAAGGATAGAAAAACAGTGAGAAAGAGAGGGAGAGAGAGTGGGAGAGGGAAGGAGAGAGAGAGAGACTAACATGAAGATAGACAGAGAAATTTATGAAAAAAAATAAAAGAAAAATAGCGTCTTGAAAAAAAAATCGAGAGAAGTAACATCTATTTCTAGAGGCTAATCACAGTTTCGGTTAACACTCAATGATCCTGAACAGTTCTTATAAGTGAGAAGGAAGAATGATTGAGTGTTACTGTAAAAGATTGAAATCTCTCCTGTTTGTTATTTCTTCAAGGCATTGAACCGAAAACTGGCAGATGTTATCGTCAGACCTTGGAAGTTCACCAAAATTACAAAAGGGACGGCCGGGCATGTTTATGTACAGTGCTCTCAACCAGTTTCTGGTGGATTTCCTTTTTATTGAATGACGAAAAACGTTTTGAACTGAATGTTTGTTGTTACTGATCAAAGGTCAGCACAGGGCGGCCAGATGAGCCATGCGTACGTGCAGTTTTTGAAATTCACACAAATCCGGTCTCTTACAGTACACCGCGTAATGATTCGTGTCAAGTTGTTGTCATAAGGGAATGATTCATACTGTTTTGAGGTGACCGTCAGTACTCTCCAAAATACAGTACATCCGCAGACGAAGTGGGTGGTAGTGTAGGTAAATCATTTGATTATTAAAATTTTGAGAGGAGGAGAGGGAAAGAGTGAGAACGAGAAAGAAAGAGAGAGAGAGAGAGGGGAGAGAGAGAGAGAGAGAGAGAGAGAAAGAGAGAGAGAGAGAGAGAGAGAGAGAGAGAGAGAGAGAGAAAGAGAGAGAGAGAGAAAGAGAAAAGTTGTTCTTTTTGTTTTTCACAATATGGGGAGGGGATGTTGCGAAACTGTGTGAGAACTTGTAAAGCTGTTTTTTTCCAGTTTATCGGTTCCAAATCTGTTGGTTTGAGCGGTATCTAGAAATCCATGGATGACGGGTTGACCCTCTACATGGTTGGTTCCAACGTTAAACACTATTCATATTTATATAGAGATTCTCACATAAAATTTGACTGTGAAAAGAATAGATGTTTGTGGTAATGGCATCGATTGTTCGGAAAGATCTTTGAAGTGTCAGGACTGATAGTTCAGAAGTTACTTAGTTTATTGCAAACTTGAATTCAGAATTTGAAGTTTTACAGGTTTAATTTTTTGGGTCGGATACTAGAACGCTGCCCGTTCTCAATAAATCCGTTGACAGTATAAAGAAAAAACAGTTCATGTAGAATTTTTTTGAAATTTCAGTTCTGATTTCAGCACGAGATCTCTTGGTTTAGTGGATAGAGTAGTCAGATTATCTGAAATCAGAAAAAAATAATTTTTCAAATAATAAAATTCCGATGATGTTGTCGACGATGTCACCGACGCCGCATCGGAATCTCATTTCAGATTCTGTGATAAATTCGGAAAAAATGATTTTCCAAAAAAAACATTTTTTCGATGATGCCTTTTGTTTCTCTCGTCATCGAAAAATCACACTCGATCAGAGAGAAACTGATCAAGAAACTTGGTCTTTGTAAATTTACCAGGGTTGAGACTGGACTCAAT
Source organism: Caenorhabditis parvicauda (assembly GCA_963978915.1). Taxonomy (NCBI): domain Eukaryota; kingdom Metazoa; phylum Nematoda; class Chromadorea; order Rhabditida; family Rhabditidae; genus Caenorhabditis; species Caenorhabditis parvicauda. The sequence goes on along the minus strand of OZ022250.1, from coordinate 6,844,646 downwards.
TATACTTGTTCCAACGACTTGACATTACTTTTTAACGGTTCAACGTCTTTCGCGATCTTTGAAAAACGTTACAGTTCAATCAAGAGACACTGTTTCTCACATAAACTTGTCTGCACAAATCAAAAATATGACCTTGCAGGCTTTTTCCAGCAACACTCGGTCAAAGAGCACATACTTGGCGATATGTGAATATAATGGCATTATTATTATGTGACACTAACAACACGCAGTATGTAGATTCACAGACGATTCTCAAGTGGAGTTCGGTATTTCTTGTATTGCTCGAATACTTCCAACATCTGTTCTTTTGTAGAAATAAAACACTCTACATTGCTGTTCACAATTATGTTCAAACTGCAGTTACAGTATTGCGTAGGTGTTCGATCGAATACTTCCACGTGTAGTGCATTTCTGTAAACTCCTCCTTTCAAATTCACTAATCCAATTATTCAAATTCGTCCATAATGCGCATTTCGTTGAAAACTGAAACAGTACAAATATCGAATGAGAAGGGCGAAGAGGCATCAAACAATGAAGATTCTCCTGCTGCTCATCGTGAGTTTTTGAATACTTCAACTTCGATTCGTATTCTTTTCAGTTGATCGTCTCGGTCGTTGTAGGCCAGGAGGTTCGAATTTGTGAGAAAACTCAAGACTGCCCGAAAAACCAATTTTGTGGATATGGTGGACACTGCAATCGAGGAATGTAAGTAGTCTGAAAGAGAGAGTGGTGTGTGTGAGAGAGAGAGACAGAGAAAGACAGAAATAGAGAGAGAGATAAAGAAAGGAAGCAAGAAAGAAAGAGGTAGTGAGAGAGAGATTGAGTGTGTGTGTGTGTGAGAGAGAGAGAGAGAGAGAGAGAGAGAGAGAGAGAGAGAGAGAGAGAGAGAGAGAATAAAGACAGTTTTCAGTTGTATAACCAGTGAACACGGTGATCCGTGTATGTCGGACAGCGATTGTCCAGAATGGTACGCTTGTCATATGCGCACACACACGTGAGTTTTTCTTACAGTTACTTGTGCAGAGTTCGATCAGGGTGTTTGCACGCTTGACTTGTCGATTGACGACAATTGTCATACTGCCAGACACATTCCAACACATTTTTTTCAGGTGTTACGTCCCTTACATTCCATGTCCCGGAATTGAACATTAATAAGAAACTTAATAAATATTCCGCGATTCTCTCGTTGTCTCTCTCCCATTTCTTTCTTTCTTTCTCGTTTTCTTTTTTCTCATATTTTCTTCCTTTTTGAATTGACAATTTTTGGAAAGAATACTGTATCCATGAAGCGTTAGGCGTTGCTGTAGACTTTTTGTCCCACATTCACTAATCCAATTATTCAAATTCGTCCAATACGCCTTCTTTATTGAAAACTGAACTAGTACAAATATCGAATGAAACGAGCGGAGCGGCATGAAACAATGAAGATTCTCCTGCTGCTCATCGTGAGTTTCCGAATACTTCCACTTCGATTGTTCTTTCTTCCAGTTGATCGTCTCGGTTGTTGCAAACCTGCTCGATCTCAAAATTTGTGGAGGAACTGAAGACTGTCCTGGAAGCCAAATCTGCACGAAAAACGCAAAGTGCAACAAAGGATTGTAAGTTAGATGGAGAGAGAGAGAGAAAGAGAGAAAGAGAGAGAGAGAGAGAGAGAGAGAGAGAGAGAGGGGGGGGGGGGAGAGAGGGAGAGAGAGAGAGAGAGAGGGGGGGGGGGGAGGGAGAGAGGAAGAGAATTACAGATGCCTTGACAACACTGACGGCATTGACTGTAAATCAGATGCCGATTGCTCAGACCACTTTGAGTGTGATAAATGGCTTCATGTGTGAGTTTTGGTTTTGATGGAGATTTTTCTGGAAGAGTCTTATGAGTCCTTTAATTGTTCCTTTTCAGGTGTTACGCCCTCCCTGTGCCGTGTATCGATCCTAAGTAGTACAAATTGCAGGTAAATAAATTTTAAATTTTCGAACAATAAATTTTCGAACAGAATAAAGTGATGTCGCCATTCTTTTGTTCACAAAATTGGAGTTTTCTTTTCTTCAAAATTTTCTCAAAAAGCGTGTAGCTAATCACAAAAAGGGCTAAAATTCATTAATGTACAGAATCAAAAAAAAATAATTTCAACACCGTATGTGAGAATGTTAAAGCAGTTATTAATATACTTTTAACAGATTTTGTGACGTTAATCTAATTATTTAGGGGCACAGTTAACGGGTGTTAGGGTCGAAAGATAATATGGCTATTTTGGTAAGAGCTACACGTTTAGATGGTAAGCAAACTACAGAATGTGGTTCAGCGCCCACAAAACTATGAACGGTATCTTTTTTCTGAAGATATGAATTTTTCATATTTTGTGAGTTATTGGTAAAAATGAGAAACTGGTATACTCTAATCATAAAAGACAGATATGAGCCAGATCAGGGTACCTAATGTGTCGGTTTATGCTGGAAGGTTCTGGGTTCACGATCGTGTTGATCCGAAAGATGTCTCATCCGTCCTCGCTGAGATCGCCGCTTTGGAAATTTCCTTGTCATCGGTCATTACTGTTGTTCCAGTCATTTCCAATTCTATCCGTTTGTATCTGAATGAATTTTACTTGACACAATGGTGTGGGAGGCCTATGAAGACACGGATGACCTGCGTACAACGACACTCCACAACTCTCTGTTTATCTGTATAACGTGAGGAGACTCTGCACTCTCATCCCTCAACGTAATCTCTCGCAGTGCACCTGCGTCTATCGTCTATACATACACTTTCAATTCCATAGTGATAGAAGGGGCAAGTGACACTCGTAAACGCATACAAAATCCAAACTGTGTTTATGTTCGTCGTCAGCCCATCTTCACTCTACCTTTCCCTCACTCGTGAGTTGTCCGTTCAGAAAACTTTCCGCAGAGCTGTAGTGAGAGCAAATGAAACTTGCTCGAAAAATTTTTCATAGATTACTTCTTGATGTTTTGTTCAGTAATGTTTGAAGTGACAAACACAGCCATTTCTGTTTCTGATTTTTTGTCAGCCCTTAAATTCTTACGAAAACTGTTTTTTCTGACATCCCAATAACTGTATATGTATTAGGCTCACCTTGGATTCATGAATACAGAAGAGAGAAGAACGGAGAACAGGGCCATAGCACATCCAACGTCCAGCACAACTGAAAGAAATAACTTCTGATGGATTCTATGAACAAAACGCCTACGTAGTGTATTCTTCCCGTACTTGGCCTTCTTGTCGGGGTACATCATATCAGATGTGCTGACTGCTTCGAAGAGAAAACCGACGAGGAACATGGAAAGCTGGCTGAAAAATTGAAGTTGTGTTAGAAAAAGTTTTCCTCAATGCAGAGAAAACACATTTTCTGACACTTAACAAGCTCCAATGGCACCTGAAGACCATGTCAAGTGTCAAATCGGCGAAACCCGCAAAAGGTCGGCGCGCGCGTGGAGTGACTCCTTCAGCATATCCTGGATTCTTTAGCTTTGCGCTGGGGCGATAACGTGACCAATGAGGCTCTGCCGAGGTGCGTTTATTGCTGGTTGAAAACTTTTCCCAATTGCCCGCGATGGCCCCTGAAACATGGGTGCCATACGCAATTTTTGAACGGTCCAAACGGGCCTGAAGTACTTTTATCGTCTTGCTTATGTTTATCAACTGATAGAGATTATGAGTAGAAATGAAACTCACCCGAAAATAACCAGCAGGCCACTGGATGTTGCTTCCAGCACCGGGAACGTCGTCTCAACTCCCATCTCCACTCCTAGTGGGAATTGTGGGATGGAAAAGGCTCCTGAAGGACTTGGTCATTTGAAATTCTTCTGAAACGTGTACCCATAAGTCCAACGAGAACGAAAATAACCACAGCATCACATGGTTCTTCATAAGTCTTCTGGACGTACTGAAATGTTAGACATTTTATTAGAATTCTCGTGAATTGATTTTTCGTAACGGCACGACTTTGTGACTCATCTTTTTACCCTTTTGTTGACAAGTTGATATAAGACGCTTTCCAAACTCACCCATCTGAAGACAATTGTGCTACAAGCAAATCCGACATTGCAGAACCGTAAAATTTCCTGTAAACTGTACTCTAAACATTCATTAGATCTTCAAACCTTAAACCGTTTCGTCTTGTCCGCAAGATGGCCAAACAACAGGGATGTTAAAGTTCCAATTATCGCACATACTGCAGTTGGGTAACCCTTGAGGTTGTATCCTTAAAGTTAAGGTTTATTCTCTCCCTGAGCGATTTCTACCTTGATTGACGAGAACCTGATCAGAGAACATCATGAGACTCCACAGAAGTGAAAATTCCAAGCCGAAAATGAGCATTTGAATGAGGAACTGTAGATTCCTGGGGTGGTTTTTGTAAGGCATGAACATGGCAAAGAAACCCACTTCATGCATATCTTTATGGACTCGAAGAACGGCAAAATGTCCTCTTCGTGTGCGCAAGACGCCGACGGTGGTGATGGTGGTAGACTGTTTCTCATGAAGAGAGAAAGACCGAATGGCACCAACGCCAAGACACTCATTCCGGCTCCCTGAATGAAGAATTTCGGACTTATGCAAATGGAAAGAAAATAATGGAACAGAGATCATCGTAGGAATATAATGACGACAAACGAATAGCCAGTTACAAAATTTTCTTCAAAATAAAATATTATCACTCTTTGTTCATCTAAATCGGTGCTAATTTGTAAAAAAAAAAGGTCATATTCAAAAAGTTTCTCGGAGACAATGTTCATATTGTTCTATTAAAATTCAGATGAGTTTCTTGAAGTTAAACCACTCGAACAGATTTCAATATGTTTCTCGCACCCTGTAAAGCATTTCTGTGTTTCAGTGTTCGTTTAGAAAATATTGATCTGCCTCATCCTACTTCGCATATTAGTGCAGATGGTAGAGTCTCATTTCTATTCTCTGTGCTGATATGTTGCACAAAACTTCGAAATAACACTGACGTTTCGCATGAAGTGTTGCGATTGGAATGTTGTGTTGTAACTCACATAGATGAAAAACTTCCACGAGTCAGGATCTATTTGGTCTGAAGTGAAGAGAAGCGATGGTACAACAGTTCCCAGTGCTACTCCTGCCGGATTCGCTGAAATTCAATTTTGCATAATGCTTTTGAAGTTTCAGTTTTGAAAAATAGAAAATAACAGTTACTGAGAGGTGAATACTTGAATTTTGAAAAATAGTGAAAGTGGAAAAAATGGATCAAGTCAACAAAGGTAAATTTTCTGTGAAAAAACGAGAAAAAAGGGCTCTCGAGCGAAATAGATTCCCCTATCTTGGCACCGTCAATCCAGTATCTCAGTGAGACTTCAGTTTCTAGTTATAAGTCACCTCACCTATGAAAGACAATACATTGGCAATAGCTCTCTGATCATCCGCAAACCAGCACTCGGCGATTTTTGAAGGTAGGATGAGGAAGAACGACTGGGCGATGGCGGTGACCACGGATCCTGGAAATAGTGTCGTTGAAACATATGCTTTTGGTGTCTTTTTCGTGAGAAGATTATTCTCCTACACCGCGTCCAGCCCTTTTGGAGGTTGTTGGAACATCGAGATGGCCGCGAGTAGGCAATAAACAGGTGTCGGATCAGCTACAGACCCCCTACCACGTTAGAAATAGAGAGAGGAAGGTGGATAGACTTCATGATTTTGTCTAGGTTTCTGATTTTGTCTAGGTTTCCAAGATATTCTCAGTCGTACCCTTTCTTCCAAGATATCTTGTACCCTTTCTTCCAAGATATTCTCAGTCGTAGAAGTGACAAACTAGGAATGACTGAACGGAGCCCGTCGGTTGCGTACGTAGCGGCCAGACGTTTTAGAATGTTTCATTTCGACCCTTACCTGCATGAAGAATAATCTCCCGTGCCAAGAAGTTATTGATCCACGGAATTGAAGAAATGAGACGGATGAGACTTCCGATTAGATTCACACAAGTTCCCAGCAAACTCTGAAATCGAAAACTGTATTTCCTACAACAAATCAAGTTGCTGGGAAATACACCGTTTTCACACCATGAAGTATCCAGTAGCGTAAGAAAACACCCGTAACGTGTCAAATCGGCGAAACCCGCAAAAGGTCGGCGCGCGCGTGGAGTGACTCCTTCAGCATATCCCACATTCTTTAGCTTTGCGCTGGGGCGATAACGTGACCAATGAGGCTCTGCCGAGGTGCGTTTATTGCTGGTTGAAAACTTTTCCCAATTGCCCGCGATGGCCCCTGAAACATGGGTGCCATACGCAATTTTTGAACGGTCCAAACGGGCCTAAACTGCTTTTCTTTTTCGTTTGAAATACTCGTACACAAAATCGATGCTTCCTTCCGGAGAAATAACAGACACATCAGCGCATAAATTGATAACTTAATGTGTTTCAATTTCATTTTTATGCAATTTTAATCGATTTTCGATGTATAAAAGCGGGAGCCATGAAGGAGACAGTATTGAAACATGCAGCTATTCTTCCTTTTCGTGAGTTTTCGGAAGTGTCATAGACATTTTCACTCCAGGTCTCGCTGGCTCTTCTTTTCACTCCGTCCAGCGCGTATCATTGTTACGAAGCTTTGGACTGTGGAATCAACACTGAGAGAACTATCTACCGTTGTCTTGACAACAAGTGCCATCAGTATGAACTCACAAACAGAATCGAGACTTCCGAGCGTATAGAAACTCACAGATATTGATGAGATATTGGACAATCAATGTAATAAACTCTTGTACTTGGGCATATTTACGTAACCGTACATAGAGAGAAGAGCATGGAAAATGAGACAAAGAGTGGGGAGAGAGAGAGGGGGGGGAGAGAAAGAGAGAGACAGAGAGAGAGAGAGAGAGAGAGAGAGAGAGAGAGAGAGAGAGGGGGGAGAGAAAGAGAGAGAGACAGACAGAGACAGACAGAGAGACAGAGAGAGACAGACAGACAGAGAGAGACAGACAGACAGAGAGAGAGAGAGAGAGAGAGAGAGAGAGAGAGAGAGAGAGAGAGAGAGAGAGAGAGAGAGAGAGAGAGAGAGAGAGAGAGAGAGAGAGAGACAGAGACAGAGACAGAGACAGAGAGAGAGAGAGAGAGAGAGAGAGAGAGAGAGAGAGAGAGAGAGAGAGAGAGAGAGAGAGAGAGAGAGAGATAGAAGAAGAGACTCACTGCTGGCATAATCCCGAAGTGATCAGTGATGTACATTCCGCCCAGTCCGGTGAGCACTGCCATCGCCTGGAAGATCTCGTTGGTGACCCAAGAGACAGAGAAGTTGGTGCCTTCGGTGGCTGCTGACTGGTTACGGAAATAGGTTTGCGCCTGTGGCAGAAGGGATGAGTACGAGATCCATTGCTGAAATGAACAGAGAATGTTGGTGGGAGCTGAAAATCTTACCATTGCATTGGAAAGGGCTAGGAAGACACATACCAGTAGGACCAGCCATCGTTCTCTGTATACCTGAAATGCTTATTTCTCTCTCTCTCTCTCTCTATCTCTTTCTCTCTCTCTCTCTCTTTCTCTCTCTCTCTCTCTCTCTTTCTCTCTCTCTCTCTCTCTCTCTCTCTCTCTCTCTCTCTCTCTCTCTCTCTCTTTCTATTGCTCTATCTGCGATTTTCCAACCCTTCTTATCAACTGAGTTAACGAAGAAAATGTATCAAGGTGTGTCAGGTGTTATAAAAGTATAGATAAAACATTGAGAAAAACTAACCATGTATCGTGCATGTTGTCCGTGCTCTGTCGAGCGTTCGGATCTGTCGGAGGTGTTCATCAGTAGCTGAAACGAACTTTTCCAGATGAGAAGAAAGTTATCAAAGATTTTGTGTTAGTTTTGGAACGTTTTTCATCCATTCATGGGAAACGTATGCAGTGAGTCAGAACAGATGATGACAGGTATACATGGCTATATCTTACAGGTTCAATGTTAACATAACTTGAAGTTTTCTCTCTTGAAACTAAACATTTTGTTGGAATGAAAGTAATATAACGTTGGCTGCTAAACTGAAATGTGAAACAGGTGAATTCGGGTGTGAAGACAGTCGACCATTCACGAGTTATGTCGCTCTTTCTCATGCTGAAAACCCGAGCGTAGCCAACAATGGCTGCTGCTCTTGGTCAACGAAATAACAAATAAACGATACAACTGAATATCACAGTGAAGATGAATGTGAAGAGAGTAGCCTAATCCAGCGAAACAACACATGGAACTGTGTATCTACGTAGACAAACGTTTGAGACGAAGAACGAAGAACCAAGTACAAAAGAAGACGGCCATTTGGGACAAATTGAAAAACTTCCTCTATAGATGACTCAACTGTTAAATGAATAAGGCGACTTATTAGTATGATTTCGTTGATGTTTGCTAATGTGTCACTGCGATCAAAAACATAGGAAATTATTTGAATAATTGGGGTTCACGAGTTTTGAGAAACTGTAGCTGTTTATTTTTAGTTTTATTTGAATTTATAAATATTAGAGCTTTTATAGTCAAATTGACCTGGAAGGTAAAATGAATTAAGGCTTCGGAAACTTGTTTTTACGTTGAAGAAAATAGTAGGGTTCTTAAAACTGAAAAAAATAACGGATCACTAAAAATGTTAAACTCTCTAGAAATGGAAATTCTCCAGAACATATTGATAGTTCAGAATAAATGTTTGAAGGAACATTTAAATCATTGAAAACACATAACGATACAACTTCTCTGGAACCTGTAGTGGATTGTGATTTCTTGCTCGACACAGCAAAATCCCATTCAATGAAAGAAACGTTTGTTATCAATTGTGAGGCATTTTTGCACTCTCTCACGTAGAAAGTGAAATCAGAAAAAACAGAACGGAAATAACTCAATGCTCAACTTGTATCAGACGGTGTTTAGAGAAACCTACTTGATTCATGTCAACATGGCCGAAAAAAAGGAACCGGCAACGGTTTTTAAGAATGCTGAGAAGACGTTCGATGCATAAAGGGTTGCAGTCTTCACGGAAAATATTGGCTATATTCTTTTGGGACATGCCTACTCCAACAGTTTCTACTTTCACCATGCTCTGTGCACTTTTTCTCACTTACAGAAATACAGTCGCGAGATAACTAAAAGTACACAAGGATTGAAGTCATCGAGGAAACGAGTTGCTATATTCTTTTGGGACATATCTACTTCAACAGTATCTGCTTCCCAGCTTGATCTATGCACTTTGTGTTACAAAACTTATCATTTCTGACCCTGGTGAATTTCGCAAAAATTTTCAAACTGTTAAGACACTTCCGGCAAAGAGATACAAAGACCAAAGTGAAAACCCTGTTAGAGATCACAGGATGGAAGATTTACAAAATTTTAAACTACGAGTCTCGAAAGAATGGGATGGGCCAAACTCGTTGAGCTCTCTTAAAAACGGTGATTTATGGTAAGTGAGTCCATTAGTCAACACCTGGCAGAGCTCATTCACTCATATTTTGAAGAAAACTATCTTCAAGTTGGGAACAGCTGTGAAGTTTCAGTTATTCTTCCTCCGAATTCTGTTCTATCTTTGTCATATTGACCTGTATTAGTACCGGACTCTTGATTGAAAAGAACAACGTTTGAAAGAAACCAACAAGCGTTCAAAATTAACGACCAACGGATTCCCACGAAAAAAAAGCAAAAAAAGGAAAGGAGGAGGAATCGAACTCACAGGGAGCAAAACGAAAACAACAGACCACTACACCAGACTCACCGGTTCAGCAATATTCCGATCTGACGCTATGTGTGATGTGGGCATATCAACCAAGTTGACGTCTTCAATCGTCTAAAAAGTTGTTGCTTTGGTTCGTTTCAACGATTTTCCCTGAACTGACTCATAGCCCATTTTCAACAAAAAGCAGAAGGAAAAAAAAGAATAAAATGGAACATGAAAATGAATGGAACAAGGTGAAACACATACAAACGTTCTTTTGACCACACCATTTCAGATCAAATTCCTCTTTTTACCCAACAAAGGGGACCCGAAAAATAGGTTACTTCTCGAGATTCGTAAAAAGTGAGAAATAATAACAGAGAGAGAATTCATAACTGCTTGATATGTCCAACAACATTTTTTTACTAAAAAATTGTAAAAGAAGTTGCCCCCACGCGGGATTGAACCACGGACCTTTGGTTTACAAGACCAACGCTCTACCACTGAGCTATAAGGGCGTGTTTTGCCGCATGTCCAAATTGATAATGTAACGCCTACGCTCTCTCTCATCCAACAACTGTTTCTCCCTTTTATGTTATCTCACAGTGGGTTCGCGTTCTTTTTCACAATAGCAAAGCCAACAAACCTGCGGTCTGCGAAGTAGCTTCACTTTCTTCTTCCTGCTGGTGTCGATAATTTTAGTAATAACGGTGTGCATGGTGTTTAGGAATCTAAACTTGCACGAAGTTCGATATCGACGACACACTTGGATAATAGTGAACGTTTGAGATTATAAGCGAGCAGTAATTAATCCTTCTTTTATTGAGAATCGGACAAATCTTTTCGGCTCACCGAAATTCTTGGTTTTCAATGTCTACATGTGTCCTCTCAGTTGGTGCAAGCGGTGAAGCACAATTGGGTCACGAACATTCAATTGGCTTGCAAGTTCTAATGACTGTTGTCGCACTCTTCACTGTGCACCGTTGAGGACTCTGACCATGAGTTTCAGCGTCTCATGAACCATCGTAGTGGATACCTCTCTACTAGTCTAGTAGAAAAACCTGTTAGTGACTGTTAGGTGAACTTAATACGGTAGGAGAAAAGTTTGCACGGTTTATGGCTTTATGGTGATTCTAACCAATCGAACGATCACATGTGAAGTAGGAGATATTATTTTCTGTACATGAGACTGCCACTCAAACTGAATCAGTTGAAAGATCGTAGCTACTCGTAGTTTCCAGTTCGTGCTCTTATGGTAGTGTCAACGATCGGAGCACAAGATTTAGGACACCCCTTCAGCTGTTCCGTTGATGACTAGTCAGTACTGTCACCAGAAAATAAAGAGCTGATCGTGAGTACATGGTTTGTGCTGTTATGAAGATTTCAACATGAACAACAAAACGGATACCTCGGGAGACACGAATTGTTGTGTTCTGTGAGTGGCCGTTAGGTGAACGGCATACGGTGAAAAAGAGTGTGCTCGGTTTGTGCTTTTATGGTGGTACCTACGAGCAAGGCAAAGATCTTGTTTTCGCTTCTGTTACTTTCATGACTTTATCATAAACTAAATGAGGTGCATGAGAAACACTCGTGCTCTTCTCAGTTCTTCTGTAGTTTAATGTAAACCCTAACGCCAGAAACGGGTAATGTCACTTTCTGCAAGAAGAGGAAAAAAGAGAGAGAGAAACGACTTGAGAGAATCTGTCGTCTTACGTGCGAAAACAATTAGAAGGTTCACACGGTTGTTTTGGTCCACTGGTCCACACAGTAGCACATGAAACATTTTATTGTCCACGGTAACGAAAACTCGGCAAGTATCACAATAGAAAGTTTGGTGAGATCTATCAGAGGGAGATCATTTATGAGGGTGAGATCATCAGTGGGTGAAGCAGAAAAACAGCCGAAATCAGTTACCTGAATTCAAATTAACCATGTACATGAATTACGGGAGAAGCCTAGTGAACACACTTAATAATTCACTAATTTTCAGGAACGGGATGTGAATACTGTAGGTGGGCGGTTTGGAAGCAAGTTACAATAGCTTTTTAGAAGCGGGAATTCACAACTGTCGACATTCAACATGACCAAATTAGCCCGTCGTGGGTCGGAGAGCTATGTGACAAGACTGTATGTATACATAATTCTAAAAGCGGCAAATATCCCTACGCCATTCCGTCTAAACTCAGGAATACATGGGGTCAATGTACAGTGAAATAAATGATACCGTAATCGCTAGCTACTGTAGCTAGATACTCAACAGTGAATGGAGTCTGTCTTCCAGTTCTTTCTTCTCTTTCTTCAACTTCTTCATCGACGTTCTGAAACGTGATAGTTTGCGAAGTCGAATTTCGGGAGTGAAAGTGCTCAAATGATAACCGTTTCCCTCAAACCTTTCTCATCCTTACTACTCACCTATGATCTCCAGTTTGTTGTTCCAACTTCGATGCTAGCAGTTTGGCTTCTTCTCTTAACGCCGCTATCAGGTGACTCTGGTCGCTCAGAAGTTTTTGAAGTTCTGAAAGTATTCATTCAATGAGTGCAATGGGAATAAGAACTACATAATTTAATGTTTTTTTCGATCCTTGTCTTTATGTATTGAAAATGGAAATCTATTAACAACACTAGAAAAGTCAGTATTTCATGTCAGATCACTCTCTGTGAACTGGTATCCATTCCTATATTCCCGTCACGACAGAAATAAAACTCATCAAAAAAACAAAATCACAAACTCACGAGCTTCATGAGCAGAACCGCTCGGATCCTCCATACCGAGTGTGACACCATTGCTTGTTGACAACTTGAGCATCTACAAGAGAACTATTTGGCGAGTGTAATTGAATTTTTCGGGCTCATTTTGGAGAATTCTTCATTTGAAAATTTTAACAGTTACATGGAATTCTGACTGTTTCAGAATTTCAAGCCGCGTGAATATTTTGGATATCATTAACTTTCAAATTATCGACTGTTTTCGCGACCTTTCGTGTCAAAATCTATTGAAACCAAAGTCAAGAAGAGAAGTATCAACGATAGCCGATCCACCCAGTTACTGGAGACACTATGAACCTTTTTCCTATTGGTTCAAAGTGATGACTCTTCCGACAATGCTGGACACACATCGGTCATCGAAAAGTATCGCAAAATTGGATGAAAAACTGAAACCTTTGATCTCAACGACGAGTTTTCTTCAATCATGGCCGACACTCTGCTCGCCAGAACCAACTTTTCCTTTCTCACAACTGCGTTATCTTCTTGGAGCTTTCTAAAATAATTCAATATTTCTACATGGATGCACTTGGGAAAGAGTATCAATAGAAAATGGTCCATCCGGAGCATAAATGCAACGTTTTCAAGGGTCACAATATGATAGTTTTTAGTAAATTTTTAAAACAATCGGACTCCAACAGATGAGTATTTTTACAAAAACTACGGAACCCATTGACTTCTCGTGAAGTAAAAAAAAACATTCTGGTCGCACGATCAATATTGAAATCAGTTTTTCAACTTTTTAAACTTCTTTCAGAAAGTCTAAACAAAATTTTGAGCTGTGCCATGTACGATAAGCTTACAAAACAACAGATTCGTGATTTTTAGAGTTATAAAGTTTGGAGGAAACATTGAAAAATGTTTTAACCAGAATGTTTTTCTAAAAGTTACTTTTCACACGTAATTTGTATAGAAAATGAAAAATACCTGGAGTAATCTTCCATGTAAGCTTCCCGTTGTGCAGCGACTTCCAGTTTACTTTCGAGTCGAACGACTTCATCTTCGTGTTTCGCAGAGAGAACTCAAAATTTTAGTTTGGATAGGTGAAACACAATACACTACGCAAACTACGATAACGCGATACGCTGATAGCATGAACAAAAATTTCATCTTTTGGGAGAAGTAAATTAGACACAGTTATGAAAACTTGTGACGTTTCGGATAAATAACTGTGCCCCCAAAAACGTTCATTTTCTTTAATTTTTGACTTTTGGTTTTTTTGTTATTCAGTGTTTAACAGGAGTAGAATGTTTAATCAAACATATATTAATCAAACTAAGTTCGAAAGATGGAAGTCGGTAAACAACAAATATGGAACAAAGGCGAAAATGTTGTGAAGTCGCTTATTCCCAGATGAACTAGACTGTGGATAAAGATTTTGTTAACTTTTTTTCTCAAATTCGATAAATTTACCATTTTTGACGAAATAACACGAAAATTGGAAATTTTAGTTGGAAGTCGGAATCAGACAACTCTGGTGTTAGTCAATGCTTTAGCTCGTTTAAAGTTTCCTTATGTTTTAAACTTTCAATTGCAAGCGCCATTTGATCCGGCGTAGATGGCAAATTGCATAATCAAAATTCTAAATATCCAGTGAAATAGTATCTAACTTTATTATTATACCGTTAGAAGCCCCACCTTCGTACTTGGCCTTCCACTCTGCCAACTGTTTCATGGTTGATTCCATTCTCGCCGTACTTTTCGTGTCTGTGCTCTGTCTTGATCGCAGAGAATTCGTCATCTCGTTCTTCAGCTGTAATTTGTTTTGTTTTTGTGAAAGCCTGATCTTCTTAGCTGGTTTTTCGAACAGTTCAAATATTCTAACATTTTGGTGAGCCGACAATTGAACGTAGCGATTATTACCCAAATGACCGATATTCGACCGGAAGTGTGGAGCAAATCGGCTTGGTTTCCGACAAAAAACAGGAATCGACGAAATTCGAAAAGTCTATGTTCATTCGACGCCCTTTATGGTTGTTGGATACTCGAACGAAAAACTTCCGTTCTATTTTTTATCATCCAACAATCGTGGAAGTCGAAAAATTCCCCATAAAACAAGGTAAAACATTTTTAGAATTTAAAAATTACCTCTGCAGCGTTCATCTTCTCAGTATCCAGGTCCATCTGACTGGCCGCTAGGGCTCTCCTTTCTCGTTCCAATTCGAATTCGAGCTGAATGCATTATTTTGAATTGAAAACTTTACGGAATTTTTGAACCTTCTCGAAACGAAATAAATATGAAATTAACCTCTCTGATTTTATGCCTTAAATGAGACATTGATCCCATAGCTTCATCATCAAAAACGTCACTTCGACGATGTAGTTGGAGTTCTTTTCTGAGCTCTGTATTCTCCTTCTGAAAAATCAAATGTTACTCTGACTTTTATCACTAAAAAACAAATATTTAACATAAATTTATACGCAATTTCTGAACGGCCTGAAAACTTTTTTCGTCTGTATAACATTCGATTGTTAGATTGCTGTCTTTTGATTCATAAATTGCAGACACATTATCGCAATAATTTCGAAATTTATGTGTTTCAATTCCAGTTATGGGCGTTTTAATTGATTTTCGTTGTATAAAAGCGGAAGCCGTGATGAAGCCAGTATCGAACCATGCAGCTCTTCTTCATTTTTGTGAGTTTTTGAAACTTTTAAGGCAGTATTTGGTTCGTGCAACCAATATTCGAGTGTAGGGAAAATGTTCGGTTCCGAAAAAGGAATGAAATTAAAAGAACAAGCAGTTAAACCTTCGCTGCGCTCAGGTGCTGCTTGTACTTGTTGGGCATGTGGCGCAATTCTACATGCGAGATATGTTTTTCCGAGTCGAATTTTTATATGATTTTTTACAGCAGGGGGCGGAGCCCCCTGTAATTTCATTTTTAAAATGCAGGGCGCATAGAATTATTTTTCTAAGGTACTTTTCTTCCGGTACTTTTCTTCACCCCCGGCGCATAGAATTATTTTTCTAAGGTACTTTTCTTCCTGATCTTTTTTTTTCTTTTCCAGGGGTCTCCGCCCCCTGGGACCCCCGGCGCATAGAATCATTTTTCTACAGTACTTTTCTTCCTGATCTTTTTTTTCTTTTCCAGGGGGCTCCGCCCCCTGGGACCCCCGGCGCATAGAATCATTTTTCGACAGTACTTTTCTTCCTGATCTTTTTTTTTCTTTTCCAGGGGGCTCCGCCCCCTGGGACCCCCGGCGCATAGAATCATTTTTCTACGGTACATTTCTTCCTGATCTTTTTTTCTTTTCCAGGGGGCTCCGCCCCCTGGGACCCCCGGCGCATAGAATCATTTTTCTACGGTACTTTTCTTCCTGATCTTCTTTTCTTTTCCAGGGGCTCTGCCCCCTGAGACCCCCGGCGCATAGAATTATTTTTCTAAGGTACTTTTCTTCCTGATCTTTTTTTTCTTTTCCAGGGGGCTCCGCCCCCTGGGACCCCCGGCGCATAGAATTATTTTTCTAAGGTACTTTTCTTCCTGATCTTTTTTTTTCTTTTCCAGGGGGCTCCGCCCCCTGGGACCCCCGGCGCATAGAATCATTTTTCTACGGTACATTTCTTCCTGATCTTTTTTTCTTTTCCAGGGGTCTCCGCCCCCTGGGACCCCCGGCGCATAGAATCATTTTTCTACAGTACTTTTCTTCCTGATCTTTTTTTTCTTTTCCAGGGGGCTCCGCCCCCTGGGACCCCCGGCGCATAGAATCATTTTTCGACAGTACTTTTCTTCCTGATCTTTTTTTTTCTTTTCCAGGGGGCTCCGCCCCCTGGGACCCCCGGCGCATAGAATCATTTTTCTACGGTACATTTCTTCCTGATCTTTTTTTCTTTTCCAGGGGGCTCCGCCCCCTGGGACCCCCGGCGCATAGAATCATTTTTCTACGGTACATTTCTTCCTGATCTTTTTTTCTTTTCCAGGGGTCTCCGCCCCCTGGGACCCCCGGCGCATAGAATCATTTTTCTACAGTACTTTTCTTCCTGATCTTTTTTTCTTTTCCAGGGGGCTCCGCCCCCTGGGACCCCCGGCGCATAGAATTATTTTTCTAAGGTACTTTTCTTCCTGATCTTTTTTTCTTTTCCAGGGGGCTCCGCCCCCTGGGACCCCCGGCGCATAGAATCATTTTTCGACAGTACTTTTCTTCCTGATCTTTTTTTTTCTTTTCCAGGGGGCTCCGCCCCCTGGGACCCCCGGCGCATAGAATCATTTTTCTACGGTACATTTCTTCCTGATCTTTTTTTCTTTTCCAGGGGGCTCCGCCCCCTGGGACCCCCGGCGCATAGAATCATTTTTCTACGGTACTTTTCTTCCTGATCTTCTTTTCTTTTCCAGGGGCTCTGCCCCCTGAGACCCCCGGCGCATAGAATTATTTTTCTAAGGTACTTTTCTTCCTGATCTTTTTTTTCTTTTCCAGGGGGCTCCGCCCCCTGGGACCCCCGGCGCATAGAATTATTTTTCTAAGGTACTTTTCTTCCTGATCTTTTTTTTTCTTTTCCAGGGGGCTCCGCCCCCTGGGACCCCCGGCGCATAGAATCATTTTTCTACGGTACATTTCTTCCTGATCTTTTTTTCTTTTCCAGGGGTCTCCGCCCCCTGGGACCCCCGGCGCATAGAATCATTTTTCTACAGTACTTTTCTTCCTGATCTTTTTTTTCTTTTCCAGGGGGCTCCGCCCCCTGGGACCCCCGGCGCATAGAATCATTTTTCGACAGTACTTTTCTTCCTGATCTTTTTTTTTCTTTTCCAGGGGGCTCCGCCCCCTGGGACCCCCGGCGCATAGAATCATTTTTCTACGGTACATTTCTTCCTGATCTTTTTTTCTTTTCCAGGGGGCTCCGCCCCCTGGGACCCCCGGCGCATAGAATCATTTTTCTACGGTACATTTCTTCCTGATCTTTTTTTCTTTTCCAGGGGTCTCCGCCCCCTGGGACCCCCGGCGCATAGAATCATTTTTCTACAGTACTTTTCTTCCTGATCTTTTTTTTCTTTTCCAGGGGGCTCCGCCCCCTGGGACCCCCGGCGCATAGAATTATTTTTCTAAGGTACTTTTCTTCCTGATCTTTTTTTCTTTTCCAGGGGGCTCCGCCCCCTGGGACCCCCGGCGCATAGAATCATTTTTCGACAGTACTTTTCTTCCTGATCTTTTTTTTTCTTTTCCAGGGGGCTCCGCCCCCTGGGACCCCCGGCGCATAGAATCATTTTTCGACAGTACTTTTCTTCCTGATCTTTTTTTTTCTTTTCCAGGGGGCTCCGCCCCCTGGGACCCCCGGCGCATAGAATCATTTTTCTACGGTACATTTCTTCCTGATCTTTTTTTCTTTTCCAGGGGGCTCCGCCCCCTGGGACCCCCGGCGCATAGAATCATTTTTCTACGGTACTTTTCTTCCTGATCTTCTTTTCTTTTCCAGGGGCTCTGCCCCCTGAGACCCCCGGCGCATAGAATTATTTTTCTAAGGTACTTTTCTTCCTGATCTTTTTTTTCTTTTCCAGGGGGCTCCGCCCCCTGGGACCCCCGGCGCATAGAATTATTTTTCTAAGGTACTTTTCTTCCTGATCTTTTTTTTTCTTTTCCAGGGGGCTCCGCCCCCTGGGACCCCCGGCGCATAGAATCATTTTTCTACGGTACATTTCTTCCTGATCTTTTTTTCTTTTCCAGGGGTCTCCGCCCCCTGGGACCCCCGGCGCATAGAATCATTTTTCTACAGTACTTTTCTTCCTGATCTTTTTTTTCTTTTCCAGGGGGCTCCGCCCCCTGGGACCCCCGGCGCATAGAATCATTTTTCGACAGTACTTTTCTTCCTGATCTTTTTTTTTCTTTTCCAGGGGGCTCCGCCCCCTGGGACCCCCGGCGCATAGAATCATTTTTCTACGGTACATTTCTTCCTGATCTTTTTTTCTTTTCCAGGGGGCTCCGCCCCCTGGGACCCCCGGCGCATAGAATCATTTTTCTACGGTACATTTCTTCCTGATCTTTTTTTCTTTTCCAGGGGTCTCCGCCCCCTGGGACCCCCGGCGCATAGAATCATTTTTCTACAGTACTTTTCTTCCTGATCTTTTTTTTCTTTTCCAGGGGGCTCCGCCCCCTGGGACCCCCGGCGCATAGAATTATTTTTCTAAGGTACTTTTCTTCCTGATCTTTTTTTCTTTTCCAGGGGGCTCCGCCCCCTGGGACCCCCGGCGCATAGAATCATTTTTCGACAGTACTTTTCTTCCTGATCTTTTTTTTTCTTTTCCAGGGGGCTCCGCCCCCTGGGACCCCCGGCGCATAGAATCATTTTTCTACGGTACATTTCTTCCTGATCTTTTTTTCTTTTCCAGGGGTCTCCGCCCCCTGGGACCCCCGGCGCATAGAATCATTTTTCTACGGTACTTTTCTTCCTGATCTTCTTTTCTTTTCCAGGGGCTCTGCCCCCTGAGACCCCCGGCGCATAGAATTATTTTTCTAAGGTACTTTTCTTCCTGATCTTTTTTTTCTTTTCCAGGGGGCTCCGCCCCCTGGGACCCCCGGCGCATAGAATTATTTTTCTAAGGTACTTTTCTTCCTGATCTTTTTTTCTTTTCCAGGGGGCTCCGCCCCCTGGGACCCCCGGCGCATAGAATCATTTTTCGACAGTACTTTTCTTCCTGATCTTTTTTTTTCTTTTCCAGGGGGCTCCGCCCCCTGGGACCCCCGGCGCATAGAATCATTTTTCTACGGTACATTTCTTCCTTATCTTTTTTTCTTTTCCAGGGGTCTCCGCCCCCTGGGACCCCCGGCGCATAGAATCATTTTTCTACAGTACTTTTCTTCCTGATCTTTTTTTTCTTTTCCAGGGGGCTCCGCCCCCTGGGACCCCCGGCGCATAGAATTATTTTTCTAAGGTACTTTTCTTCCTGATCTTTTTTTCTTTTCCAGGGGGCTGCGCCCCCTGGGACCCCCGGCGCATAGAATCATTTTTCTACAGTACTTTTCTTCATGATCTTTTTTTTCTTTTCCAGGGGGCTCCGCCCCCTGGGACCCCCGGCGCATAGAATCATTTTTCTACGGTACTTTTCTTCCTGATCTTCTTTTCTTTTCCAGGGGCTCTGCCCCCTGAGACCCCCGGCGCATAGAATTATTTTTCTAAGGTACTTTTCTTCCTGATCTTTTTTTTCTTTTCCAGGGGGCTCCGCCCCCTGGGACCCCCGGCGCATAGAATTATTTTTCTAAGGTACTTTTCTTCCTGATCTTTTTTTTTCTTTTCCAGGGGGCTCCGCCCCCTGGGACCCCCGGCGCATAGAATCATTTTTCTACGGTACATTTCTTCCTGATCTTTTTTTCTTTTCCAGGGGTCTCCGCCCCCTGGGACCCCCGGCGCATAGAATCATTTTTCTACAGTACTTTTCTTCCTGATCTTTTTTTTCTTTTCCAGGGGGCTCCGCCCCCTGGGACCCCCGGCGCATAGAATCATTTTTCGACAGTACTTTTCTTCCTGATCTTTTTTTTTCTTTTCCAGGGGGCTCCGCCCCCTGGGACCCCCGGCGCATAGAATCATTTTTCTACGGTACATTTCTTCCTGATCTTTTTTTCTTTTCCAGGGGGCTCCGCCCCCTGGGACCCCCGGCGCATAGAATCATTTTTCTACGGTACATTTCTTCCTGATCTTTTTTTCTTTTCCAGGGGTCTCCGCCCCCTGGGACCCCCGGCGCATAGAATCATTTTTCTACAGTACTTTTCTTCCTGATCTTTTTTTTCTTTTCCAGGGGGCTCCGCCCCCTGGGACCCCCGGCGCATAGAATTATTTTTCTAAGGTACTTTTCTTCCTGATCTTTTTTTCTTTTCCAGGGGGCTCCGCCCCCTGGGACCCCCGGCGCATAGAATCATTTTTCGACAGTACTTTTCTTCCTGATCTTTTTTTTTCTTTTCCAGGGGGCTCCGCCCCCTGGGACCCCCGGCGCATAGAATCATTTTTCTACGGTACATTTCTTCCTGATCTTTTTTTCTTTTCCAGGGGTCTCCGCCCCCTGGGACCCCCGGCGCATAGAATCATTTTTCTACGGTACTTTTCTTCCTGATCTTCTTTTCTTTTCCAGGGGCTCTGCCCCCTGAGACCCCCGGCGCATAGAATTATTTTTCTAAGGTACTTTTCTTCCTGATCTTTTTTTTCTTTTCCAGGGGGCTCCGCCCCCTGGGACCCCCGGCGCATAGAATTATTTTTCTAAGGTACTTTTCTTCCTGATCTTTTTTTCTTTTCCAGGGGGCTCCGCCCCCTGGGACCCCCGGCGCATAGAATCATTTTTCGACAGTACTTTTCTTCCTGATCTTTTTTTTTCTTTTCCAGGGGGCTCCGCCCCCTGGGACCCCCGGCGCATAGAATCATTTTTCTACGGTACATTTCTTCCTGATCTTTTTTTCTTTTCCAGGGGTCTCCGCCCCCTGGGACCCCCGGCGCATAGAATCATTTTTCTACAGTACTTTTCTTCCTGATCTTTTTTTTCTTTTCCAGGGGGCTCCGCCCCCTGGGACCCCCGGCGCATAGAATTATTTTTCTAAGGTACTTTTCTTCCTGATCTTTTTTTCTTTTCCAGGGGGCTGCGCCCCCTGGGACCCCCGGCGCATAGAATCATTTTTCTACAGTACTTTTCTTCATGATCTTTTTTTTCTTTTCCAGGGGGCTCCGCCCCCTGGGACCCCCGGCGCATAGAATCATTTTTCGACAGTACTTTTCTTCCTGATCTTTTTTTTTTCTTTTCCAGGGGGCTCCGCCCCCTGGGACCCCCGGCGCATAGAATCATTTTTCTACGGTACATTTCTTCCTGATCTTTTTTTCTTTTCCAGGGGTCTCCGCCCCCTGGGACCCCCGGCGCATAGAATCATTTTTCTACAGTACTTTTCTTCCTGATCTTTTTTTTCTTTTCCAGGGGGCTCCGCCCCCTGGGACCCCCGGCGCATAGAATCATTTTTCTACGGTACATTTCTTCCTGATATTTTTTTCTTTTCCAGGGGGCTCCGCCCCCTGGGACCCCCGGCGCATAGAATCATTTTTCTACGGTACTTTTCTTCCTGATCTTCTTTTCTTTTCCAGGGGCTCTGCCCCCTGAGACCCCCGGCGCATAGAATTATTTTTCTAAGGTACTTTTCTTCCTGATCTTTTTTTCTTTTCCAGGGGGCTCCGCCCCCTGGGACCCCCGGCGCATAGAATCATTTTTCTACAGTACTTTTCTTCCTGATCTTTTTTTTTTCTTTTCCAGGGGGCTCCGCCCCCTGGGACCCCCGGCGCATAGAATCATTTTTCTACGGTACTTTTCTTCCTGATCTTCTTTTCTTTTCCAGGGGCTCTGCCCCCTGAGACCCCCGGCGCATAGAATTATTTTTCTAAGGTACTTTTCTTCCTGATCTATTTTTCTTTTCCAGGGGGCTCCGCCCCCTGGGACCCCCGGCGCATAGCATCATTTTTCTACAGTACTTTTCTTCCTGATCTTTTTTTTTCTTTTCCAGGGGGCTCCGCCCCCTGGGACCCCCGGCGCATAGAATCATTTTTCTACGGTACATTTCTTCCTGACCTTTTTTCTTTTCCAGGGGGAGTTGAAAGGAAAAAAACAAAAAACCTAAACCAACCCGTGGTCGATCCAGCGAAGTTCTGATTTGCAGGCGACTTATCTGCCACTGCGCTTTAGAAACACGTGTTCGCTGGTTGTTGAACATTGCATATGTAACACGTGAAATTTGACCCCAATTTGCACTTATTCGGTCATAACTACAGTATCCCGATAGGTGGAGATTTGGAATAAGTCCAGTCCGTTTATAAAAAATTACGACTATCGTCTCTCAAAATTTCAAGCAAATAACTATATTCCGAAGAGAGTTATTAAGACAAATCGAGCCAGACAAATATCGCGACATCCATATATACATATATATAAGAAAACATACAAACATTTTTTGTTACACGTGCGTTTTATAATAGTAATTTGAAACAATATCAGGCTAACACAGACAAGGTATTTTTTCAGATCTCGCTGGCTCTTCTTTTCACTTCGTCCAGCGCGTACTACTGTTATGAGACATCGGACTGTGGAATTAACACTGCGAGGACTATCTACCGTTGTCTCGACAACACATGTCATCAGTACAAACGCACCAATAGAATCGACACTTCCGAGCGTATAGAAAATTACGAATATTGATAAGATTTCGGACGATCACAAAAATAAACTATTTTGATCAGCATATTTGCATACCCCAAAGAGAAACTTTAGTTGGTTGATTGTTTGAAACTAGTCAAAAAGAATGATGCTTCCATGACACCCACAAGCCCAACGACACCTGAAAGCCATGACAAGTGTCATATCGGCGAAACCCGCAAAAGGTCGGCGCGCGCATGGAGTGACACCTTCAGTGTATCTCGGATTCGTTAGCTTTGCGCTGGGGCGATAACGTGACCAATGAGGCTCTGCCGAGGTGCGTTTATTGCTGGTTGAAAACTTTTCCCAATTGCCCGCGATGGCTCCTGAAACATGGGTGCCATACGCAATTTTTGAACGGCCTAAAAGGGCCTGAAGTATTTCTGTATATCATTAAAGCGGAAGCTGTTTTGGAAACAGTACCAAAATACTGCACTCTGATGAGGTAAAGTACTTTTAAAAAAATACTTTGGTTCTAGCCGATAGTAGAAAATTCACCTTCAATTCGTTGTAGTCATCATTAATTTGCTCCATCCTTCGATTTGCTGTTTTAACCGTCTTTTCAGAGTCGGTAAGGTCACCCTCCTGTAAAATCAATGGGTTGTGAAACTGTGTCAGAATAAAACAGACCAGCTTTCTAGAGTAATCTGCAAGGTTTCGGAGCTCCTTCTTGCAAACTTCCAGTTCGTTCTGAAGTAACTCAACCATGTCGTCTTGCCGTTCCATCAGCTCGACGAGCTCAGTGGCGTCGGGCATTTGTATATTGTGCTCCATACTGCTTTCACTGAGTCTCTTTTATCGGCACATTCTTAAAAATCGGGAGGATCTGAAGATTACAAATGTTTTGGGGTTGAAAATCTGAAGATGTCAATATCGGCCATATTCAAGAGAAGGGATGAAGTTATGGAGAGTTCGAAAACAAGAAAAATCCCTTAATCAGCCAAAACCGCTTTTGAAGAGAGATTGTGAGAAAATCTTGTAGACTTTATGTTATAAAATTATATTTTGGAATGAGCGTAGCGAGAACTAATCTCGGAAATGATAGAATTCTCATCGTGTGAAATAGAAATCTCCGTCAAATCAGTTTGAAAGACATGAAGTGAAGAACAGGTAAGTAAAATGAACAATTCGTGGATTCAGTTTAGTTCCTGCTGTCAACAATTTCCAACCACTCTCAATAGGAAAATGAAGTATTCGAAAACTAAGCTTGCCAAACTGCACGTATATAAGGTTCAAATGAACATTCCTGCCTCCAGCAGGGAAGCTTGCAAGACGAAAAACAATAGGAGAAAAGAGTAAGTGAGTGTTTTGGTTGGACATTCATCCGTTTATAAAGAGAAAGGGGGAGAGAGAGAGGTAGCCCACGAAGGAGCAGTGTGTTGAATACGACACTTGTTAGTTAGAAAGAAAGAAACATCTCACAATTACAACCATTTATTTATCTAGATATCACATTGATCAATTTAAACTGTATAGGGGATGGATGATCGTGGGTCAGGTGGGTTACTGTGCTGCAACACGCGAATTCAATCAATAAATTATGGGTGGACGGAACATGAAGAAGGAAAAGAGGAATATAATAAAAAAGGAAAGTGAATGGAAACCAACCGTTGGCCCGTGGTTCCGGGGCACGCGTAACAAGAGCAACTCGCAGAGTTGAGCATTACCTGGAATTTTGAGACTTTGATAAAATAACGGACTAATGTTTAAATCTAACTGACTTATGGAGATGTTTGTCAATTTTAAAATTGGAATTTTCTCTTACAACTGGGAACTCGTAAATTTAACAGCGTAGGAATCTCTTTTCTTGTTGATTTTTGGAATTTACCTAAACTATTTCTGACAGAACTACGAACACGTTTGTCAATTTTCAATGAACAATTCTTAGTGAAAGTAAGTGATAGTTTGCACCTATTTCGAATAAGCTCAAAACGAGAAAAAAAAAGAAGAAATCGGTTCATGAATTGGACATAAGTTTTGTAACTTCTCTACATGATTGGAGTGAAATATTTCAGGCCACACTTTTCTTCTGTTTTTCAATAATCGGGAAAAAACCTCACTTCTCAATCTTGATATCCTTCAGAGCTCCGAGCAATGACTTCAGTCTGCTGAGATCCTTGGCACTCTTCGACTTTCCTTGTTCGATCAGCTGGTTCACCGCTTCCCATTGGGCTTCACCATTCTGTTGGCTGGCAAACGAAGCAGCAATGGCTTCTTCTTGTTTCCTGAAAGAAGAGTCAACGTAATAAAAAAGTGACAGGAACTTCACAAAGTCTCATTCTCTGCACTGAAAAATACATGAATGTTGAATGAAGTTGTTTTCCAATGAATTTTCGAGAATCTTTTCAATTCAACTTTTGCATGCTCCAGACTTCTAACGTTTTCGCTTCTCATTGGAAATTCAGGAAAAGGAACGAAAAATCGATGCTTTGAAAAGATTATGCAGACATCATTAGTATATGGCGCTCTTTTCATATAAACTGAGCAGCTTTGGATGTTTTATTGGAAAAAAATCAATTCTACGAGAAAAATTATATAAAAACTCACAAGTTCTCGGCGTGAGCCAAAGAAAGAGTCTTTTCCCTCTGCTTGTACCAGTCTTCGAGTTCCTTCTTGGCTGATTCACGAAGTTCTTCACGTTTCTTTTGTTCTTCGGCATCTGTAGGAAAAATTATTGTCAAACCTCATGAGTTTCGCAACCTATTTTATTGCTTAAGAAAAATGCGAAAATCAATTTTACATTTAAATTATGAACCAAAGAAAAATTAAACACTATTATACTGGAAACCGTGCCAATTTTGAATTTGTAAGAATACCTTTGTCAGCGAGGATCTTCTGTTGCTCCTCCTTCCAGACGCGGATTTTTTCTGGGACAAAGGTTGGGAGAGTTGGGGTTCTCGACTGAGCGTGACCTCCGTTGCCGTTCACAACTGAAATTTGATACTTGCGTTGATACACTTGATTCGATTAGTTTCACGATAAAATACTAGATATTTTTGGGAATTTTACTCGAGTTTGTGACCAAATACGTTCAATGGAATAGCACAGTATTCAAATTGCATAACAGGAAACTTATTTTTGCACTACGCGAAAAAAACGTGCAAAATTTATTGAAGAACAGTTACTTTAAGAATTTATCCGATCATCCCACTCGAAATATTTTGTGATTTTTTGTAATGGAGTCTTAAACTATGTGAAATAAACCCCAGATCACTTAAGACTGTCCTGTCAACTATGTCTCTGAATGACTACAATCTCAGGAACCAACTGATTAAGTCGCTCGATATGATTCAAGATGGCAAGTAATATGACAATCTTGATTATTTGCATATACTGACAGGGACTGTTACAGAGAGTCCCCAAAATTGAGAGGTCTGATTGGTCCTTCTATGTTTTCGAATACGCTGAAGATGATAGAACTGGTCTCGAAATCGGCTACGTCGACTTGGTTTTCGAGTTATGGTCAGAAAACCGTGTGAAAATCAATGTTTTTTGTATAAGGTAACCGAAATGTCACAACTCTCCTTAATGATAGAAAATAGTGAGAAAGTGACATATTCTCTCGAAAAGTTTTGATTATTACCTTCTGGGAAATCTCTTTTTAAATCTCTTTTTCTTTTTAAGAAATCTCTTTTTCAATGTATTAAAAAAATACCTGGTGGAGAAGGCTGAGCAGCTGGAATGACGACTGGATCAGCAGCTGCAACAACTACTGGCTCGTCAAGACCAGAAAGATCGACACCAGAGTCACGGCCAATTCCAGCGTCCTGAATTGATTTTGAAATGAGAAACTTCACAATCTTTACTGTTGCAAGATTGGATATTAACGTTAAATTGTATTTTATAGAAGTTCTTGAGGAAGTTATAAATGCATTCAGAGAAAATATTCACATTAAGAAAAAAGGATGACAAGTTTTTTAAAACTACTATGAGCTTGTATTTGAACGAAAATTACCTGCAAGTTTCCAAAGTCATCGTCAGCTACACCATTCTCTTCGACAACATCAGCTGAATAAATCTTTGAGAAAATTAAATGTCGGCTAAATTACCTGCTGGTACGGGAGGAACCTGTTCGAACTCAGCGAAAAGGTTCTGTTCACGTTCAAGAAAGTCGGAAACGGGATCGGACATGCTGAAAATGGAATGCGTTGGCACAAAATATGGGTAAAAGGGTAAAGTCGTCGCGTGAACGCAGAACACACATGACGGCGCAAAATAACAGACAAATCGATTGACATGCACAGCTGGAAGAGAGAATGAGTGTTTAGATTATACGAACGCCATTCATACCCATGTACTATAAACAAAATGGGACACTGGATAAGAGTGAATTAAAATGTGAAGGATTTCATAAGTGAATGATGAGTAAGGTGTATACGAGAGAGAAGAAAAGAATCAGAACAGAGAGAAACCTGATTATAGTTCACTCGACAAATAGAGTGGCTAGTCGCCAATCGGACAAGTTTTGGATATGAGAAATGTTTCTGGCGACTGCCCGAGTTGTTTGTCAAAAATTAATTCGAAAGTTCCAGAAGTGAAAGATCTCACCACTAGTGTTTACTCGAGTACAACAGAGAAATTACAATATTTTTTTGAAGATTACACTTTTGTAAAGGTAACTGACTTTCAGAAGACATATTCGTATGAGTAATTTGGAACGCATGGAGAATTATATTCACCATGGAACGATTTCGTCCGAGTTTCCATGACAACACTCAGATGAAACAAGACAACAACAAACATAGGCTTTGAAGAAAGCATACAGAACCCTGTGACATAGGAAGAATTTGGAAAGAGAAACTGACGAATGATAAATCGCACGAGCATGATTTTCATTAACATCATTATTTTCATTTTCTGTCAATTGATGATATTGGAACAAACTCTGAGAAACAAAGATAAGTGAATCGAGATATTTTAAGTTTTAAATACACTGCCATGAACAATGTTATGTGCCACGTACTAAAACGAGCGCAAAACAAAACCGGAAGTTTTAAAAAATCAAAAATGAAAAAATTATGCACACGTTGCATTTAGTAGGTCAAAAGGTTACTGTAGCTCAGATTTAAATTTTTAAAAGCTCAGATTTAAACTTTTCTCTTTTTCGTACATTACAAACACAGTTCGCGACAAAAAACTTTATTCACAGCATATATCGGAGCAAAACCCGTGGGTGAAAAATAATGTATAGAGGGTATTATTTTTGGGGAACTGAAAAAGGCAAGATTTTACGGGTCAAAATTTTTTCACATGGTTGTCTCGATTCGTCTTATTGGGATGCTGAAACGCACTTGGAATTTGTTCTTGACGCTTCTCAATGTGATCAATCTAGCTTGGAAGTCGTCCTGGACAGATAAAGCGAGTCCTGGTGAGAAGACTAAGTTCAAGAGCACCGAGCCGACATGAGCCATCTCGTGAATCATTCCGAAATCCCATTCAAATTGTTCGAAGTCCTTGATTATGGCGGAATGCTGAAAAATTATATTTGAAAAGAGAATTCTTGGGGAAAGTTCTAACTTTGTACATAAAGTCATATTTTTTCCATAGAGGTTCTGTCTGTTAATGTGCTTTTAACAACTGACCATTAGTCTTCGAACTCCGTCGACAGACC
The DNA here is from genome assembly GCA_963978915.1 of Caenorhabditis parvicauda. NCBI lineage: Eukaryota > Metazoa > Nematoda > Chromadorea > Rhabditida > Rhabditidae > Caenorhabditis > Caenorhabditis parvicauda. Next base: position 6,816,504 of record OZ022250.1, on the reverse strand, counting down.
ATCCAACGTAGCAGTTATAAAAGTTGATTGTGGTGGGAAGTTTGTTGGTCGCCCAGTGTGTTAAAGTTGCATCCGTGAGTTGACTGAAGACTGCAACTCCTCTTGGTTGAATTTTGATACATTCGATATCATGTAGGCATTCGAACACCTGCAAAGAAGCTTTTTATGTCCATCATTAACAGCAGTTGTTTTCTCTCTCTCTCTCTCCTCTCTCTTTCTCCTCTCTATCTCTTTCTCTATCTCTTTCTCTCTCTCTCCCTCTCTCTCTCTCTCTCTCTCTCTCTCTCTCTCTCTCTCTCTCTCTCTCTCTGTCCCTATCCTTCATACAATCTGCACCGTTTCCATCCTCTCAAAACTTTCCAACAACTGTCTTTCTTGTCAGTGTCAGACTGCTGACGGTTGGACAGGGTCGTCGACAAACACGTCAACCTGACGCGTCTCTTTGATGGCAGGAACATGTCGTCCGAACCCGAGTTGTTTCATGAAAATAGACACAAACCAACCTTGTCTGACAGAAGCGTCTGGTCCATCGTACAGAATTCAATAAAAAGTTGCTTCAGACTCATTCGAGACACCAAATCAGCGAATTGTTGCGGTGTGAGGTCGATTTGGCAGAATGTCAGGTTTAGATGTGTGACTTTTCTGGAAAATACACTGTGATGTCACTTTTGAGTGAAAATCTATGTAGACAATGAAGTTTTAATGTTTTTTTTAACGGAAATCATGTCTACACGGATTAATAGAGACTAAAAGAGGTCGATATAGATCATAAACTCACTTCAAATCATTCCATCTCGCAGTCAGTGCTCTGTAAAAGTCGGTATCGATTTTGATCCCATCAAACGAAAGCTTTTCATTCAGCACAACTTTCTTCATCTCGTTCCGGACCAGGTCAGATGGTGTTGGTTCAGAAGTGCTGCACGATGGGATTGCCTGAATTTCTTTTTAGATTCGTTCTGATACGACTTCTAACCTCAACTTCCTTCACTTTATTCTTCCGTCTCATAGTGACGACAATCTTCTTTTTTGATTCCGTCTTCATTGGTCCAAGACGCAATCTGCCAACGGTAGCTGGAGGTGATGTTCTCATCTTCAACCTGAAATCGACGTTTAGAAGGTTGTCTCTTCTGTTACTCACGAGAACTCATCAACAACAGGTCGCCCCAGGTTATATCGCTCAGCGATGTGGTTGGTTCTTCTGTTGACTCTTTTCAATCTGGCAACGTCGCGTGGTGAAGTTTCTTTCAGGAGGCGAATGAGAATGTCGTCTGGGAGTGTTTCGAAGCTCATCTGAAAATTAAATCTTGTTTAGGAGAAAGGAGAGTAAGAGAGAGAAAGAGAGAGAGAGAGAGAGAGAGAGAGAGAGAGAGAGAGAGAGAGAGAGAGAGAGAGAGAGATAGAGATAGAGACGACCACGTGGTCGACACATGGGACGTTATGTGGCGAGAACTTGATAGAAAGACATTCTGACAAACGTCAAGTCCTCGGATATGATTTTTGAATACAGTGAATAGAGTGATCATCCGGATGACACCTTCACCAACAAAAGGGGCGGAGTCTGGGGCGTGTGACAACACTTTGGTGTTAGGTGCTGGTGGCTCATGGTGTTGCCACCATTTCGTCCCTTCTGGCGCATTTTGCTGACAAGTCGGCGTCGTGCAAAAGAGGCCAGCACACGTCGTGGTTTTACTGGCGCATAAATTTCCGAGGAAACCCGCATCACACAAACTTTGGGATCGTTAAAGTTTAAGGGTATTACGAAATTGAAAAAGGATAAGGATACTGTACTGAAGGAATAAAATAGGTTCAACGAGGTTAGTGATAAGAAATGTGTAGACAATTCTGTTAGGAATTACTTATTCATCGTACTTTCCTGACATCTCGTCTTCAGTTAACCACTCTTTCTCTTACATGCGATGGTCACTTCAGGGATAGTACTTGTCGAGACGTGGTTTATTTCATCACAATAAAACAGTCTACGTTTTGGTGAGAAGGGATGACAATTCACCTAGGATAGAAAAATCAGAACTCCACCAAAAGATCCGAACCCGAATCGCCAACATCAGAACCTCTGCACTGAACTAAAAGATCGTCAAAACTACAAAATGCCACTTCTTATCATATTATATACACAGGCGTTATCGGACCTCCCTGAAGTCTGATATTGACATGTGCAGACTTACTTTACGATTACTGTAGATGGAATACGTCTGTTAAGTTTGTCAGCAGATGTCTATCATCTAGAACATCAATTGGCGTAACTCAATGGGTATCGAGCAAGAAGCGTGAAATTTTGGATTGTGAAATTCACTTAATAAGTTTTCGATGAACTTTAGGAAAAATCAGCAGTAGTCCACGAAAAGTGAGCTTCAATAAACCTTATGGAGAATCTGCATCAGGACAACAAAGCATAACTCTGTGAGAAATTCTAAAATAATTTACATTTGTTGAAAATTAAGTTTATAGTTTTTTGGAATCAGAATGGAGACTAAGACTTTTTTTAAAAACAAAGTTAGCTTTGAACAAATCAAGAATCTATGATTGTCAAGCGCGATATTTTCCTATTCAATTTCACAAAAATCGGTTCTATTACCGTAGTCGAGTCGGGGAGCTAATTCAGATGATTTCTTTCTGCTTCTGCTTTGTGGTTACCGCCGGTTCAGGCAACAATATTGAAAACAGGCATTTAGGAAAACACGGACACCGCGGCAGACCACGGACGGCAGACCACGGACGGCAGACTACCTCGTTTTCTAGGCTTAGGTAAGGTTGGGACCCCAATTTTTTTGTGGATCTTAATCAGCACTATTTTTAGGTTTAGCATATGTTAAAACAGGGGTCCCAACCTTACCTAAGCCTAGAAAAAAGGGGTGGTCTGCCGTCCGTGGTCTGCCGCGGTGTCCGTGTTTTCCTAAATGCCTTGGAAACACGCAGTAGTGAACTGGAACGCGTCTGATTTTTATGCATTATTACCTCAAGCGGCAAAATTTATCAATTATGTTCCATTGAACATTGATAATACTAGTGTACTCAAAATAAGTCACTTGAAAAGTGTTCATGAAACAACCGCGATCAGCGATTTGCGAAGCATACGAAAGACCCTTACAAAGCATTTTGTAATTGACACGTATGAACTGGTGACGAAATTGACATTCGTGTTCTTGTATTAAAATCACCATCAGCTGTCGGGTACAGACCCTGTCATTCAAAAATATATATAATCTGTCAGAAGGGGAGAAGAATTTAGACTGACATGTTTACTGTAGGATCCAAGACAGTTTTGACACTTTTTAAACCTAAAGTGAAAGTTTCGTTTTTGTTGTCTGACCTTTGAATTCTATGTAAGGAGTTGTCGCGATTAGGATAGTGCAAAAAGGAATCTACTTCTGGGAACCGAACCTGGCATTCACGGGGTGTTTCTGTCACGGCAAAGTGGGGTTGAAAGTATTTTCTTGAAGCGCAAATTCGGAAGTTTCAAAATCATAAACAAATCAGATCGGAACAAAATGGGGCTTTCAGGCTTAGGTCGCAAGTTTTCGAAGTTCATGATAAAATTTTGTGCATTATTCATATGGACGCACAACGTGATTCACGAGAAATGAGGAAACAGCAAAAAAAACCCTGTAGGAACCGAACCCAATCGATGATTCCAGTCAGGTTCTTCGGAGGACCACTTGGTCATTTGTTTATTTCTAATGAGGTGCGATATTTTCATAATGATTGCTCCGCGTCAAAATGTGGCAGATGCTAATGGCTTCACACATGTGTGGATAATAAGCTGACAAATTGGAACGCATCGCTTGGCCGCAACGCGTTGATCGGAGGTAGTGAAGTGAAAAAGATAGAACGAGGAGAGAGTGCGTCTTTTAATAAACGAACGGTCATTCCGTCGGCTAGATTTACGAGGTTCTTAAACTCACATCAACTCATGTGAATTGTCTTGTTCCTTTCGCAAAACTTGTCGCCCATTGCTTAGCCCATTCACTAAGCGCCCTAGGCTAATTAGGGACCTAAACCCTAGAAGAGAACCTCAGGAACGTTTATGTTACCGTTACTGAAATCTGAAGGAGATTCTGAAGTTAGGACTCACCCCAGAATCAAAGCGTTAGGGATTTCGAATTTAAACAAAACGCCACACTTTGACAGTTTTTACCCAATACTTCAATAGATTTATCTATCAAGCTAATGATTCGGAGAATCAGCAAAATCACTTGAAAGAATAGTGTATTTCCTTTAAATAAGCCATGCTAGATTGAGTGAGCCAGACTAACCCTAAACAAGAAGTTAAGACCTAGTGATTCGAGTAGGGATTCTGAACGATTCTGAACAGCCTTTTCTATCAAAACTACCGAAACCAAAGATAACACAGAAGCCAGAAAAAGTGTTTACAAACTCACTGTGAGTGAAAACCAAGATGGCATAAATAGATAGCAGACAACTGGTTAGACCATCGAAGCTGTTGCATGGTTGGAATTTACTTTTGAATCATGTAATCGGAATGTCAACTAACTGTGTCGACTACAATAAGTTACATGTGTTATAAGTTATAAGTTACATGTGTTCTCATTAACCTTGAAAATTTCCGTTATTGCTAGTCCTTCAAGATGAGAACCGTACTTTTTCACTGAATATATAAATGGAAAGTTTCGATTGTTCTTAAACAACGGGGACTTTTGAAATAAAAAACTTTGAGACAAAATTAATTTCAATGCGTGACCGGAATTTTTTTTTGGTACAATACATAAAACTAGGATTTCAAAAATTTGTCTCTTTAAAAAGGATTTTTGGAAAAAATACTGAAGGGAAACTATGAACTAAATATAAAATTAGGCAACACAAAGCCCTAGAACTGATATAAGATCTGGATCTAGAAATCTGGAAAAGGGTATAATTTCAGTCTCACATTTTTTTTTTACACTTTCACAATTCGCCAACGAAAAAATGCCGTGCAAGGAAATGTTGGAGAAGAAGCAAAACCAAGTTGTCACTCGGGCAATCGGAGTTGAATGACACGAAGGACAAGAGCAAAAGAGAGAGAGAGATGAAATTTCAAAATAAAGGTGATTTTGATTGAAGTTTGTCCGGGCTGCCTGACATGATGGTGATTGACTAGTTGCCAGCCCTTCTTACTCACAACTTCACCCACACAAACCACCAAGATGGCGGTGACTTCAAAGCCAGCCGCACCCCACGTCTGAGTAGGCCACTTGAGCAAAGTTAATTAGGATGAGTAGTGTTCTTGCGGGTATCACTTGAGCGAATTGAAAGTAACGAGATCCTAATTGTTGTCAATTTTAAAGCAAATACCGTACTCTTAATTTATTACAGTTCCGAAAGGTTTCAATCACTTGGGTCGAGTTTTCCAATCTTCGTTTCAAAAAAACCTACGAGTAATGAAAAATTCAATCAGAGAACAATGTGTGTTTTGAAAGGGGTTAACCTGTTCACAAAGTTCTTTTCTGATGTTTTGTAAAAACTACCTATGTTTGTCTTACATGGAATCGAGAAATATTTTCAGCTAATTTGTAATGTCTGATTAAGTTTTACAATTTTCGTACAAGAAAAAAAAACGGAATCTGGTTTTGGCATCATGGTAAAAAATCAATGTGAAAATTGAGTACAGAAACAAGAAACTTCTTTTCTTGAACCTTCACGGTCGAGAATCGTATCCACCTCATAGAATGTAAGCAGCAGTTTTGTACAAAAAGTCGTACTTATGTCTCATCAGAATTTATAGACTAAATCTTTGAATGGTATCTCGAAATCTATGTGATGGAATTCGAGGGACCTACAGTAACCGTAGAAGAACATTCTCTTGGAAAATGACTAAAATAAAACTGTTTGCAGAAATCATAAATAGAACAGTCAAGAATGTCCATTATCATTTTCATTAGCAAGTGCAGAAGCTTATGTGCACAAAGGTGTTCATGAAATGGTATTGAAAACAGTTAGAATTTAGCGGAATGCAAGTAGTTCATAGGACATGTCATCCCGTCTAGCGCAGTGAGAAGTGTCCCGGGCTGTCTGCTTCACTCACTCTTCGGGTTCGACTCCGTGACGGCGACTGTCAACCCCTTTCATCCTTCATCCATCTCGCTCGTCTGTCCTGCTAATATGAAACTGTCGCAGCTAATCTTGTCGATCTGCCCGTCTGCTCTCTCCACACTTTGCCTTGTCTTTCACCTCTTTTGCACTCTGCACCCACACCCTTCACCCAGTCTCTCGTCTACCTGTCAATCCGTCTGCGAGCTGCCGTCACTCAAGGCGTTGAGGTAGTATGCAAGGGCTCTCTCGCGCGCTGCCACATCTCATCCACCCTTTCATCAGTCAGTCACGCTAATTTTTGAAGAGATAACCCGCGGTGGGTCGGCGACTGATTATATTTGACAGCGAAACTACCAGAGACACACCAAGCAGATCGAATCCGAAAATCGCGATTCAACATACTCGGAAGAAGAAAAGGAAGATGAAGAAGAAGAGATAGAAAGAGACAGAAAGAAAGAGAGAGCGAGAGAGAGAGAGAGAGACTGGTGTTTGTGAAAAAACGAACAACCACAGGAAAACTACTCATTTTTGTAAAACAGTTAAAACATTGGAATTTTAATTTCATTTTTGAAAACGGTACTCTGGTGAGTTTAATTTTCAGCGCAGTTAGTCTTTATCTAAACTATCGTCGTTTTTAATGAATGGGACACGTATTGAAGAAGAGAGACAGTAAAACATATGCAATTCGCCAGATTTTTTTTTGTCAGAATACTTTTTAAAAACTTCTGTATCTGGTCATAAAATAGTGAGTAGAGATAGTGAAGTGAATGAGAAAAACAAAGAAATTCAAGGTGAAAATGAAAAGAGGAAGTAAACCATACGAAAATTCCTGGAAACTGTAGAAAACGAAAATAAAAAGAGACTGAAACTCGAAAACCACATAAAGAACCACAGAATAAATGTTTCACGAATAGTTCACTGAAAAGTTTCATCTGGTTTGACAAAACTCGGGAAAACGTCCAGTCAAGGGGGTGCGCAAGGTAAAGTGGGCGTGGTTAGGGGCGGGGCATGGTGGTAAACATGACCGAGTTCACGCTTCGATGAATTCTGATTCCTTCGCAGAATCGTGAGGAAGATTGTGTCGGAGACAATTTTGGGTATCTTTCAGATGGTGTACATTGACGAAAGGCAGGGGACTCGGAAAAATGATCATATTTTTTGGGACAGAGTTTGAAGTGTTTTAGCTTCGAGAGAATCTTACAGAAAACATTCTTGTCAAAGGGGACCTTATACTTCGAAGTGACTATATTATTCAGGGACATCTACAAAATATTCATTCTCAAATCAAATCAAATGACTTCTCTGCACGACAAAACGATTTCTCCAATTATGAATGGTCATATTTTTCTGGGACATCAAACTGCTCACTGGAGAATGAAAACGTCGTCAATTATTAAGAAGAATCTCAACAAAGAGATTGATGATCCTATTTTTGGGGTTTATAATAGTAAGTGTAGTAAGAAGTGTAGGTAGAAACGGTAGATCTTACATAAATAAACACGAAGAGTCGAGATAGGTAAGGCTGGTCATATTTTATCGGGACAGTTCATACTATTGAAAATACCGTGTTAATATATTCGGAAGTGTTAAACCACTCCAGCCACGATATTAATTGAAGAGATATAAATAACAAGAACAAATAAGGACATCTGGCATCCTTATAAGAGAACATAGATGCCGATGGTAGATACAAAAAACACCTGTCCTCAGCTGTTTCCGTTATATAATTTTATTGTTGATTCCGATGGCTCAATCGTGGTCAAAACAATAGATCACAGAAGCACCAACAGAACACCAAGGTGTCCATATAGCCGAATTAAAGAGGCGCTATGAAGAGGGTGTCAATTGCACCATGGCGCAACCTTTGGCGAGAACGGGACGATATGATTGATTTGGTGTATCGGAAGAGAATTAAGAACCTTAAGGAATCGAAGCTATGCAACATATCCCGTATACAGTTCTGATGGAATCGCGAAGTCATTTGAATCATTAATCCAGTATAATAGGACGGGAGTTTATGAATTAGGACTTTTGTATAAAGACTGAATAAAATAGAACGACTTATCACGGCAGCCTAACGTTTCCATAACTTCAAAAATTTCATGAGAAGTGGAAAAAACAAAAATAAAATGAGGGAATTGAACCCAAGCAAAGGTTCACAAGGCGGCACAGACATTCAAATTCAGCTTGTTGTCAGTTGCATTTCCAAGCATGTCAAAACGTCCGAATGATTGCAAAATTTGACAGGGTGACGGTGCCATGAGTGATAAGCTATCATACTTGTAATGGTGACAGGGAAGGTGTGGGTGAACGGTGTTCGTTATGCAGCTGTCCACCCTCGCGTGATGACGGCTGAGAAGTTGACTGGACAGATTGCATCGGAATTTCGTGGAAGAATAAGAAATTGAGAGAGAGAGAGAGAGAGAGAGAGAGAGAGAGAGAGAGAGAGAGAGAGAGAGCGGGAGAGAGAGAGGGAGAGAGGGAGAGAGAGAGAGAGAGAGAGAGAGAGAGAGAGAGAGAGAGAGAGAGAGAGAGAGAGAGAGAGAGAGAGAGAGAGCGAGAGAGAGAGTGAGAGAGTTTGGATGAGAAGTGAGTCCAAAACAAAAATGGTATTCGTCTTTCTTTTCGAGCTTTCACTTTCACTTCAATTTTAAAAGGTTCATATCGACTTCAAAATAAAACAACGAAATGTCAACCCGTCCTTCATGTTCGAGTAGCTAATAAACTTGAGTCATAAGGATGAAGAGTTTCTATGAATCCAACAAGCGTTTACCTGTACAACGTTATCTAGACCCTATAGGACTCGACATGGTGAAGCCGTCCCATAGAAACTAATAGAATAGTCGCGCATCCCATCAAAGTCAAAACCAATTCCACCCAAATCCCAATCATAAACACAAAGAAGACGTAATCAAAGGACGGCTTCGGAAAGCGGAAAGGAAGGATTAGTGATGTGTGTGTGTGTGTAGAAATACGACAAATACACAGCTAACGAGTGTTCCCAGTGGCTCGAGTATCCACTTACAACAGAAAAAGGGAAGCCGCTGATTGAGTACACTGTCGGGACCACTACATACGGGTGTGGTGACGGGCGACACTTATCGGGAATTGATGATGCACTTCTTACCGAAGGCTGTAGTAGGATGGACTGGACTGTCTGCTAAAAAGATTGGTGTGAGCTGACAATGACGCGCCATTGGTGAACACTTCTCACCAGACACGCCAATGATACTTTCTTAAGCAGATAGTTTTGATAGTGTAAAAGGATAATTTACTTTCCAGTTTTTTCGAGACTTGCTACAAGTGAACATGAAATTATATCATTATTTCTAACTGAGAAAACCAAGCCTTTCTCAAAAGTCAAACATGCATTTTTTTTTCGAAGAAGAAAACATTGCGCCATTCGCGTTTGCCTTCCATCAAGACAGTGTTGCGCCATCAGCTTTTGCCTTTTGCAAAATTTTCTGCTTCTCTGCGCTTCTCAAGAAGTTTTGCAATTCAAAGCGTACCGCAGAATTTTTCAGTTCTCTCAACAAATCAGCCGTCAATTCGAAAGGATACTCTACAGAACTCCTGACGACCAGATCACTCTCATAAAGAATGTTTGAAAAACGAAGTGTAGAGAAGGCGTCATGACAATCACATATCAATCAGACGGGCCATGCATACAGAAACAACGCAATTTGAATAGCCACGATGTGTCCTGAAGATGGATCATTCATTGCTATGTAGTAGGACAGAAGTTTAGTTTGTGGGTCCGTATACGCTTTGAAAAATTCATTGAGTTTTACAAAGAACCAGATATTTTGAATCCAAAGTTCTCGAACATCACAGTTTTGACTCAAAAAACATTTTCTACTTGGAAGGTTCAGTTCAGAGTTTCAACTTCAATTCAGAAAATTTCGACAAAGTTCATATTTTTGTTAGAACTGCCAATTTAGAAGTTTCGTTTTGTACTTCCAAGATCTGGATCGAAACATTCCTGTATGGAGTTGATGGGTCAAATTGGATCGTGTCCAAAAAGCAACTACAAAGACACTAACTAAAGTCATAAAACGAATTTGTGTCTCCGATGGTTTTCAGAGATAAAGACGCCGGCGCACGACCACTGGACCGTAATGAAGAGTGAGTGAGTGGGCCACCTACTATTAGCCGTTTCCCGTTAATCATGCAGACAGGTGCCTGCGAGGTTTATAGTTCATACGCAACTCTTACGCAACCATGTTCTTCCGTCGCTCTACAATTAGTCGACGAGGTGACGGTCAGTGGGATTCTACTGGAGCAACCCTGGACTAGAGATGGGCGAATCGCCAGTCATTGGTTAACGATTGGCTATCCTCTTTTCATTAGCCAATTGTATTGGCGATTCAATTGGCGAAATGATACCATCTTCAACATCGAGAAGGCTCGAAAAGCGCAACTCAAACCTCTTGCCAATTCAATAGCAAATCGCTCGCAAATGCAACTGGCTAACGAAAAGAGAATAGCCAATCGGTAGCCAATGACTGGCAATTCGCTCATCCCTACACCGGTCTACTTCTGTGTATAGACCGGAGACGGACTGTAAATGGGCGAACGTTGGGGCGGCCAAAAGATGAACTGCGCACGGGCTGGCATTGAACCGGTGGTGGACTGCGTGTTATATTTGGACCGGCAATGGACGTCCAGGACGACTCTCGCCCACTCACAGTCCGTTGCCCGTCTACCAAAAACTTAAGGAATTCAGTTTGGTGGTCCCTACCGTGGATAATTTTCAATTGAGATTCACCGTTTTATTTTTCGAATCACATTTGTGAGCAACTACAGAATAAACATGCTAGTTCGTAAGACGCAGAGAAAAATTCAAGTTCATGAGACAGTTTTTGAGAGGACAAACTGAATTCTTCATCAATCCAGATGAAACATTAATGAACGTTTACAAGAAACAGCAAGTTTCCGTCTCGATCGAGTCAAATCTGAAAATCCTTACTGTATTCAATACCATATTCACAAACTTACAGAAGCTGCCTGTAAATCCTCACGGAACTTCCCCTTACCAACATCAAAAGACGCCGACACACCGCTATACCCAAACGGAAGTTATGAGTTTACAACATGGTCCATATGTCTATACGATATGTTTTACCTCATTTCTGGGTCTCTCCGATCGTGTGCTCTCTAACCGATCAACTTTTTATAGCGGGTCGTCAGAAATTTGAGTTGCTCTGGGCCTCCTTTGAGTTGGCCGATCTAGGGTCAGTTGAAACGTATCGTTTGGAGCGATAGGGAAGGAGAAGTCATTATTCAATGAACTTACAGTAATTTCACTCAAAAAGAATTTGTGGTGTGTATTCAAACTCGTTTGAATAAAAAGCCAATTATTTATCAACAGCCGAAAAGATCGAAAGCTTCTTGATCTTTTTGATTCATGTTGAACTTTCCGTTTTCGAAAAAAATAGTAACGTCAATTTTCCTTTTACACCAACGAAGCTGTCTATTGACGGAAGTATCATTGGTGTTTATGGTGTGAAGTGTTCACCAATGGCGCGTCATTATCAGCTCAATCAAAGGTGTCAACTTGGTGTGACGTGCTGATGTTTCCGGGTTGCGTGATGAAATCTGTCCAGATATGATTGGCATGACATGAAGAAGAATGTAATAGCTCGAAAATTTATAGATTTGTACTCACACTCAGCACTTTATACTGAACGGAAAATAAGAAGCTCAATAATATTACTTTGTTACTCGAAGCATTCGTCCAAAGGTGTGTATCATTTTTGTATCGAAGACGGAGTCCTAGAAAGACGGGAGTGAGGAATTTGACACATTGAAAAAACCCGCGTTCATGACGTCACACAGCGCCCTGCTTACCTGTTAGACGTGGTTCGAACTCTGCGCCCTCTCCCCCTCGACACTCTCTCGCCTCCCCGCTTACAAGTAGCGCGATTTTTACTTTTATTTCACGCGCTACTCAGCTGCCGGAAACGACTTGATTAGAAAGAAAAACTATCCTAATGTTTGTGTCACTTCGATCGCTCCACCTGAAAGACCTATAAAAGCACAAGTCTATTGAAATATGCGAAAAAATGCTGAAAACCATCTTCAAAGTTCTCTCAAGTACAAATATTTATTACCGTATATTGAAATGAATCTGATAAACACTTCAATAAAACCAAATATAAACACGATTGAGCAATTGAACTGAATTCGGCGTTATTTGAAAGAAAACTGTTCAAAAAATCAAAATTGGTGAAAATCGCAGAATTCAAGTTCTTAACAAATCAACCTGGGCCACCATAATTTTTCTATAAAACTGTCATCAGCTAGCGAATCTTCTACTGGTCCTCCGTCGGCTCGAGTAGTCTACTGGAAATCATTATATAAATTTTTTGTCACGAAAATTAAAAACAAATACACATCTGGAAAGACGTTTAGTTCATTGAAAAAGGTTGCAACTATCACAGAAACATTTACTGTTATGGTAGCAGCACACGTTTCAAACAATAATCGAAATTGAGTTTTATTTTTGAATTTTAAAAATAACCTTTTTTAAAATTGACCATTCGCCTAGAGAAACCCTCTGTTTCCATGGGATTTTTCTTGACCTTCGTATTCCATGTTAGTTGACAGTCACTCTGAAAAAAACTGCTCATGAATTGATTGAAAAAAAGAGAGAAAAGGAAGAAAACAGTTTTCGAAAACTAAAACGTCGAATATTTCTCTTTAAAACTACCGAAATTGCGAAAACAGATGAGTAACTGATTGATACGTTTTTGAATAAATTTCGGAAAGAAACAAAATGGTGTTCTGATCAATAAAAAGCAAGATACGGTCAAATTACAGGACAAATGCGTTGAAAAAGAAAAATAAAACAAAAATTTTGAAACGCGCGGGGCGCAAAAGTGTACATAGGGCGCATTCGCACTTTTTCTCTGACCGGGTTTTTGTCTGCGTCTCCTCACCCTTTTCCCGACCTCACGTAGGCAGCGAAAGCAGGGCGTTGTGCGTCATGTATTAATCTCAATCTGAAATCTGCAGCCAACAGTTATTTCTGTTTATAATAAGCTTAGGTTAGGTTGGAAGAACAACTTTTGTGAAGCTCTTGGATACCCATACACTGTGAAATTAACCATTTTTTGATGTGTCAAAGTAGCACGGCGTGTATCGAAGAGAACTCCGTGTGTTCTCTGTACATGACGGAATTTTCTTTGAGATCAGCTTTAATTATATGCCCCGAAAACTGAAAAAGTGTGATATTCAGAGTATAAAATTACCTTTGAAAATAATCAGTGTGTACAAATAAACAAATGTTTTCATTAAAAATATCTCAAAAAAACACACACGTGATAGTTCAATCATTGTTTTCCTTCTCACATCAATTTTCTTTGTCTCGCATGAAAATCGCATACGAAGGTGACCGAGAGCGCATACGAGGCCGTTTATTAATTAAAAGTCGCTCGTCTTGTCGCATAAAAAACATGGAGATGGGTTCCTAATTTGTTCTTGAGATTACTTTTCCACTAGGGATTAGGGATTCTCTCTCTCTCTCTCTCTCTCTCTCTCTCTCTCTCTCTCTCTCTCCATGACCACAAGTAGCCCTTCACGGACACCTCATTATCGTATACGAAGGGGTTACTCGTTTTACAGTCTTGGGAATCCTCGTTTTATTACCGACCGCGGCTCGCATTTCATATGGGAAAATGGGAATCAAGGAAATTTGAGATGTGAACACCAGTTTAATCGTAATTGGGAAGTTCTCTGGGGGTTGGGATGATACATATTTCTTGACAGAAAAACAGTACTGGTGTGCTGGCAGGACCTCATGTAACACAAAGTACTGCGTTCATGTAAAAATTTCCGATAAATATTTCATGACTGGAAACATCTAGTTAACAAGAAATGCTTTTCACACCCGAAGTTCAACAAAACGGTCCGATCAGTACCTCATCATATCATGAAAACAGCAATATGAGACCATTGATGAGAAAATTGACCAAAAAGTGCTCTAGGCTTCTAATAATATGGAGTTTAGCAAAAAGTAGATCCCGGGTTTTGAAATTTTTGTACAGCTAGAGTCCTACAGTATTTTTACTAGTACTGTCCGAAACTTTTTGTTTTTTTTTCTCAAGAAATAGCTCATTTAGCATTGATACTATTTTTTCGTGTTTCTTGCAATACATAAATATTTTTCATTCCCGATTTCAGTATTACGAAGTATTGTTGAACCTTCAGAAAATCTTTAAAAATATTGGTGAATCTTCAGAAAATCTTCAAAAAGATTAACTTATTTATATCAAAATGTTTGATATGTTTCAAAAAAAATTAGACGAAAAACTATAAAAATTCATTGTATGTACAGTACATTCATGTGTAACGGAAGGTTCTACCAGATAAGTTGACCCAAGTATGCTGTCAGAATTATTATTATTATTATCAATGAATCACAGACACAAAAAGAAGTGAATCAAATTGCGGATGTTGGCTAAAGCTTTGGTTTGTTAGATCTATTTCGATTCCAGTCGAAGTCGGGTGATGCATGTCAGTACGAATCCGTTGATGAAATGGTCATGTTCGAAGAGTTCGTTGATATCTGCAAATAATGCAATTTTATTGGATTTTGGTGTAACATGTAATTCTCTTATAAGAGTTCATGTTTTACAATTACTTGAAGTATCAATAATAACATTATTGTACTTGAAGAGAGATCACTTTGCAAAGTATACCATTCAATCATAACAAGATCAAAGTGTCACATTTAAATTTCAGTTCCAGCCACTGAAACCAGCCGTATCAATCGAAAACCCGCCCTGCACCTTTGTATTCATTTCTGTTCTTATCCGAAATTTCCTTTTATGTGTACAAAGTCATGTTGTCTGGAAAGGAACACAGCTCTTGATGAATTCTATTCTAGTAACTGAATTCCAGAACTCTCATCTAATTCGCCTCTATTTAAGCAAAACAGTGATATTTTGAACACATTTGCCTGACGGACAGAGCTTTCGCGTTAGGGAATTGAGCATGCAAGTGGTTCGATGTATGCAATTCGCAAAAGTGGTATTCGTGTACTTTTAACCAAAATTGCCGTATATCATACAAACTTTGCTCAATGTGTACAAAATCAAGTTATCTGAAGGGAAACGACTGTTTGGATACACTCTGTGTGTGGATACGACACATCTATTAAGTGTAGAAGCTGTCTATGATTTTCAGAGATTTTTTACTCTCAGAAAACAATCACAATATAAATTCTCTGTAGACTACTCACAATGGACGGAGGTGGTGGGAACTTGAATGCCGTGAAGATCCATTTACCACAAGTTCGCGCAGTCTTCTCACATTTAAACAGTACAGCGTGCTCTCCATCTGGATACTCCGAAAAATACCGGTTGTTGTCTTCGATTTCCCCTGAATACATTGATTTTTGGGTTCCCAGCACGTGATCCTTTTAGGCTTTCTGAGTAGCGAGCGATCTTGGTCCAGTTCGTTCTTGTCTCAAAGTGTTTACAAAACCCTTACCCAAGAAGTCGTGCAATATCCTCTTTTTGCCATCTATCGTGACGATTTTGGCAATACACTGAAAATTTGAGTTGGTTTGGGTTGACTTCTCCGTTACCCGAAGAATCCTTTCATTCACTGGGCGGAAGGGGTTGTAGGTCTTCAATACTTGGTCGGCGATGTTGCTTTTCCTGAAACTCGGTGTTACAAACAGAGCCTAATTTATATCCTCTGAACAAAGTAGGCTCACGTTAACAATGACAACATCGCCGAACTCCAAATCGTGCCGTCTTGGAAGACATTTTGAGTCGAGATGAATACTTTTCCGTTCTGGGAGTCGTAAGAGGCTGTAGAACCTGTAGAAATCTTCGTTTTGATGGACCGACAAAAATCATGAAAGTGAAAACGTTAATGATAGAGCCTAATTCAGCTCCTTACGTTGAGAATTTGAGGAGACTGTACAACTCGAACATTTTCAGGTGTTTCGAGAAAAAGTTAGAATGCTGTTCACGGCAGGGTTAAGATGTGTTCAAGAATCCTAAGTTAATTTTTAGCTGAAATCTCAGAAAAACCGCTTAATAGACGTCACGCAGAAAGAGTCAAAAGTTTTAAAAAGGGAGTTAATGTCACGAAATTTTAGGAAAGATTAGGAAGACTAAAAATAACTCACTTTTCAGTTTCTCTCTTCTCTCTCATAACCAGCGTCATGGCAATGGTACCCTCAGAATCGTCTCCGGCCATTTT
>OZ022250.1:6750546-6798046 GCA_963978915.1 Caenorhabditis parvicauda | reverse complement strand
ACATAAGAATATAGTTATGGTTTTGGGGATCGCACCACAAGAAGAACCACTGATGATTGTATTGGAACTGGCTGCCAATGGATCTTTGAAGGTTTGTGACTTGTCCGACTCGGCATGCCTGATATCTCTCGAAGGGAATGAGCGGATTGGGTCGCAGAGTGGATTATCATATGATCTAATTAAAAAAATGATTTCAGTCATATTGCAAAGTGAACAAATGCAGTCAAACTCAACTTACTAACTTCGTGATCGACGCGGCAAGAGGAATGTCATACCTGTCGTCTAAAAAGGTCTGCCGCACTTTGCATCTTGGTCACGCCCCTTTAAATGATTTAGGTCATCCATAGAGATCTGGCCGCTAGAAACTTGCTTTTGGGGTCCAGTTTTGAAGTAAAAATATCCGATTTCGGATTGTCGGTGTCTGGTAAAAAAGAAATAAAAGTAGACCGTATGAAGCTGCCGATAAAATGGTTGTCACCGGAAACGTTAGATACGGTAGGAGAAAGAGAGAGATAGAGAGAGAGAGAGAGAGAGATAAAAAGAGAGAGAGATAAAAAGAGAGAGAATAAACCACGCCCACATGCCTCATTCAGCTCACGTTCACCACCAAGACGGATGTGTGGAGTTTTGGAGTGACGATCTGGGAGATATTCATGCATTGTTCAACGGACCCATTCCCTCACATGACAAACCAGGAAGCAATGATTTTGATCAAGGTGAGAAGACAAAAGATAAAAAAAAAGAGAGAAAGACGGAAGAATTGCAGAACACTCACCCACCTATGCAACCACCGCCTGATTCAACACCATTGATTACTCAAGTTATGCATGAATGTTTTCACAAGGTAACGCGGATGATCGATCTAATGTTGTGATTATATGAAGTGGTGAGAAACACAAAACAAGGTACTATTGAAACTTTGGAAAATTGAACACATTAGACGGAACAAGGTCTACTGTTCCTATTCTTCCGCAACACATGCAGATTTTTCGAATTTTATCCAACTCAAAAACAGAAATAGATTATGTTTTTGCCCTGTACGTTTCACATTTTATCTAGCTTGAGTATGTGACCTTATTCTTTCGGGACACTCCAGACTCCAGTAGATATTTCCAATTCAGAACTCACAAGCGAGACCCACGTTCCCGGCAATTTTGAAAAAGTTATCTCCCGAGGAAGATGTCGAGCAGTATGATATTCATACTTCCGACATGGCACAGGTGATATTGGTGATTTTTGAATTCTTTCTAAATTGTGAACTTTTGAACAATCAAAAGTTTTAGACGTGTAAGTCGAAAATGGATGTCAAGTCATAGAGAGCACTTTCTTCTCTCTGTATCTATTCTTTTTGAACACTCCTCTTCTCTTCAGTTATTGCAATTGTTTCCATATGGTATCTCACTATCATCAATGCTCAATTTCATCAGTTGACCTGTATGATATTTTATATCATACATGTGCTCAAAAGCGATCACAATAAAAAGTTTATTCCATCTTTTGATTTATTCATTTTTCTCTCTCTCTCTCTCTCTCTCTCTCTCCTCTCTCTTCTCTCTCTCTCTTTCTCTCTCTCTCTCTCTCTCTTTCTCTCTCTATCTCTAACTATCTACGTTTGTTGCGCCTCATTTTTTCAGAAAGTTCATTCATCTGAATGATATTGGATTACTAACCTATTATTATTACGAAAAATGTATCCAGTACTATCTATTCTTCCTCACCCAATTACCAGACTCTTCCAGCGTATTGTCAGAACAACGATGTTTTATATTTAGTCTATTAATTCGTTGAGACGAATAACTACTTCGAAGATTCTCAATTTCAGGCGGACGAGATGAAAACTCAACGAGTATCGGATACAGAAAACGCGTTGAAAGTTAAGCGCAAAAGCAGCTCAAACGGTTCACTGAATAAGCTCAAGGTGAACATTCAATAACCGCATCATCTGATAAAATAATTTAGTCTCCACCAACGAAAAATTTGGGCACCGCCTCTAAGGCTGTCATGATGAATATTCCGAATAATGAGAAATAAATATTCCATTAATTTCATTTGTTCGAAAAGAAATGATTTTTGCGATCGAGAGAAAAAGAAAGAAAGAGAGATAGAAAGGGGAGAGAGAGAGAGACAGAGACAGAGAAAGAGCGTTGATAGAAGAAGAAAATGGTTTTACATGCGTCCGGTGAATGTAAACAATACAGAATCGAAGAACATTGTATCTTTTCTCCACGTCGACTTATTTTTCTGACAACAAACAAATACATGATTATTTAGTAGGGGAATTTCGACTGAAATATGTTTTTATCTGTGTTTTTGAGCCGTCTGACTTCACGAAAGTTGTTCTCCTAACCTTTCCCTGCGCCTAGAATAAATCTTTGTCATTCTAGCGTTGCGGACAAAGCTGGGCAACGAGTGATTTAGGAGACGAAAAAGCCTTCGGCGAACTGGTACTAATGGTAGAACACTGTTGGCTGCACATTGAACATCGATAAATCAGTACATGACGTCTTGAAAGCTGACTTTCATACTCTAGACACACACTCTTCTCTTTTTAGTACTTGATGTATCAGTTTTGCTCGTTTTAAAAATAGTCAATACTGGATAGTCTCCTCGAAAATGATTGGGTTGGTGTCGACTGACTCTGGCTTTTTTTTTAAAACTCCGCCCCTTTTTGATATTGAGACACTGTGCTCTCGTAATCAAACTTATAGTGAATCGTGATCATATCATTTTTATTTGATTGCGAGAGACCACAGACACTTGGGGGAATACCCGTATATTTCTCTGCCGTCTCTTTATCCCTCTTCCTTCTTATCACTGGTGGTCACTCTAATCGTTCTTTTGTTATTTCCATCTTTTTTAGATGACCGAATACGAGGTTCTAGAGAATCCAGACGAAGAGGTCTGGAAACCTTTGGCGGCTAGAGTGAGTTCAAATTTAAGATTTTGATCTACCGAAGTTCGATTGTTTATTTTTTGAAATTCGTGGAAAGCATAGCTTGAAAAATCTAACATATTTTATGAATTTGTTCGACAGCTTTATGTTTTTTAAAAATTCGAGTTTAAGGAAAAATTTGAGAATGTAATGGAAAAGGTTAAAAACTTCTTTCAGTTTGCTGAAACCGAGGACTGGGATCTAAACATTGATGATTACTCGAACTGGTTGAAGACGTTGGATATTGTAATCCTTGTTGCTGTTGAAAAAGGTGAGAGTTTTTTACTCGTTGAAGGCTTAATGTTCAAATCTTCGAGTATTAAAATTATTAAATGAGAGATCAGCCTGCTTCTGAATTTTATCGCAGAAATCTTAACCAAAAAAGGAGAAAGATAATAAGACTTGAGCGTAGTTTTATGAATAATGATATTTTTCTCTTACAAACAGTGGTTTCGATGTTTTCTCAAAAAGTCGAATAGTTATAATAATGACTTTCAGGAACCGAAAATGCCGTTGCCTCAGTGACTCTGGTAAAATGGAAAGAAAGAGTAACCGGCGAGGCTTTGGCACATATCGGTTGGTTCTACTGCAAACAAGAAGCTCGTGGTAGCGGAATTGCGAAGAAAATCTTCACAGAAATTGTCAAGAGAGCAGACAATGTGAACATTGGGTTGACCGGAGTGCCCAAGATGACTTATAAGTACGAGACCGTCTTTGGTTTCGACAAACTCTTGTATCCATGGCAGTTCGCAGCGTCTTTCAAATACTCAGATGTGAAGCTTCTTGATACGGAGACCCTTCTGAATGGGTTCACTCTAAACGTTGGTTATTGAGTGTATTATGATGTCAAAAAGGCTTCTCACTTTTCAAATAGAAAATCTTTGTCACTCGAGTTGACTTTCAATATCTATTCGAACACGACTACATAGAACACTGAGAATACCCCGGTAGCCTCAGAATTTGAATGAACAAACCGGAAAAGAATAGTTGATTTTTTCAGAGTATCGAAGAAGTTGGATTCGACAAGATTCATGAATACGATGAGAAAATCTGTGTCCTCGAACGAAGAGCGTACATTAAAGCGAATATCACGAGTAGGAACTCTGTTGCATCCGTAAGAAGAGAGAGAGAAAGAGAGAGAGAGAGAGAGAGAGAGAGAGAGAGAGAGAGAGAGAGAGAGAGAGAGAGAGAGAGAGCGAGATAAATTTCAGATAGCCGTCGATCCATCTGGAAACGTTGTCGGGTTTATCTGCCTGAAACTAGTATCAAGGAACAACGTCAGTGTTTCACCATTTTATGCAGATAATGAGGTTGGAACGACAAAAAATTCTCATTTTTGATAAACTTTAGAAAATCGCCCTTGCACTGCTGAACGACTCCCTGTCCAAGCTCTCGACTCTCGGTGAAATCAATACAGTTGGACTGGTCCATCCAAGCTCGAACACTGATGTTCTAACGTGTGTTATCTACTGAAGCATGCTTATTCATTAAACTTTCAGAATTGTCAACAGACTTCTTCATGGGCACTGGAACACCCAAGTGTTCACCAGGCAACAGTTCACCAAGAAGGTTCTCCAACCACCATTCCATCTTGTGTATGGTGTAGTCGAATGTGCTCATGGTTATGTTTGAGTTTTTGCAAATAAATGGTTATGAATTTTTGAGTGGTTTTTTGAAAGATACTACCTATCTCTCTCTTTCTCTCTCTCTCTCTCTCTCTCTCTCTCTCTCTCTCTCTCTCTCTCTCTCTCTCTCTATCTCTATCTCTATCTCTTTCGTTTTTGAACTTTACACATTATCTCTGTGTAAAGTGTCCACATGGCTCTTGGTCACTAATTTTCTCTGAATCTCTCTTCTCTATCATTCGACATGTCAGATTCCTATGAAATCGTCATCAACCCACCTCAGAATGTGTGGAGGATTCTTTCCAATGAGGTAATATACATTTCAAATTGTCCCATAATAATAAGGACAGGAGATCAAATTATGAGCTCTATATTTTCCCCACTAAATAATTTCTGTGGTTCTCAATTAGGCTATTGAAAAATTCAAAAGCTATTGATGTCCCAGGAGAATATGATCACTTCAATATTTTCTATTCAGTTCGTTCGAACAGATGGATGGGACTTCTCTGAAAACGATTATAACAACTGGCAAGAAACGATTGATGTCACCTACTACGTCGCCGTTGACAAAGGTATTTTTAGTGAAGTTCCAAACGAAAATTGGAGTTTCAGAATCCAGAAACCCTCTTGGATGTGTTTCCATAGCAAAATGGATCGAAAGAGATTCAGGAGAGCCTTTCTTCCACATCGGGCAGTTCTATGTGATGGGTCATGCCAGGAGCCTTGGGATCGGTAGAAAATTGTTCAGGATGGCTATGGACCTTGGGAAAGGTTTTAATATTGGTCTGACTGCAGGTAACAACGCAATTATCATGGATTATGATCGTTTTCAGTCCTTACCATGGCCAACAAGTACGAGCACGTCTTTGGATTCAATAAGATTCTGGAACCCTGGCAGTTGATGATCATGTTCCGGCCGGAGAATGTTCAGCTACTTGAAGCACGGAAACACGAGAAGTTCGAAATTAAGGTAAGCTATCCGATTCACAGTACTTCCGATCTTGAGACTCTCTGTAACAAAGAGAAAAAATCAGTTGTCTAAAATTTTAAAATAGTTCCATAAAATCTTCAAATTCTCTTTCAGAGTGTCCCTGAAGTCGATTTCACCAAAATTCACGCATTCGACGAGAAAATCTGTTGCTTGGATAGAAGACGTTATCTAGAGAAGAATTTGACTCACCCGGCAGCTTCATCCCTCGTACAATTTTTATCACGGAAAAGTTACAAAACCACTATTTTCGAACAATTCTTTCGCTACAAAAAGCTGCCAGATTTTCATTGGTTTCAAAAGACATAATTTCTCAGGTAGCGGTCGATTCGTCAGAAAACGTCTTGGGATTCATTTGCTTGAAGTTGGCAACCAGAGACAATGTGAATGTATCTGGATTCTATGCTGAAAATCAGGTCTGAGAATGGAAAGACAGAGACAGAGAGAGAGAGAGAGAGAGAGAGAGAGAGAGAGAGAGAGAGAGAGAGAGAGAGAGAGAGAGAGAGAGGGAGAGAGAGAGAGAGAGAGAGAGAGAGAGAGAGAGAGAGAGAGAAAAGAAAGAGAGAGATTACTCAGGAGACAGCCTTGCACCTTCTGAATGAAGGACTTCGCAAGTTATTCGAAAACAAAGCCAAAATCAACAACGTACTGTTAGTCTTCTCTTCAGACAACCATCGAGTCATGGAGTGAGTTCGACTGCATTAAGAGTTAACTTGGTGGAAAGCGCGGTCATTGAGAGAAAAATTCAGGATCACGAACAAACTTCTGCATGGAAAGTTCTCGCTCAGTGCTTGGGATCGTCAACAGTTCACGATGAAGACACTCAGACCGCCGTCTGCAATGGTCTATTCTGTTATTGATGGTGCTCATAGTTATGTTTGATTATTTTTTTGTTGAAATTGTGGTTCAATAAATTTTCGGAGTGTTTGAAATAGTGGTTATATAAGTTCAGAAGTCATAGAGAATCACAATATACAACACATTCAATCATTTTTTCGCAGGACGATGATACTCGATATCAGAGTCTTGCAAAATGTTCTCAAAGACCTTTTTCAGGTAAATAGAATTTTATATTTCTTCAAAAACCTTTTTTATGAATAAATTTCATACGGGTTGGTTTTGTTAGATGCAAACAGATCGTCATAGCTAACCTTTCGACAATATGCATTTTTCTGTTTCAATAATCGACTTAGACAATCAATTGATTTTTTTCAAGTTTCCTTGAAATTTCTAACCGGTCCGCTACAATATTACGTGCTTTTTGACAAAAGTTGCACAATCTGGCGACTGATAAAAGGGCTGACCGAGCCGTTATGTGACACTTTCATTACATCTCACCTACATTAATGGACTCTTTCGATATTCTAGTCAACCCACCACAAGAGGTTTGGAGTGTTGTTGCTCGCGAGGTTTGTTGTTCTTGCCAACTTCCATTCTGTCTTTTCTTCAGTACGTGAAAACCAACGGATGGGATCATGGGCCGAACGAGTATAACAACTGGCAAGACACTGTTGATGTTACCTTCTTCTTCGCTGTTGAGAAGGGTTAGTTTTAACCTTTACAGTTCAAAATTACTATATGGTCATTTCATCTTTGCTGATAGGAGCCTATTCCACCTTTTGACAAATATTGCAGAATCTAGAAACCCCGTGGCGAGTATTTCAATAGCAAAATGGATCGAGAGAGATTCTGGAGAGCCGTTTTACCACATCGGACAGTTCTATGTGATGACCCACGTGAGAGGAACCGGATTGGGTCGGACACTGTTCCAAATGGCCATGGACAAGGCAGCTGGTGGTAACGTTGGTCTATCTGCAGGTAACATGCTTCTTCCTCCAAAGTCATTCTGATTTTCAGTACTGAACATGGCCGAAAAGTACGAAGTCGCTGGATTCGACAAAATATTGGGTCCATGGCAGTTGGTTATCTCTTTTCAACTTGAAGACGTCAAGTTTATAGAAGACAATGATAATTTTTATGTGAAGGTTGTCACTTCTCTTTGACAGTTCAAAATAATGTCTACAGGAGTTGTCAGAAGTAGAATTTGCTGACATTCACGAGTACGACGAGAAGATCTGCATTGTTGAGAGGAGAAGGTATCTGGAACGATCACTCGGAAGCAACAACGTCATTTCTTTGATAACTTTTTGAGTTTTGAACATTGCAATTTTTACGGATATTTCACATTAAGTTATGGTGAAGTTTGAGTTATAGTTTTAATAAAAAGCTTTATGCATAAGCTTCAATAACAACCATCAGAATTTAAATTCAAAAATGGACTGTGAAGAACCGTATGTTGAATGCTGGTGAGGACGGTTGTGTCAAAGAATTCTACATTGGAAAACTTTTGTTGTTTATTTATAGTTGTATTAAATGATTAAGAATTTCAAAAAAAAATCAAAGAGACAGAGGGTTCATCATTTACCAATGCGGTCAGACACAACTGGAAACTGTATGTTCGAAGTTCAAAATGTTTCTCAGGTATCTGTGAACAAATCTGGCAAGGTCACTGGCTTCATCGGAGTCAAGTCAGTTACCAGAGACAATGTGAAGATCATCGCTTTCTATGCTGACGATCAGGTTAAATGACATCGACGTAGTAACGTTTCTGAATTTCAGGAGACTGCTCTAGCCCTTCTCAACCAAGGTCTCAAAAAACTTCTTTCGAGAAAAATGCCAATCAACGAAGTCACTATAGTTTTCCTCTCTGACAACCATCGAGTCTTGGAGTAAGGTCCATCTTGGTTAATCATGCATAACATATTTCAGAATTGTCAACAAACTTCTATTCGGAAAGTTCATATTGAATGCATCTAAACGACAACAGTTCACGAAAAACGTTCTGCCTATACCATCTCACTTGGTTTACTCGATATCGGAAAGCGCCCATTGTTTTGTTTGAACGAAGTTTTTGCTTTTTCTGTATTGTTGAAAATAAATTTCCTTCAAGTTGAACGACAAGATTGTACGAAAGAGTTTTAGCGCTACAACAATCTGCTTTGGAAAGAAGATTTAAAGATACGTAGCCAAAACGTTCCCATCATTGACTATTCATGTTCATTGACTATTCATGTTGACTATTTCGATGAGTTGTTCTACTTTACTAATTTATTGGTCAAATTTCGTTGTCAACGACATTTGAAATGTCTTGTTAGTCCTTGAACCTTCGCTAGATTTATGTCTTCTCATGAATTCGTCTCTTCTCTATTTCAAAGTTTGTGATGTAGAAAAGATGTATTTTCAATTTTTAACGATTTCATATGTTTTTTTTTGTTTTGGTCATTTTTATTTCACGAACGGTGTCAAGAGTATACCTTGTAAATATGACGACTAACTTTGGATCAAGGATATGATCGACTTTCTGACAGTATCCATTGTGATCAAAAAATTTATTCCCATTTTAATATGTTACTAACGCTACTTACAATTTTTATAAATTTATCCGGTTTCTTTAGATTCTTCGGACTCTTCCATTCTCCTTTTCTCTTTGAGCGCATGCATAATGCGAACTACAGAAGGTTTTCGTTTCTTCGTTCCGAGACTCTGGTTGAAGTCTTCCAACGCTGATACTATTCTGTTCGTCTGAAAGATCAGGATAAACAAGTACTCTGGAATTGCCTACCATCATATTGTTTGCAAATTCATACGGCTCGTCCTCTGCTATTGTGTCGAATCTGAAAATTTATGTCTTTTTCTCTCTCTCTCTCTCTCTCTCTCTCTCTCTGTCTCGGTCTCTCTCTCTCTCTTTCTCTATCTCTCCAAAACTTTTCGTGGACCGGCATTGGACCGTACTCTGTAATTTCAATGTTGCGGAAACGTCGCTTAATAGCGTCCGGAAAATGGCTGCACATTTGTGGACAGAAAGATACGCTGGGTTGTCATCTTCGCTTAATAGCGTCCGGAAAATGGCTGCACATTTGTGGACAGAAAGATACGCTGGGTTGTCATTTTTCCCGTTTCATCCAACCGGGCGACACATGGACTGTAATTGGGCGACACATGTCCGGGACGATAGTCGCCCATTTACGGTCCGATGCCGGTCCACCCAAAGTTTTGGAGTCTCTCTGTCTCTGTCTCTGTCTCTGTATCTGCCTCTCTCTCTCTCTCTCTGTCTCGGTCTCTCTCTCTCTCTCTCTCTCTCTCTCTCTCTCTCCTCTCTCTCTCTCTCTCTCTCTCTCTCTCTCTCTCTCTTTCTCTCTCGCATCCTGTCTCCCTCTCTCTCTCTCTCTTCTCCTTACTTGAGACTTCCAGAAGGTTTCACACTACTTTCCGCACCATCGACACTATTAGATAGATCCTCAACAGAAAGTCGATGACAACCCAGAATACTTCTGAAACATTGTTTTCCAGCCAAGAGTATGTGGAAATTCGAGACCTCTGATACCTCTCATCGGGAACAGTGATGGCTGGTAGTATTACAGACTCTCTTCTTTCCACCACGTCATCGGATTCCGGGTTCTTCGCTTCTTGTTGATCATCTGCCAGTTGAACTGTCTTCACGACGACTTCCGCTTGTTTCTTCTGTAAAATGAGTATTATTCCATGAGAATATAACAAGTTACCGGGTTCTTTTGTGAACTGTCCGTTGTGTTTCCTGTCTTTGGAGTTGTTTCTGAAATTACCTGGATTGTAAATTCTCTCAAAACATTCCGGGAAATTTGAAAATGAGGATTTTTGTTTAGGTTGAGAAAAGGCGATGGTTTATCTCAACTGCTGTGACTGATTGAGGTTGTTGTTTTAAAAATTGTGTTAGAATCCTTTTTTCTACAGAGGAAAGTGTTCTGGGAAAAGAGTGGTTTTGAAAAAGTAGACACCGCGCACTCGATGGTTTGAGGGTTATCTTCGTCTCTTGAACTGAACAAGCTCAAACTATGAATATTGATTGATTGTGCGGGAAACATCCCTGATGTGGCAGAAGTTTTTCTTCCGGGAGGAAAAATCATCTCCCAGCATAATTTTCAGATCAAAAGATTCTCCTAATTTTAATCATTGCATTGAGAATAGTGATTTACTCACGTTGCTTTCTCGACCGAAATCTGAAACTTCGGCAGTAGACAAAGTTTATTATGAAACTGCCGAGAGACTGGGACAGAATCGAAAAGGCGATGAGATATTCCAATCGACTCGCGATCTCTTCATGAACAGCGTTGAAGGTGAATAGCAGCAGAATCATTTTGGTTGGCGCGTTGCAGATGATGTAGAAGAAGATCTGAAACATCGGCTATCACGAAATTTAGAATCTCTTTTTAAGAAGGAGAACGGGAAGTAGTCTCAACATGTTCCCGCCTAGTGATTTTATTCTTTTATGCCGTTCTTGACCCCATCTGAACTTCATACTTTTAGCTTACCAAATCGGATTCTGATAAAATTGGAATCTCACCATAGCAGTTATTATCTTGAGTACCGCAGATTTGTTTGACAAACTTTTTTTGACCATCACTTTGTAGCTGAACTTTGCGTTCAACATGATTATGATGTCTGAAATTGGAAAATCAACTTTTTCAAGTTTACACTTTTGGAACGATTGTTTCGAGGGGAAAGTATACTCAAAACATGTTGAACGGCAATACTACCGAGCATGTTTTATGTCAACTCACTACTAACTTACCTAAAGCTATTAGAATCATGAAGTAGAGAGTGATGACCGTCGTTCTGACCTGAAAAATATTTCTTTTAAAACGGTGTTCGTTTTGAAATACTGGGAAAGGCCAAATTAGTGACTAGACCAGCTTTGAACGATAACCTTAACCAGATCTGATTCAAGCTCCTCATTAAACAAATCTTTTGTCTAAAAATCAAAAACAAACTACATCAGTTGGAAGTCAATAAACAGCTACCAAGCTGAACAAAAAACCATTTTGTCAAATTCTAGTTTTTTTTTCGAGAATTTTCAATCATTTCTTTGGCTTTCTTGAATTTCAGCTAAGGAGAACAGAAGTTTACAGGATCCAAAATCCATTAAAAAATCTCCATAATAAATTTGTCGCCGGAACGTCGCCTTCCTGTCGCCTTTTGGTTAGGCTAACCGAATGGCGACCGGAAGGCGACGTTCCGGCGACACTTTCAAGGATCGCCATTACGTACTGGCGACGTACCAGCGACAGAAATTGCGACGTACCGGCGACAACAATCCGATGTACTAGCGACGATATGGTAACATAACCGCTACACTTTTCTTCCCTTTTACGGTATTCGAGAATGGAACCACAGTAATCAAATTTATTCATATACAATGTGAAAAAAAAACATTCAATAGGGAAAGTTTGTGTGAAACTGGAGTATGACAAACTATTGCGAGTACTACCGTTGTTGTCCTCCTGTCGTTCCTCATCCCGGATCGCCACGATCGCGTTACTGAATCACGAACATCTTTTGTTCCCCAACGGTCTGAAAATTCTTTTTTTTTAATATTCTATAAGTTTCTGACGTTCTATTTATAATTACTAACTCAATTTGGGAGTGGTTTTTGGAGTGTAAATAATTTATCGACGTGTTATGAAGAGAATCAACCGCTTACTAAACCGATATACAGTAGCGACAGAAAGTTTTTGGACGATATCATTTTTTGACATATCCTAACGCTGGGTTATCGGATCAGTCTTAAAGTTGCACAGATATCAGAAAAAACATTTTTTGACATTGTGAAAAAATATCGGGATGATAGGTATTGTTCTAGCAGAAAAAGTTGTGATTTCCTCAAGTTCACTCATAATTGACTTTTTACACATCACATTTATTTCTCGATTTTTTTCTTTCATCACGCATTTACCTGTTTTCAAGTGCATAATTCTAAAAATTCCAACTTTCAAAAACGTAAAAATGAGGGAACTAACCAAATCGGTGATCATCCGGGGTCACCGGATGAGATTTGAGAGGTTCACATTTGACTGAACAGTCCTGGAAGAAGATATCAACTCCGTATAGGGTCATTCTTGCTCTAGAATAGCTGGATCTACTTGGAAAGTCATAAACAGAACTTTTTTCATTTTGTCGACTCTATTTGAGATCACCTAGACATGGTTAAAGACCATACGTATTCGATCTCGTAGGCGACCTTTTTGAGAATCCTCAAGCTGGGGTCAGTTTTCAGGTCATAAAACAGAAACGGTTCGACTTCGAGGTCTAATTTTCTCTGAGTACATTATTGTTTGCATATTTTTCCACTATCATGTCAGGACATCCACTAAAAAGAAATCGGAAAGTACTACTAGACAGTGGAACTGGTGTGAATCCGGAGCAGTTTCATGGCCTTCTAAAAAAGTGGTCTAAAGTTGTCGAAGTTGGTGAATCGGAGTTTTTCATGCTTTCAATCAGTCAAAAACACATGATAGAACGTGTCAGAGCAAAAAAGAGTTACTTGAAGCACCGAAATCATCCATGAATACCGATAGTTGAAATCTGGATACCGGAACCTTTGCAAATTTTTATTCGGTCTTCTTGTAGTATTTTCTGAACGATGATTTATACACAACTTGATATCAAAATGATTTTTTGAGTTGTAAAGAATGTTTCTATGAAAAATTAGACCTCTAATTCAAACCGTTTCTGTTTTATGACCTAAAAACTGACCCCAGCTTGAGGATTCTCAAAAAAGTCGCCTACGAGATCGAAGACGTATGGTCTTTAACCATGTCTAGGTGATCTCAAATAGAGTCGAAAAGATGAAAAAAGTTCTGTTTATGACTTTCCAAGTGGATCCAGCTATTCTAGAGCAAGAATGACCCTATACGGAGTTGATATCTTCTTCCAGGACTGTTCAGTCAAATGTGACCTCTCAAATCTCATCCGGTGGCCCCGGATGATCACCGATTTGGTTAGTTCTCTCATTTTTACGTTTTTAAAAGTTGGAATTTCCAGAATTATGCACTTGAAAACAGGTAAATGCGTGATGAAAGAAAAAAATTGAGAAATAAATGTGATGTGTAAAAAGTCAATTTTGAAAGAACTTGAGAAAATCACAAATTTTTCTGCTAGAACACTACCTATCATCCCGATATTCTTTCTCAACGTGAAAAAATGTTTTTCTTGATATCTGTGCAACTTTAAGACTGATCCGATAACCCAGCGTTAGGATATGTCGAAAAATGATATCGTCCAAAAACTTTCTGTCGCTACTGTATCTCAGTGCAGAAGGTATTTTTAATCATTTGAATAGTCTAAATCGAACTCTAAAACTCTACAAAATGATTTGATATTTCATTCAGCTAATGATAATCAATCCAATGAGGCTTCTATCAAAAACTGTCAACATAATATAAGAACGGTGATAACTTTCAAGAACGACAACAGTTCACACTTTGGTAAAAATCATTCGAAAACTGAATTTAAAAGTGGAATTAGGATTGTTCGAAATTTATAACAAAAACTCACCTGTTGGCGGAGATGCAAACCTTCTTTCTTGGAAGTCCCTGTGGTCTTCTTGACCGTTGTCGCTGTTCGAATCGGCACTGAGCCTCGATGATAGTCCTCTGGTCGACGTATTGGCGGGTCTGAAAGAAAACGTAATAGATTTTTCACGAAATGATTAAAGATTTTTAATTTTTCAAAAATCTGATTCTAGTACTAAAATTTTCGAATACAGAAACACGGGGGATTTAAAAAATCATGAGATAAATTTGATCAAAGCCACATTATTTGAACAAAAATCAGTTTAGTTTTTGGCTAGTCTTTCAAACACATTCTTATGATAATATAGCAGAAGCTTTGATTTTCAAAAAGCACGATCTTTTGCACGAACTATGTTTTAAAAAAACTGTTTCTCTCAACAACAAAAAAACTAACCACCTAAACGCCTGTGAACTTCTGGACTGGATCAAAATCGCATTACCAAACTTCCTGATTTGTGGACTTGGTACACGTAGCTTGGCGGTTGGAACTATTGGCCTCCGGCACTTTCTGAAAAAGTGGAACTAACTACTGTCCAATATTATGAAGAAAAACAATTCACCACACTTTTTGATGCATTCAATTATTTAGATTCAGACACTCACCATGTTTGCCATCTTCCTGTGAAAGGTCTGGTATGGCTAGCCGAGGATTACTGAAAATTACATGACATTTTCGAAATGTTGTCGAATTCTTTGATAGGTGATAGGAGATAAGAATTTAAGGAATTCATGCTACACCTCAAGCCCATAAAATGAACTATTTTCTATTTAAAAAAATAAAATAGGATCATACTTGAAGTTGGTGATTACTTTCAACACTACAGCCAAAAGTAAACATATTCAAGTGTATTTTTTGTGGGCCTAAACTAAAATCACTGTACTTCGAGTTGAAAACAACTATACATACTCAGAACATGAATGAGAATGATGATTAATTTTTTTCTATTCACTTACATTAGAAAACAAATTTTTGAGCGCAAATGAACATTTAAAAAATGATGTAGGCGAAAATATTGAAAATAAAAATATGAAATGGGTAAGACTGTGCACCATTTGCAACAACTGCGCGCTTGCAAACCGATTTACGCAGCGATGTGTCGCTAGTACGTCACCGTCTTGTCGCCGGTACGTCGCCTCCTTGGATAGGCTTCGTTATTCATTGCCATATGTCGTGAGGGAGGCGACGTACCGGCGACAGAAATTGCGATGTTCCGGCGACCATGTGGCGACGTCGCTGGTACGCGACGTACCGACGACAAGGAGGCAACGTAATGGCGATGGGGTACGTAATGGCGACAAGAAGCCGACGTTCCGGCAACAAAATAATTATGGAGAATTTCTGTTTAAATTTAGACACCTTGTGGGTCCCAGTTTCAGTACAACCCAGTTTCAGTACAACGATCGTATGTACTTTTTATGAGCTCGTTGAATAAAGTTTTTGAGTCAGGAATAGATAATGTAACCAGTGTCCACCCGTTCACAGTCGGGTCGACTGGTTAAACGGAAGGGATCAAACTCCTTGTGCAGTGATGCGCGAGATTACTGATTACTCCAGCACATTCCATCGAACAGTTTTCAAACTCACATTGATTCTCATGTACGTCCCGGATATGACGATACAGAAGTCAATGGAAAACAAAACGCAGAAGATTAGAAACGGTCCAGTTCTTGTATTCTTCTTCTGGAACTTGTTCAAGAATCTCAGACTAATGTGCATGTTGAAGAAACAAGAAGCAAAGTCCAGAAGGAGGAACCAGGCCTGAAACTTGGGTTTTGTATGGGTCTGAATTAAAGAATGCTATTCTATAGGTTTTTCGAAATTTGTGTGAAAAATTGGAACTTCCGGAAAATGAACTAATTTCTCTGAACTCAATCCAGTTTTCTGAAATAGTGAAAGTTGAAAAAAAAACTTTGTTTGTTTGAGTACTGAGTTGAAATTTTCAAAATAGATTGGCAACTTTCCAAAAACGAGGAAAAGTTTCTTAAAAGACTGATGTTTTTTGAAATCTATTATTTTCAACCTATTCAAGTTGTAAAAAATAGTTCTTACCTCATAAGTGACAGCATTCATTTTGTGAAGAGGTAATAGAGATACAGCGAGACAGAGTTGTGCAGCCATTTGGAAGACGAAGAAGATCCTATGGACAGCTATGTAGATTTTCGACGCGAACACATAGAAGACAAGTGAAACTAGTAGGATGAACAGTGTGATCACTTTCAGTACAACACCATTCTCCATCACAATTCCGTCCTCAGTGATCTCCATCGCTGAAAAAGTTGATACTTCGGTGAGTAACAAACACACCAGATACAATGTGTCCAAAAATAATAGGCACAACTTGCAAGTGGCCATTCTAATCGCCATAAAACTCTTTTTTCAACGGATATTTAATGTGTTGCAAACATTCAAGATCATTATGGTCATAAATTAGCAAAGTTTAGTCATCTGGTTCTAGAGATAGGATTATACAAATAAAGAGGGTTGTGTTTCAAACGTTCAAAAATAATAAAAACCCTCTCTCAAATTCTAATGAAAATCGGTCAATCTTTGAAACCAATTTCTTTTTAGATTTGGTTGAGTCGTTCAATTCGTTTAGGGATCAGATAAAATATCGATTTCTATGCATCATCACCAACAGAACCTAAAGCAATAAATTTTGTCATTTAAGAAAATGTTCTAATTAATAACTCTAATTTGTCTGAAAAGTTGCCATGTACGAGAGAATGTTTTTATAAAACTAACAAAGTAATTGCAAAATGAGATGATTCATCGAATGTTATTCAGAACAATGGGCCTATCATGTCCGTTTCCATAGCAAAAGTCACTCTAGAGGACTGTTAATTTCTTTTCAACTCGCAAACTTGTGACGAGAGAGTGGGGCGGTGAGATGGAAAGAGAGAGAAAGAAAGAGAAAGAGAAAGAGAGAGAGAGAGAGAGAGAGACAGAGAGAGACAGAGACAGAGGGAGTTAGAGAGAGAGAGAGAGAGAGATCTGGAGAGAGAGAGATCTAGAGAGAGAGAGAGGTAGAGAGAGAGAGAGAGAGAGAGAGGTAGAGAGAGAGAGAGAGAGAGGGGGGGGGGAGAGAAAGGGAGAGAGAGAAAGGGAGAAAGAAAAAGAGAGAAAGAGAGTGAGAGAGAGAGAGGGGGTAGAGAGAAAGGGAGAGAGAGAAAGGGAGAGAGAGAAAGGGAGAGAGAGAGGGATAGAGATAGAGAAAAAGAGAGAAAGAGAGTGAGAGAGAGAGAGAGAGAGGGGGGAGAGAGAAAGGGAGAGAGAGAAAGGGAGAAAGAAAAAGAGAGAAAGAGAGTGAGAGAGTGAGAGAGAGAGGGGGTAGAGAGAAAGGGAGAGAGAGAAAGGGAGAGAGAGAGAGGGATAGAGAGAGAGAAAAAGAGAAAAAGAGAGAGAGAGAGAGAGAGAGAGAGAGAGAGAGAGAGAGAGAGAGAGAGAGAGAGAGAGAGAGAGAGAGAGAGAGAGAGCTATTTCCGCCCAAGAGAACCTATAGCAAACGCTTGACAACAGCAAGAATTTGAGATTTGGAACGATAAACATCAGTTAGAAGGTTACAATCAAATACTGCGAGTTTCAAGGCTATAATCTGCCATCAGAACTGAGCTTCCAAAAAGTTGTGACGTTGTTTCAAGCACATGTTTCGAATGAAATTGTCTCGCTTGAAGCTTGAAATTCACGAAAATTCGAGACATAAGAACTTCATCATTCATCAAAGTAAACCTAATTGAATATGTTTCGAATGCTCCGTCAACTGTTTTTTTTTTGAAAAAAGAATATGAATTTACGAAAAAGGAGAGAAACAGGTACAAACATTTCAGAATTTTGATATGCCTCCTATGAGAGTCAAGGTTAAAAACAAAAAAAAAGTAAAGAAACTGATGATGACTAATGGCCGTCCCTTGTGGCCACTGAGTAATTGGATGTATGTCAAGATTTCCAGTAATAAGAAAGTAATGAGGTGAAAATTTCGACCCAACTGAATGGGTGACGTTCGCATGATGCGGAGAGTAAGATATAAATAGACTGCAAGCAGAATTTATTTCCAACTTTTCGTAAACAAAATTTGTTCGAATGATCATAAATCTGGTCTTGTCGAATTTTCCAGTTGAGAATTCCATTGGAACCGCCCGTGTAGGACTGCAGCGTATGAAATGGGCGCTCGGACTAACCAGCTTCACCTGTCAACAAATGTAATTTGCTCGAGGTAATGAATAAGTGGAAGTGGGAGAGTTGTTGAACTTTGAAACTTAATTTATTTTACGTCGGCCCGCAGGTTGAACTTTTAACGTTTCTCCATGCTCCAGCTTTATAAAATATTATTTTCATGTTGAAGTTGAGTTTTACTTCCGAACATAAATGCTTGGTGTTATGCTCCATATGGATATTGTTCAGGATTACACCGCTCACGGTGAGAGTTCGGTCACTCTGCCATGGTTCCACTCGACCCAGGATTAGTTACATAACGCACAGAAGATCTATGATCATTAAATAAATTAATTGTAAGATGTATCCAGACTTTTCATCATAAAAATGAAGAGTTTCAAAGTGGATCTGAACTTTTGAGTTTCGATCTTCAGATAGGCACTTTGTTTTTTCCAATTTTCGCCTTTCTTCTTCTGTCAAACTTTTCCAGCTTCTACGCATCGCACCAGAGATTTAACTGAACTCATTGTTTTGATGAATATTGTAAGAACCGATGGTTCGAACATCGGCTTCAGTCGGTCCATTAGGGCTGACATTGCAACCGGAAACGTACAGTGCTCCCATGAGCCACTCAGATGATGCATTAGCATCATCTCGCCAGCAACAGGCGGACAAAGAGGTGAGACCTCGAGACTCCATTAAAGAAAAACTTTACAGGACCGCATAAAAGGAGCCGGCTGGGACGTCTCGTGGCTGGTCGGGGCGCATGCCCCATTCTCTCACTCTTCGCTTAATCTTCTATTTTGCCTTTTAGTTAATAAATTCTTATAACCTTAAGCCCGTGTTTCATAGCTTGCACTACAGACCTTATTCTCCTTCTATCGCATTCTCGCCCCTCGATCTCTCCCTCTCTCTCCCTCTCTCTCTCTTTCTATCGCATTCTCGCCCTTGCTCTCTCTCTCTCTCTCTCCTCTCTCTCCCTCGCATTCTCGCCCTTGTTCTCTCCCTCTACTGCTCTCTCACTCTTGCTCTCCCTCTCTCGCTCACGCTCTCCCGTTCCTCTTTTCCTCTCTCTCTCGTGTTATGATTCTAAAACCAGCATGGTACGTACCACCTATATTGGTCGTATCATCACTGGTAGCAGCTTCGTTCTCCACCCGCACCTCTACCTTTCCCAGCACGCTACTCTCCTATTCAACGTTTGAACACAGTCCCGCAGTTTCGGTAAAATATTCCTGATCAGGTAAGCTAAAATGCTCAGTTCCATTGTCGTGTCGTCATTGATTTGTGATTGTTCTTGTGTCTGTGTCCGGCCGGACCCGAGTGACGTGTGCTGAACTGGAATGCGCACCAGTTCAACACCTACGTCATCGTCACTCAACAGACACACTCTTGTGGTTGTTCGTGTAAACCCTCCAAATTAGCTAGGGAGGTAACCCAGTGTCGTGTAAACCCTCCAAATTAGCTAGGGAGGTAACCCAGTGTCGTGTAAACCCTCCAAATTAGCTAGGGAGGTAACCAGGTTGATGTAAACCCTCCAAGTTAGCTAGGGAGGTAATCCGACTGTGTCCAAACGTTCCTATTTTTCTCTGCTTTTCTATTTCACTGCCTCACACCTCTCATTTCCCCGACCATCCCGCAGCTCTGTGCGTTACGCAGAACCCATTGCTTGCTACAAGCAATGGCACATAATTCTTGTTATTATTGCAGAATCGAACTTAGGAACAAAATCATTTCCCGCAGCTCTGTGCGTTAAGCAGAACCCATCGCTTATCACAAGCCTTGGCAACACATTCAACACCTTCAGCAGCATTCAGTGCAGTCAGTGGTACGCCACTCTTTTACCAAATACTTGACATCAGCAGCAATCAGTGGTACGCCACTCTCCTATTCAAACCATGACACTAATGTCATTCCCTCCATTATTACGCCACGCTTTTACTTCAATTCTGAACATCAACAGCAGAAGTGGTACGCCACTCTTTCTCTTAAAACGGAATATCAACGGCAGTCAGCGGTACCCCACTCTTCCATTTGAAACCCAAACAGCACCGGCACTTTCATTAATGGCACGTCAGTTAATTCTCGGACAACAACGTTTCATTCTCCAGTGGTACGCCAAACTTTGATTTAAATCCAGGAAACACGCAGATACAAACTCATCCAAATATGACCCCGTCTCTCACATTCGAATCTGCTCATCTTATCATCATGCCGATCAGCTCATTCAACAAAGCCAACAACAGTCACTACCAGGTTTTCTTTTTCATCTAATCCACATTTCTTCTTTCAAGCAACGTGAGCTTCACATGTATTCCTTCATTCATCCCGCCGCCCACTATCACACTGCGATTCACACCCAATCAAGGCCGTTTCGACATGACTCGATCAACATGGACATCGACAATCTTCCCCAGAAATACGAAAACCTACGCACCTCATGGCAACATCAAGTTGTCAGAAGACACATTCAGAGCCTATCAGACCTTCATGGTATCATCTCACGGTCCACACTGATCCCATCACATTGTCAAGTGTGCCGAGTCATCATCATTTGACGAAGCGGAAACCAAAACATCTCCCTACAAATTCCTACTGTCCCGCATGCTCTAAGCTTCAGCACTAGCAGCACACAACGTACAAGGTAATCATCAAGACTTCAGTAAACTAGATGCACATGAACAGAACCTTCAACCCCCTGATTGGTATGACAACAAACATCCAGGTTAGTCCACAAACCGCCAGATTTTCTCATGCTCTGCGGAAAGAGAGGACAGAAATCCGCTGGCTGTTGGTCCAAACTATGGGACAACAGAAATCAAGTTAACAACTGTACCGACATTCAATATGAAGAAGCTTCCACCCGTCAAGGACCGCCCCAAACTCTTGCTGCAAACACTGAATCATCCTCAGATAACCAAGCTAAAGTTATTTCCCATTAACAACGCCAAAAAGCTACGCTCAAACAGCAAAACGCACTGCTGTATACACACATGTAATTTTACTTTGTCAATCCTTTTTTTACCGACTTCCACGAAAACTAATACATCCCATAGACATCCACATATTCCTTCTACATCAATTCTTGTCCCTCGCACCGGCATAGTTACCACACACATTTGACTCTTTTAAAGCACCTAATCATCTTCAGCCGAACCCGGTAAGTAACGGCTCATCAGGCTCCCCATCACAAAAAAATGATACGTCACATCCACTCGAAATTGGACACCTAAATGCTGCCCAAGCCCAACCAGTAGCGACAGTAGTGGCACAGCACGTCCCAGGTAAGCACATAGACTTCAGACATCATGAGCCGCAAAGGACACACTACAAGTCGTTCTCCTTACACAGATGGACGCTATGGCTCTCCAACCCCGGCACTCTCACAACTAACACACCTCTCAACATCGTACCAACACTACCACCACCAGCAGCAGCAGCAGCAACAACAACAGCAGTCACATCTCTACGGGCGACTACCCAAAATGGCCGCCAAGAATCGACTTCACTTCGGCCAACTGCTACACAACGCACACAACAAGACATAATTCAACATACTTCATAGCCCAGGTATCTTTAAAAATCAATGCTCTGAGCACCCTCGAACTATCATTACGAACACGTCTAACCAACCCATCCGCATCTTCAAAGACACATCAATCGCCACTGTGGTGATGCTCATTAAAAAAAAAAGAAGACCGCGGAGTCACAAATACATAGTCTCAATTCCGATCCCACAAGCCAGGACCGTAGCAGCTGCCATCATGGAGCACTTCGTCCTAAAATTTGGAACAATGGAGGAAATCATCAGTGACAACGCAAGCAACTTCACGTGTGAGTTTTTCTCCGAACTAATGTCCCTACTAAACATCGCGCAACATCACCCGGTTCCGTATCATTCCCAAGGCAATGGCGCTACAGAAAGATCGTTCCGCACCTTCAACAACATGCTGAGCAAGTTCGTAAACAAAAAACATCTTGATTGGGATCTTTTTCTACCCGGGCTCACCTTTTGCTACAACACTAGTGTAAATTCATCAACTGACGAAACGCCTTTCTTCCTTATGTTTGGACGGGATCCGGTCTTTCCCATTGATCGCATTTTGGAACCAGATATGCGCATCGCTATCCTCACAGAAACGGAAACTCAACTATATAAAGAGCAACTCTTTTCTGGTATTCGGGAAGCCTGGAACATCGCCGCCGAACAAGCAATACTCGCGCAAACTGAACAAAAGCGCCAGTACGACAAAAAGGCGCGCCCTCAAAACTTAACCATAGGCGATCGAGTTTGGTACGAAGACCACTCCAACAAGGTAGGCTTATCAAAAAAGCTGTGCTCCCCTTGGGCGGGGCAATACCGAATCATAGCCAAAAACAACAACGCGCTTATCAAAAGCATTGAATCTCCGGGGACACGCGGAAAATGGGTTCATATGGACCAAATTAAAAAATATCACAACCAGACAGGACCCATTCTCACTTTCCCTGACCAACCACCCAATGAACTAACCGACAACGGAACAACTAACGACTCGCATCCGGACCACGAAGACGAACCGCAACACGTCGAAACCGAGATAAGTCTCGCAGACCAACCGCAAGTAACTAACAAAACTTCCAGGCGACACAACTACAACTTACGCAGAAACCCGGCACGTAGACACAGATCAGATTCCCTCTGATCCTACGAGCCAGTTACCAAAACCAATTTTTTTTTCTCTCTCGTTGCTCCTCCTTCTCGCCACAATCAACCCTGAATGTTGGCACCGTTTGCGTTGTCTCTCTTCATTTCGTTCTCCACCTCATCGCTTCTAACCGACAAACTCATCCCGTCTCAACATCAGATCACTCTTCACCACCATGAATCCGCCTCTATATTAACAGCATCTCCTCTTGCATCACAGTCACTACATCACTTCCACCGTTCCGCACACCGTCTCTGCTTCTTCACTCCTCAGCCTCTCCTTCCCCAGTGCCAATACATAAACTGACACTTTCAGACCACAGCGCACTCCACGTCATGGATGAAAATCTTCAGCCGAACATGGTACGCCATGAACCTACCGATAATCTTCAGCCGAACATGGTACGCCATGAATCTACCGATAATCTTCAGCCGAACATGGTACGCCATGAATCTACCGATAGTCTTCAGCCGAACATGGTACGCCATGAATCTACCGATAGTCTTCAGCCGAACATGGTACGCCATGAATCTACCAATAGTCTTCAGCCAAACATGGTACGCCATGAATCTACCGATAATCTCCAGCCGAACATGGTACGCCATGAATTTACCGATAATCTTCAGCCGAACACGGTACGCCATGAATTTACCGATAATCTTCAGCCGAACATGGTACGCCATGAATTTACCGATAATCTTCAGCCGAACATGGTACGCCATGAATCTACCAATAGTCTTCAGCCAAACATGGTACGCCATGAATCTACCGATAATCTCCAGCCGAACATGGTACGCCATGAATTTACCGATAATCTTCAGCCGAACATGGTACGCCATGAATTTACCGATAATCTTCAGCCGAACATGGTACGCCATGAATATACCGATAATCTCCAGCCGAACATGGTACGCCATGAACACTCTAGCGATTTACAGCACAGCATGGTAAGTAATAGCTTCCCGAGTTCACCACCACAAAAGAGAATGCGACGAGCATCTGATGGCGACCTTCAGACGCACATGACACGCCCTGAAGATTTTAGCAGGACACAACACAGCATGGTGAGTAACAGCTCCCCGAGTTCACCACCACAAAAGAGGGTGCGACGAGCATCTGATGGCGACCTTCAGACACACATGGCACGCCCCGAAGATCTTAGCAGGACGCATCGCAGCATGGTAAGTAACATCTCCCCGAACTCACCACCACAAGCCACGGTAAGTCATAACCACTCCACATCAGACATCTAATGGTCACCAAAACCACTTCGCATTTTCTCGGAGGACGAGTTAATGGAAGGATCAGTCCCAGGAACACCCTTCACACCGTTCCGAGCAGCCGCTCTTCTAGAGGACGATAATGCTCTTCTAACACCAAGACGCCAACGCTCGGAATCTCCACACGAACAACGTACAGCCACAACCCCACTAACAACCAGAAACACGCTCCACGGCGAACATGATTTCAAGAAGCCCCGGATGCGCTCGGTGGTGACAATTCCTCCAAGAAAAAACATAACGAAAAGGAATCCCACTTCACTCTACCTGACAACCACGACTGTAAGCGTTGGCAGGCAGATTTCATCGATCCATCCGGTTCGTCAGCAACGGATCACCACGTGTCATATGTCGTAGTAAGAACCCACGTACCAGCTTACAATGGAGCCCTTCTGCAAGCAACTCACAAGGACATCTTTCTACCCAAAGCACCCGATACACGACTCTTGGTTCTAACAGCGAGCACCGTTGATGCCAGTCGTCACCACGACCCCATCAGACTGGACAGAATTCTATCTGGAGACATCTTTTGGGTGCGTGCAATACGCCCCCTTCGACGACCAACGGAACACCAAATGGGAAACATCCCACCGCCAACACATCAAGCCGTAGTCGTCTCAAGGGTCAAGAGACACATAATAACAGAATCATGGGCACACCTGGTAGCCGGAAAACCCCGAAGGAAAACGATAGCACTATCTGACTGGCCCGTCCCCATAGAACTACCACAGAATCACCCGCAGTCCACCAACGCTCGTGACGGCAGACCTTTCAAGGTAGACTTCGTGCACCCTCCACAAGAGCTAGATGCAGAACTGTTCACCAAGCACGCCTCTACTGAACACAGAGACCTAACCCCATTTCGGGTTACCTTCGAACCCCAAATATTGGACATCTACAAATGCTCAAGCCGAGAATTAGACTTCTCTAATCATCATGCTCTCACAGAAGAATCGCTGAACGAAAAATGGGAAGAATCTCTCCAAGCACTAACAGCACACACAGCCTTAGTCAACAACGCCTTCCGACACTACACCAATGGAGGCAGATACAAGTATAAGGTCACAATACAGAAGGTCACCCGGCAACATTCATTACCAGCACACTCTGCCGCCATCCTGACATGCCGCACCAACAAAGCACTTCAAATCAGCAGTAAGGCCTTCCAGATAGGAGACACAATCCGGATCTACACAAAGAAACCCATCAACAACATCCGATCCTTTGATGCCATCATAAACACCCTTCTAACGGACGAAAAAGGTAACCTACAAATTCAAATACTCAGCAGAGGAATCGACTCCGCAATGCTCAAACACGTCATAGACCACATGGATGTCAACCCCATGGAATACTTCGTACTGAGACTCGCAGGAACCATCAGTCCCTTGGTAAGCCCGGAAACCGATGGTTCCTGCGAGTCTCAGTACGAAGTATTGTTCGCCGTGGAGCGTGTTTCTGGTTGTTAGTGGGGTTGTGGCTGTACGTTGTTCGTGTGGAGATTCCGAGCGTTGGCGTCTTGGTGTTAGAAGAGCATTATCGTCCTCTAGAAGAGCGGCTGCTCGGGACGGTGTGAAGGGTGTTCCTGGGACTGATCCTTCCATTAACTCGTCCTCCGAGAAAATGCGAAGTGGTTTTGGTGACCATTAGATGTCTGATGTGGAGTGGTTATGACTT
Organism: Caenorhabditis parvicauda; assembly: GCA_963978915.1. Taxonomy (NCBI): domain Eukaryota; kingdom Metazoa; phylum Nematoda; class Chromadorea; order Rhabditida; family Rhabditidae; genus Caenorhabditis; species Caenorhabditis parvicauda. The sequence goes on along the minus strand of OZ022250.1, from coordinate 6,772,319 downwards.
ACCGTGGCTTGTGGTGGTGAGTTCGGGGAGATGTTACTTACCATGCTGCGATGCGTCCTGCTAAGATCTTCGGGGCGTGCCATGTGTGTCTGAAGGTCGCCATCAGATGCTCGTCGCACCCTCTTTTGTGGTGGTGAACTCGGGGAGCTGTTACTCACCATGCTGTGTTGTGTCCTGCTAAAATCTTCAGGGCGTGTCATGTGCGTCTGAAGGTCGCCATCAGATGCTCGTCGCATTCTCTTTTGTGGTGGTGAACTCGGGAAGCTATTACTTACCATGCTGTGCTGTAAATCGCTAGAGTGTTCATGGCGTACCATGTTCGGCTGGAGATTATCGGTATATTCATGGCGTACCATGTTCGGCTGAAGATTATCGGTAAATTCATGGCGTACCATGTTCGGCTGAAGATTATCGGTAAATTCATGGCGTACCATGTTCGGCTGGAGATTATCGGTAGATTCATGGCGTACCATGTTTGGCTGAAGACTATTGGTAGATTCATGGCGTACCATGTTCGGCTGAAGATTTGTATCGACACAGAAAAATGGCACATCTCTCACGATGACCCAAGGGCGGATGCCATTCGTGACATCTACCGGCCAATGTGAAGGAAGGAAATACAGCGAATCCCACAGGTAGATCTTATGCGAGTAAATACACTTGGAAGCTCGTTCGAACTCACGCAAGAAAAAAGCGGTACCATCGAAGACATAGTGAACTACGACGTATGCGAAAACAGGTTCACCATGATTGACGCTCCATACGGATCCGGAAAGACTTCCACTATCGCGGCTCTAGTAAGCCACGCCCTCCACATCAACGAAAATCTCAAAATCGTGGTAATATCTAAAAACAACGCCACGATAACGACAAACGTCCAAAGATTCCAAGCAAACACTAACCAAAGTGACGTCTCCGCCACGAGGCTCATCACTCCGGAAAACTTCTTCTCCGATCCGAACATCAGAACCCAGCTTGACCTTCCTCACCAGATACTGACAAACACCAGGCAATGTGCGAAATCGGAAGACAACATAGCGCAGCTCTATGACCAATACATCACTACGGAAAAGAAACCTGACAGACAGAGCCCAACAGAACTCTACGGACTAAGAAGAAAAATAACCTCCACAGTACGCAGTCAACAAACGAAGGCACTCGCTTCCCTCAAACCACAGGTAATATTCGCGACCACTGACACTCTGTGGTCAGCTTTTAAAGAGGGAGTGACATATACCGGCCTCCTCATTATCGACGAAGCCATACAGCTGCGTCCGATTGATTTGCTGTTCTTCTGCACAGAACTTCCAACCAGCACCAAAATCGTACTGGTGGGAGACATCCACCAACTGGATCCCTACACGCCGACCCAGATGTCAAGATCCACACTGATGAAAATGGGAGCTGGTAACGCACTCAGTCTGGTCTCTCTCTATGGCTCTGCTCGCATGCATCACCTAACCAGCGTCTTCCGCTCTCACACCCTGGTTGTTCGACGATCTTCCGATACCTTATGGTGGTAAGCTCATCCCGGCGGCAGACAACACTTTGAAACATCACTTCATGGAAATGTTCAATCAAAACTTCCCACACACCTGTCTCACCTACGAAGGCCACTCAACACGAGTCGGCTCATCAACTTCTAACTTGACGGAAGCGATCGTCGCCATGAAACTTCTACAACTCCTCTTCGATAAGGGAGTCAAACCGTCAAAAGTTCTGGTACTTACCCTATACACAGCTCAAAAAATGCTCCTGATCGAGAAGCTGACATCAAGCGGAGGGCCTCTATCAAAGGTCCACATCCACTCAGCTGATGCTAGCATAGGAATTGAGGCCGACTATGTTCTTTTGCTAACGTCAGTAACCGACCTACAAGAAGGCAGCACAGAGTTCATAACCAACCCAAAGCGGGTAAACGTAGCTACTTCACGTCACAAGCAGGGCCTGTTGGTCCTTGGCAGCAAAGGTTTGTTTCACCTTCCATTTTGGAAAGACTTCTATAACGATAATCACATGGGTGCCGAACGTTTTCTCCGTACACAATAAGTGAGTTTGATCGTATTTGCTTATAACTTCAAAAAAAGACTGTCTCTAACTGCATTCAAAAAAAAAACTTTTTTTTCTATCTGAATTTGACCACCTAGCCAACCCCCTATATCCTCTAATCAGAAACTTTTTGGTGGGCTGATGGGCTCCTCGCATGAGGAATCGCAAAAACAAACTCTCCACTTATAACCTTTAAAAAAAAGAAAAGAAAAAAAGAAAAGAAAAAGAAAAGAAAATAAAGAAAAAAAAAGAAAATGAAAAAAATGAAAACAAAAAAAAGAGGCATAGCCCACATGACGTCAGGAAAACCGAACTATGTGTCGGTTCCGTACTCTTCACTCTTTGTGACGTCATGGCGAGTCGATTACGACTCACCATCTTTTTCTCAGCACATGAATTGTGACTGAAAGCGGTTTTTCAAAATCGGTATCATCTTATTATCAATGTCATCTAACACATCAGTTCACGAAATGTGACTGAACCCGATTCAAAGAAATCGGCACCATTATCATCAATATCAGCTGATATCTCAGTACACGAAATGTGACTGACCACGATTTTGCGAAATCGTTACCCTTGTCTATCTATCATCCCCAACCGAAAAGATGCCATCTGGCACACTCTTAAAAGCGCAGGGTCGCGCTTTCCCTGAGGAAGGGAGGGAGGTGTAAGAAGAGGAAGGGAGGTGTAAGAACCGATGACTCCATTAAAGAAACACTTTACAGGACCGCATAAAAGGAGCCGGCTGGGACGTCTCGTGGCTGGTCGGGGCGCATGCCCCATTCTTTCACTCTTCGCTTAATCTTCTATTTTGCCTTTTAGTTAATAAATTCTTATAACCTTAAGCCCGTGTTTCATAGCTTGCACTACAGACCTTATTCTCCTTCTATCGCATTCTCGCCCCTTGATCTCTCCCTCTCTCTCTTTCTATCGCATTCTCGCCCTTGCTCTCTCTCTCTCTCTCTCTCTCTCTCTCTCTTCTCTCTCTCCCTCGCATTCTCGCCCTTGTTCTCTTCCTCTACTGCTCTCTCACTCTTGCTCTCCCTTTCTCTCTCCCTCTCTCGCTCACGCTCTCCCGTTCCTCTTTTCCTCTCTCTCGTGTTATGATTCTAAAACCAGCATGGTACGTACAACCTACAGTATCGGGCAAAATCTTATGCCGATTTTTGTTTTTTGCCATATTTCCTCATATGAATACATCATCATAAGTATGAACCCGATTCAAAGAAATCGGCACCATTATCATCAATATCAGCTGATATCTCAGTACACGAAATGTGACTGACCACGATTTTGCGAAATCGTTACCCTTGTCTATCTATCATCCCCAACCGAAAAGATGCCATCTGGCACACTCTTAAAAGCGCAGGGTCGCGCTTTCCCTGAGGAAGGGAGGTGTAAGAACCGATGGTTTGAACATCGGCTTCAGTCGGTCCATTAGGGCTGACATTGCAACCGGAAACGTACAGTGCTCCCATGAGCCACTCAGATGATGCATTAGCATCATCTCGCCAGCAACAGGCGGACCTCCATTAAAGACTTATTACCATTAAAGAAACACTTTACAGGACCGCATAAAAGGAGCCGGCTGGGACGTCTCGTGGCTGGTCGGGGCGCATGCCCCATTCTTTCACTCTTCGCTTAATCTTCTATTTTGCCTTTTAGTTAATAAATTCTTATAACCTTAAGCCCGTGTTTCATAGCTTGCACTACAGACCTTATTCTCCTTCTATCGCATTCTCGCCCCTTGATCTCTCCCTCTCTCTCTTTCTATCGCATTCTCGCCCTTGCTCTCTCTCTCTCTCTTCTCTCTCTCCCTCGCATTCTCGCCCTTGTTCTCTTCCTCTACTGCTCTCTCACTCTTGCTCTCCCTCTCTCGCTCACGCTCTCCCGTTCCTCTTTTCCTCTCTCTCGTGTTATGATTCTAAAACCAACATGGTACGTACAACCTACAGTATCGGACAAAATCTTATGCCGATTTTTGTTTTTTGCCATATTTCTCATCAAACTTCATGAAACAATATGAACTTGTGATATGATAATCTACAAGTTTATGACCACTAATGATAGAAGGTAGACTGATGAGTGTCAAAAATGGAAGGAATTTTTATTTCGAAAATCAATATTTCCGAAAACGGAAAATATGACACATGTCATTCCAGGGTCTAAACTTTTTTATAATTGAAAGAGACCCCCCAAAAATGGGTCTCAATCATATGAATACATCATCATAAGTATCTGAGTGTTAACTGTTTCTGGAATTCTGCTTTACATAAAGCCCAGGAGGAAGGCAACGACCGCCACCCGGGTGCACCGCTGAATTCTCTCCGAAATTTCGAATATTACTGAAGTTTGTGACTTATTTGTACTCGAGTCTTTCGATTCACATTGTTGAATAGCTTTCTCACGATATTCAAATATCTTCACAGTGATACACAAACTAATTGGGATACAGAGCGTCGTTGAAACCAAGTTATCTAATTGCTCGGTCCGATTTCGGGAGCTTTGTCTTGTTGAAATTCAATTTCAAAACCATTATTATGAAACGTTTTTGTGTTCAAAACCTTCACGAATGTTTTTTTTTAAAGATGTCAGGTGTTGATTTCAAATTTCGAGTGAAAATGTTACGATGAGACCATTCTAAAAACATTCGATACCATAACTCCATTATATCCACTGTTCACTGTTGGACATTATCGTTTTAGAGAGTAGATTATTTGATTTCTCAAATTGATTTTTCTAGTATGATTCATTAAAACGTTTTGACTACGTTTTCGATGCTCATGGCATACTTTGTCGCCTCCTAACATATCTAAATCACACGAGCATCACTTATTACAGACTACTGCTCAGTGATTTATTTTATATAAATTTACTGAGCTTTGTAAATAGAATTGCACGTTTGATATACATCGAACAAACATGGATAAAAACTTTGAACACAAAACAATTCCATAATATTGACTCTAAATATGAATTTCAACAAGAAAATACTCCCGAACTCAGAACCGAAAATGAGACAACTTGGTTTCAACGACGCTCTGTACCCCAAATAGTTTGTGTAACACTGTGAAGATATTTGAATATCGTGAGAAAGCTATTCAACGATGTGAATCGAAAGACTTGAGCACAAAGAAGTCACAAACTTCAATAGTATTCGAAATTTCGGAGAGAATTCAGCGGTGCCCCCGGGTGGCGGTCGTTGCCTCTCTTCTGGACTTTATGTAGAGCAGAACTCCAGAAACAATTGACACTCAGATACTCATGATGATGTCTTCATATGATTAAGACCTATTTTTGGGGGTCTCTTTCAATTATAAAAAAGTTTAGACCCTGGAATGACATGTATCATATTTTCCGTTTTCGGAAATTTTGAATTTCGAAAGAAAAATTCCTTCCATTTCTGACACTCATCAGTCTATCTTCTATCATTAGTGATCACAAATTCGTAGATTGTCATATCAAAAGTTCAGATTGTTTCATGAAGTTTGATGAGGAATATGGCAAAAAACAAAAATCGGCATAAGATTTTGTCCGATACTGTATATTGGTAGTATCATCACTATATCAAAGTTTCACCAAAACTATTTTGAATAGAAACAGGATGTTTAGATTCAAAAACGGCGTCGTCATGAAATGAAGCAGCTCCTCTGGGAATGACGTGGATATCAGAATTGTTTACATAATACTTGACGACAAAGTTTCGTTGAACTTCCTGATTGTCGAGACCGATCCGAGAAGGTCCAGACTCAACCTACGTAAGAACCCCTTATCTTCTCGGAAACCAGACAAAGTAGGTACAAAAAGTAATCAAGAAGATGATAGCAAGAGAGCCGTAACAACGAAACTGATGAACTTTTGTTCCTGTTCTTTTGAAGGAATGAGTTTCATGCATCTGAAGGCAAGAAAGCGAGAGGAAGAGAGATAGAGAGGGAGAGAGAGAGAGAGAGAGAGAGAGAGAGAGAGAGAGAAAGAGAGAGAGACGAAATCTACACCTCTGAGCCGTGGTCTTGGTAATATCCTGAAATTTTGATAGATTTTCTCAGATTATTTTTCAATTTTTGATATTTTCAATGGGGAAGCAAAATGAGATGTGATTTAGGATTTCCCTCATTTCAATAAGCTATGTAGCTAGACAATGAGACCGTTATGTGCTGTTGAGAGCCTCTGGCTACACGAGGGTTCTGAACAATTTCAACCGAAGTTCACCAAAAATAGCTTCCGAGAAGGCATGTAGCGACCCGCGAATCAACTACAACACAATGCGAAGCACATACGAAGGTCTTATCTCGGAAACTAAAAGAAATAGGAACAAAAAGTGAGCAAGAGATAGTGAAGCTGATTTAACCCGCGTTTTCAACCGTGTAGTGATCAGGAGCTATCATGAATTGGCGTTTCTGGTGGATGGTGTTCAGCTTCACCCTGTTCGGCAGTTTCTCCTTCATTCAGTTGATGATCTTCTCGGTGGTGTCAGTTAACATTATGGATATGTTCAACGTTAGTATGGCCAACCATTATGGCCTGCATTTGGATGAATTTCAGTAAGCTTTTTTTTTCCTACAGGGTTTTCAAAACATTCAGACTCCGAAGAATAAAAGTACAGTAAATTTTTTTAAGTTACTTGCGGACAAATCATTCCGGTATTTTTTCACTAGTAGCTTACCTAATAGGCCTTTTAGTAACCTTTCAAGTCTTCCGATAACGGATTAGGAAAACTACCCAAAACTTCAGATTATTCAACTAGGTTTTCAGAATCTCAATGTTAGTATCAGCAAATGTGGTCGTTGAAGCAATAACAGGACTCGTAGCTACGACATATCTGCTACCTTTGATGGACTCCAGAGGGAGAAAGTTTGTTTCGATTCAACTGAAGTGAGTCTTTTTCTTATTTAATAGTGAACTTTCAATTATCTGCTCTATGGTAATTTAATAGAGTTGGTCACGTCTAGTGAGATTCTTGAATAACGACACGTGCGAATAAAATTTGTCATCGCTCTTTTCTAACCTAACTATTTGAGGTAAAGATAACGATATGAGGTTTTAGAGACTTTTCCTTTGGTTTTATTTTTCTTCATGAAACGCCTCGTTGAGACTCAACTCTAGTTTCAGTTTCTATAACACCATCTAACTTTTAACCTTAACTTTTTTGAGTTAAAGAGAATAGAACGCGGTTGTTTATGTAAACATCTCTAGTAAGTGAAACAGGACATATACAAGTTTTAGATACCTTTAAGTTACTTACTCTAATGAATAACACGAACCTTGAAAAGATAAACTTAAGTAAAACATAAGTTCAGTTCTCAAATAACTTAAATTATCAACCATTAGGAAAATAGTAACGAAATATGAAAAATTGATGGAAAATATTTCTGACCCCACCATAAGAAAGTTTTCGCTTCATGATCCAATCATTGGATCTGTTTTTGAAACTTTAATTTAGACCAGTGCGCCTGCGGCCTGTGGGCCACGGGTTATTCAAGTTCAAGTACGACCTTTTTGGCTTGAAAGTGGTACCCAACCAGGATTCCGGGTGTAGAAGGTTAAAACTGTTCTTGACTATAGAATGTTGATAAGGTGACCAACAAAAAACATTCATCGGTCGTTCCGTTCAAATCTTTGTCACTTTTACGTGCCGAGTTCCAATCGGAGTATAAAAAAGTTATCGCGTTCCTTTTAGTGCGATCTTTGGCATGGTTCTAGATAACTTCGTAAAGTGCACTCACTGAAACATCATATGAAGAGAGGGACCGAGAGAGAGAGAGAGAGAGAGAGAGAGAGAGAGAGAGAGAGAGAGAGAGAGAGAGAGAGAGAGATAGAAAGAATTTCCATAATTCACAGGTTCTTCATCGGATTCATCGCCGGCCTGATCCAGTTCGCATCAGGTCTTCTAAGCAGCATCGAGCTCTACTTCCTCGCCTCGATCGTCGTTTCCTGTTCTACTGCCGTCAGCAGAATGGCAGCCGGGATTTTCGTGTCGGAGTGCGCTCCGGACAAGTACAGAGGTGGGACTCAGCACGGCACTTGGTAGTCATGAGTTTCAGGTTTTGCATCCATGATGATTTATACTGGAGACGCGTTTATTACTGTGTTGATGTGAGTCATCTGTTGTGAGCGATTCATGTTTTTAAAAAATCAGCACTGGGCTTTTGATCGGCCGATTGAGTTGGAAAAGCCGATAGAATAACAATAACGCTGAATCTTAAAAAATGGATTTTTAAAAAATGAATACTGAACGAATTTTCAAAAAAAAAAGCCCAAAAATCTGAAAATTATGGTTTTCTTGAAAATTGCTAATTTTTTGGATTTTTTTTTGAATCAGTGATATCCCAAAGCGAAATCGATCAAAAAACGCTTGTAGCCCCTATTTTTCTTCGACTTCACCAAAAACAAACATCCTTCAAATTCGTCAATGTCATTATTCAGGACAGTCTTGGCCTATCCGTCAATCTTCGGCACAAAAGAGAAATGGTGTTACATTCCTCTGTTCTCCGTTGTTCTTGCAGTCTTTTTCTACATTTCGCTTTTCTGGGTCGAAGAAAGCCCAAAGTATCTTGAGAGCATTGGAGACCACAAAAGGGCGAAGAAGAGCTCACAGTTCTACCATGGGGCCGATTTTTGTAAGTTACATTTTTTGTAAAGAAATAATTACAAAAACTCTGTTAAGAGTTATTCCGTAATTTTTAGCAGAAAATAGAAGGGGAGAAAAGTCTCCGGAAAATTTTGGAAAATTCGAAATTTCCTTTAATTGTGACTGCATATAATTGGACCGACAGTCGTACGGAACATCTGTCGTCCGAATGACTGCGAATGGATCAGCATTGGACTGTGATTAGGCTACAGGTGTCTTGTCCAACTGTCACCAACATACGACTACCCAAAACTTTGGAGAGAAGTTTAGACATTTCTGTCTTTGCTTTGAACGAGGTTAAGATAGAGAGATCTTTTTTGATTCAGTGGACCCTCGAAACACTTAAAAATGCAAAAGTAACAGAAAAATTGAGGAATGTGGTAATCGAGACTGATCTATGTAACGGTTTTAAAAAAAAGTGAAACAGCTTTTCATGTAGAAAAAAATCAGACGAAAAACTTCGCCAACTTCAAGAGCAAGAAGAGCAGAAGACTGTGAAGATCCGGTTGGAGCCGATGAACCTGAAGGAGGCCTGGGGAGACGATACTGTCAGAGCTGTGGGTCACAATAGTTCAGTCAGAATCTCAAATCAAACTTCAGGGAATTAAAATAATCGCTGCCGTCACTGTTCTATATCCTTTCTCAGCCGGAGCCGTTGAATCATTCTCGGGACAGATCATTTCCATGAAGTTGGGGTTGGGAATGACACAGGTGGGAGAAGGAAAAGAGAAAAAAAAGAGAGAGAGAGAAGGAGATAAAGAGAGAATTCAGTTCCTCCAAGCAAGTCAAATGATGTCGATATCATCAGTCTTCATGCATCTTATTGGATCCTACACGATCGATAAGTTTGGACGTCGACCGACCATGTTCATCTTCTCATCAGTCATGTGAGATCTTTTTCATCCAGTCTCAATGGTAAACTTCAGGACCTTGAAAACAATCGTCATCCTCACAACTTTTGTATACGTTGGCTATAACGGTTCCAGCTCGGCCACTTCTGTCATATGTGAGTTTGACATAGACCTTTGCTTTTTTCATTCAAAAAACTACTTGAAATTGTTTTCCCAATTCAAGTCTGTTGTGAAATACTCAAAATAATATCTGAGAATGTCTTCCAGACTATCAAAAAAAATAGAACCCTTTTAGCTTTTATCTCTATCGTCTTGAACAGCGTGGTCGGCTTTCTGAATCCTCAGTCTCTGTCGACGTTGCTGGTTTCTGAGCTGCTTCCACCAGACGCAAAGATCACAACCCTGAAGGTCTAGATTTTCTTTCTCTCTCTCTCTCTCTCTCTCTCTCTCTCTCTCTCTCTCTCTCTCTCTCTCTCTCTCTCTCTTTCTCACAATGGAAATTCAGCTTGTCCAACTCACTGGAGGTCTTGTCTTGGAGGGAATGATTGCCTTATCTCCTGTACTAGTTTCAATCAACCCTATTTACATGTACATAATCATTATCTTGATACAGCTCACACTGAACTTCTATTTGTACAGGTACAGTTATATCATTCACCTCTTCCTTCACTACTTCTCCTAATTTCCATGTAGCGAAAGAAGACTTACACTTGTTACAAGTCTGAAAAGTGAAACTTCCTTAATTACTCTTTTTCAAGATAATCATAAGCTCTAAACTAATACAATAAGCCAGAAACAGATGATTCATTTCTTTCAGGATACTTCAGTTTCTTTTTTGATATTCGTTTTTCTAATTTGTAAATTATGAGTAACAGATGTTGGGAAATGTTTTTTGCACTTCTTACCTAACCTCGATTTATTGTACTTTGACCAGAGATGTGTAATGATTCAGAAACCTCCCTGAAACCAAGAACGCCGCGATGGACGCCACAGCTTATAAATTTGACTTCGAAGTCAGATCACGGGTTTGACGACCTCCTCATTGGAAACTCATAATGAGTTCAGCTCAACACGATCAACACCTTCAGAAGTGGAACGTTCACAGAGAATACTCCTTTATTGAGAAAGAACAACTATCTTCGTGAGTGAAGTCCTTTCAATTTTAAATACGAGAATAAATGTTTATGTTTGTGAAGGGATATTCATCAATTCTCGAGCAAGAGACATCCTCGAACATTCACAATTTTTCTGCTCCAGACATTGCAAAAACAATTTTTGATTTTTGACTTCTATGGTTACAGCTCCCCACGACAGTTCTGCTCGCAAGCCGCACTTCAAACCAAAAACAATGTTTTTTTTCTCTTTTTCCGTCTTTCGCATACCCACTCATTTTTTGTTCTGTTGTCATGTTGCAGCGCGGTGGTCGAATCGAGCTGAAACATGGCACGCACATCCGCGTGACCTAGAGCTTTCGAATGATGTATAGATCGTCTTGATACGACGCCTTTGATCTGAGAAACAGTTGTGGAAACACCTTGTGTCCAATGGCAAAACGGTCACGTACACACAAAACTTCATTTTGCACGTACACCGTTTTCGAACGGAAACGACGTTTAAATTTTTGAATTGAGAAAATCAATGCCGCGCAGCAGCGCGCGGACCGAACTAATTGGAAATTAGCTTTGCACCTCCGGGAAACAACGCGCTTTCGAACAGCGTTTATACTGTCTTGAGCCGATGGCTATGAGCTGAGAACGGACCCGGGAAACACTCTGTGACCAAATCGCAATGTATTAATTGAATAGTTGTTTCAGTCAGATAGAAGCCTGATCCAGACATTGCATATGCAGTTTTTGATTACTTGGTTATAAATAGGTCTATTGAGTCATCGAAATGTTCCACGTCGATGAAAACTGATAGTTTCATGTGATATTAAATTGTGTCCATTCATCGAATATCATTTTCTCAGAAACCAGACAATAGAAGAGGCCGTTAGTCAGAATACCTCCTGATACAGTACACACAAAACTTGACACACCTATGACTTTCTGATCATTCTTGCCTATAAAAGTTGTCGGACATTTGCTCGAACATTGTTCACTTTGCACGTACACCGTTTTTGAACTTTAATGTTCACTCTAATGTTAGAAGTTCGTAATTGGACAAGTCACTCGGAACTCTTGAAAAGTCGTTTCAATCTCATGGTAGAAAATAAGGCATCCGAAAATATGCAATCAAACTGTTGCAAAAACAAATCATGGTTTTTTTTTTAAAGATTTAGCCAGAATTTTTGACAAAATTATTTCTTCTTGTTTAGAACTCACTATTTCCCCATTTCCCAGAGCGGAAACTTTCTTGAGGTAAAATAGTTGTGGTGAGCTTTCGTTCAAGAATGACACTGTGAACACCGTTTGCTCGCTTTTTCTGAATGACTCGTAGCACACTGTTATCGCACAAGTTTTAAGCACCGGACAAATCATGAATTCTGTCAGTCTCGTACTTTTTTTGTCCTTCGGTATGGTTGGTGCAATTCTAGTAGGAGGAAACACCACGCAAGACCCATCCAACCCAGAGTTTCTTGTAAGATTTCGGAGTGAGAAAGAGAGAGAGAGAGAGAGAGAGAGAGAGAGAGAGAGAGAGAGAGAGAGAGAGAGAGAAAAGAGTGTGTGAGAGAGTGTGTGAGAGAGTGTGAGAGAGAGAGAGAGAGAGAGAGAGAGAGAGAGAGAGAGAGAGTACTGACTTAATATTCATTGCAGGAAAAGGTTTGGAGATCAGTTCCACAGCTCAACAGCCCAGCATCTAATGACGCGTACTATCAGGTTCCAATCAAGGTAAGTTGTGCTATGAGGAACCTGTAAAACTCTGGGATTACTGAACGTTGTTCTCCTACGGTTCCCACGCCCATTATTCTGTACTCGTGGCGACTATTGCTGGTCGTCTTGAAGCTCATGAACTTATTCTTAATCAATAAAGTTATTAAATTGAAAAAACGTTGATGCATAATGACAATTCAGGTTCTGAGCGCCCAAGCTCAAGTCGTCGCTGGAAGACAGTACACGTTTGAGGTTCTGGTTGGAGAGTCTGCATGCAAGAAAGGAGTTTGTTTTTGTTCTGATTCTAACGAAACATTTATGGAAGTTTTTTCAAGCGTTCTAAATTCCTAGAAGTGTAACGAAACTGAAAAAAAAACATGTTCAGGATCTTTCCGCGACCCAGATCAACTCTACGAACTGCGCGTACAAGTCTGGAGGAAACAGATCGGTAGTATTCGTGTGATAGATTCATCTTATTCAAATGACTTCAGTTGTACAAAATTGTCCTCTGGGAGAAACCATGGGAGAACTTCTCCGAGTATACCGTCACCAAGGTTCGCGACGTTGCTGCAACTGAACAGTTCTAAAAAAAACCACATTCATCTATTTGAAGACGATTTCCTTTGTTTTCAATAAACATCATGATTTCGCAGTTATCTATTGAAGCGAATACGCTTACGTATTTCTCACGAGGGAATGCCACCAAGGGGCCACGAAATTATACATTCTGATTGGTCTCCTAGGTTTTCGAATATGGTGAAAATGATAGGACCGGTCTCAAAAGTTGCTTCATCGACCTGGTTTTTGAGTTACGGTCGATGTCATTTTTACATGTAAATTTGCAAGAAATCGCGTACACCCTCGTTTCTGCGCATCAACGCAAGGTTGTTTCAAAATTTTCGTGTTGCGTCGCCTAGTGGTTAAGATCTAGGACTCACGCTATTGCTTTTGCGGGTTCGATTCCCATCAAGTACCATTTCGTTTTGCTTTTTCATTAGAGTTGTCATCTTTCTATCCTGATATGTTACCTAGTGTAAAGAGAGAGAGAGGGGAGTTAGATGGGGTGAGAGTGGGAGAGAGAGAGAGAGATAGTGAGAGAGAGAGAGAGAGCGAGAGAGAGAGAGAGAGAGAGAGAGAGAGAGAGAGAGAGAGAGAGAGAGAGAGAGAGAGAGAGAGAGAGAGAGAGAGAGAGAGAGAGAGAGAGCGCGAGAGAGAGAGAGAGAGCGAGAGAGAGAGAGCGAGAGCGAGAGAGAGGGATGGATGAATGGTAAATTTATTTTGAAAAAAAACGTTTGGGAGTGTTAGCGAAATAACTCCAGCAGCCCAAGCGTAGCGTGGAATATCTGCTGGTAGTTTATAACTGATCCACAGATTTTAAACTAACTGCAAACTCACGAATCAAAAACCATATAATCCATGAGGACAACTTTAGAACCTGTTTTTTGAAAATTTACAACTCTCATTGAAAAGCAAAACGAAATGGTACTTGATGGGAATCGAACCCGCAAAAGCAATAGCGTGAGTCCTAGATCTTAACCACTAGGCGACGCAACACGAAAATTTTGAAACAACCTTGCGTTGATGCGCAGAAACGAGGGTGTACGCGATTTCTTGCAAATTTACATGTAAAAATGACATCGACCGTAACTCAAAAACCAGGTCGATGAAGCAACTTTTGAGACCGGTCCTATCATTTTCACCATATTCGAAAACCTAGGAGACCAGTCAGAATGTATAATTTCGTGGCCCCTTGGTGGCATTCCCTCGTCAGCTTTTCTCTTTTTTTAAATGCTGAAACTTCAGAATTATGTGAAAGATGAATAATAAAAAATTAATTTCAAAAGTGCATTTCTTCCATTTCTAACAGCGGTATTTGGTCGTCACAACATGTTTCCGCGGTCCGTTCTTAGCTCATAGGCCACTCTAGAAACTAAATACCGTTGATATGAAGTTCATAGGTCGATGATAGCAGTTTATGAAGTTCATAGGTCGTTGATAGTAGTTTATGAAGTTCATAGGTCGTTGATATAAACTTATGAAGTTCATAGGTCGTTGATATAAATTTATGAAGTTCATAGGCCGTTGATAAAAATTTATGAAGTTCATAGGTCGTTGATAAAAATTTATGAAGTTCATTGGCTGTTGATAGAAACTTCATCGGCTGTTGATATGAACTTCATCAGCTGTTGATATGAACTTCATCGGCTGTTGATATGAAGTTCATAAGCCGTTGATAGCAGATTATGAAGTTCATGTGCTGTAGATATGAAGTTCATGTGCTGCTGATTTGCTGTCAATACTAACACGGTTTTCGATTATAACGAATTCATCATTTGAAGTAACAGACATTGATAAACACTGAAGGTGGTACTGCATGTGATGATAGATTCACTATCTAATCGGAATACGGATATTTTTATACGTTTCTTATGTTTTTAGGTGCCGCTTGTCATCGAAAAACTCTAAAAAAAATAAATTTTTTCTCGATGAAAGTTCAGGTTCATGAGTCTCGAAAGTATTTCTTCTAGGTTTTTCCATTGTGTAAAGAAATAGAAGTGTTTGTCGCTTATTTAATTATATTTAACCACCTTACAAGTATGCACATCGCTTTTTTTTGTTGAATAATGGTCGATTAATTTTATATATCAAATTTTCTCCGTTTGTAATCACTTTTTGTGTCATTTGAGTTGTTCCATGTGAAAGAGAATGGTGGAAAACCCCAGTAATGTTGACAAAAACTACATACACCTCACAGAAGTCGCTAAACACGTTAGTTAGGCGAAACCCGCAGAAGGTCGGCGCACGATAACATACATAAAGATCATGCATTTCATCAAGCAAGTTCGAAGTCTGATCTATCGAACAGGATGTAGATCCTAAGATTTTTGTCACGGCCTACCGGTGGTGTCTCCGGTGACCATCTCCCAATGAAGGGAGGTCACATTGTTTAATAATATTTTTTTCACTTAAAAATGTGCTGTTGATAGAATCTCTATGAAGTTCATCGGCTGTTGATATGAAGTTCATCTGCTGTTGATATGAAGTTCATAGGTCGTTGATGAAAATTTATGAAGTTCATCGGCTGTTGATATGAACTTCATCGGCTGCTGATATCTACGGCCTATGACGTTAATGTGCTGTAGATATCAACGACCTATGAACTTCATATCAACGGTATTTAGTTTCTAGAGCATATATCGAGAAAGTCTGATCGTCATGCAAAACTTTATCTTAACCCACATGAGCAAATTTCATTTTCAAGCTTTTTTGTCTGCGCGGCGAAGTACATCTGTATTCTTAACATCACATCCTTGTTTTTTGTTCATATTTTTGGAACGAACGCAATCCATCAAAGTTTCCCCTCGAGTCTGAGCAATAGTATTCGTCTCCCTCGACTCAAGTTTCTCTTGAAAACAAACGGATTTCCTATCGTTTCTATAAATTTATGGCATTTTATCCGTGTACCGTAATATATACGGAACTTGTTAGGCCTAGTTATCTGAAACGAATGAGAGAAAAGTTCCAGACGTGACTAACTGTGATGACTCATCAGTCTAATCGCCGAAAAACGGTCATTGGGTGAACGACAAAGGGTTTTTTCATCAAGTATCACAGACCAGACAACGAAAACGACCATTTGTCAGAAAAACCCTGACACAGCACACAGAACTTGTTTGCGCACCCGTCTGATTTTCTGATCAAAAAAGGTTTATAAGTGGACCGATATTTGGTCTTTCACTGCTCGTGTTGCACATACACCGAAGTTGCACGATGTTCTGGCTTTGAACTTTTCCCTCCTATTTTTGTTTCCAAAAGTTTCACTTCAGTAACACTCTAATGCTACCTCAATCAAGGTTATGTCAACGACATATGAAATTTATACAATACGGTTTTGAAATATTTCGTGGACTTTGAAGTAGGTCTCGAATCTTAATTACCTACCTGGTTTTATTCGCATGCCTTTCTTTGAAAACAAGATTCTTTCCAGTTTAAAATTGCTAGATACTCTCCACCTATGGATCCCAAACACACGGAATGTCGTTTTTTGTTAGGTGCATCACTTTGCTCGTTAGTAGATAACCATAATCGACACTTACAGTATTATTGTATCTTAGCTGGCGCCGCTTTGTGGGTGTATGTAGTAAGAAACACCTTGTTTTGCAGACATTAAAGGTTCAAAGCACAAATACGATAAGAAAATGAGCATAATAAGAGTGCCAATGAACCAAATTTGGTCCACAAAAGCTCCTATTCACAAATGAAAAAAATCGCCTGTTTTATTTTAAGCCAGTTTTTTCTCATTATATTCACTGTTTTTTTTTTGAAAAAAGTTTCCCTCAAGTTTTTTCCAGTCTCTGGTGTAGCCATAGCTGGACATTCGTCCACTTTCAATAGGGAATATTTCCTAAAGTCACTGAGACCTAAGCTTTACATGTATCGATCTACCGACGCCAACCTTCTATAATTACTGAAATCTGCTTTCACTTTTCACTCTATGCTGATTTTGAAAAAAAAAAGTTTCCAAAGTATGAAAAAAACTTCTTTTTGATGAATCGAAAAATTTTAACCGGTTAACGACACGGTTGGTACTCCAAGGCAAATCGCTCTGTCAGGAAAAAGAGTTAAAAGAATCTGATTTACCGGTGGAAAAATACGATCAGATGTTTTGACAATAGTAGCGAAAACAGATTTTTAGTATATGTTCTAAGAGACAATCAAGGTATAACATATTCCTGAATACACCGTTCATGCAAACTCCAAAACTTTGAGTGAACCGGCATTGGACCGTACACGGGCGACAGTCGTACCGGATATACAGTAGCGTTCAAAAGTTTAGAAAGTTTTTATTTTCGGCCATAACTCTTGTCAAACCTCACCTATCGGTCTGATTTTTTGAATGGTAATACTTCAAACATTATTACATCTTATGTCAAAACGAATTCAAATCAGACCAAAAGAGAAAAAAAATAAAAAAATTTATTCTCAGACACTATAAAAAACACATTTTCCACAAACTCAAAAACATAATGGTAAACGGTTGTAACAATTCAAATCGATAAGGAATGAACATCAAAACATTATTAAAACCTTAATACTTAGTGGCATAACCAAAATTATCAATGACGGCTTTACATCTTCTCGGCATGCTCTCAATCAAGTTCTCCAACTTGACTCGCGGAATTTTTTTCCACTCTTCTTGTAAAACCGCGTATTTTTGCGCGGCATTGGATGTGTAATGGCCGGAAACGCGTCTCTCGAGTTCTTCCCATAAGTGCTCTATAGGGTTGAGGTCTGGAGACTGACTGGGCCACGGAAGAACATCGATAGCCTCATCCTGGAGACATTCGCGAACAAGACGGCTAGTGTGTTTCGGGTCGTTATCTTGTTGAAACACCCAACCAATCGGCATGTTGGCACCAGCAAATGGTACAAGAACATTAACAATAATATCCTTGTAGTCATTGGCATTCATTTTGCCCTGAATCCAGTGCAATGGGCCAACGCCGTCGTAACTAAACGAACCCCACAACATGACGCTACCGCCACCGTGCTTCATCGTGGGCAATTGGTACCTAGAACTGAACCGGCTGTTGATTGGCCTTCTGACATACTTAATGCCATCGGAACCAAACAAACAAAACTAGGATTTTCCTCCAGTCGTGGACGGTCCAGCTCAAATGGTCTTTTGCCCACTCAACTCTAGCCTTTCTGTTTTTCTCAGAAATCATTGGCTTCTCAAGGACGTCTTCCAAATAACCCAGCAGCTCTTAGACGACGTTTGACTGTAGAAACAGAGACTCTGGCAACGTTTCTATCCTTCTTGATGTCTTCTCCGGTCAGACGCGGATTGAGACGTGAATGGCGAACAATCAGTGCGTCGTCTCTTGCTGTCGTCTTCCGTGGCCGTCCTGATCTTGGCAACACTCCAAAAACTCCAAACTTTCGAATCTTTTCAAAATTCGGGATACAGTGGTTTCGTGAACTTGAAATACTCGTGCAACTTGATTCTGTCGTATTCCTGACAGGACAGCATCGATGATCAGTTTCTGCTGGTCGGTGGGCACTTCTTTTCCTTTTTTACTTAAAAAGTATTGTTAGTAGTATAGAAAGAAAAAAGTACAAAAAATCGGGAAAAAACCTTCAAAAAAAAATAAAAAAAAAGAAAGTGAAAAATCAGTTCAAAAGTCGCGGTTTCGTAAAAACGCTGTAGATCAAAATGTAGCTACAGTAATCCTGATTTTTTTCAAAATTAGATTTCTCATGAGTTGATGTGTTCTCCGACAAAAAATCATGTCGATTGGTTAAGTTTGACAAGAGTTATGACCAAAAATAAAAACTTTCTAAACTTTTGAACGCTACTGTATGTCACCCAATAACGGTCCAAAGACGGTCCATTCTCAGGATCCTTCTAACCGCACATGAATACCTGGTATGTTTACAATTTGATCTTTTTCCTTGTTGACCGTGCCTCGTCTGTTTACATCATGAGTCACACCTCCCTATCGATTTCAGCAGTAAACAAATGAATCATGTGTCCCAAAGCGATACATGCATTCTCATTTTTTCGGATAACTCAATTTCATCATTGTTGTGAGAATGAATTAGAAATCAGCGATGAGTGTATTTTTGTGGGACGCTGTGTACTTCTGTCTCTATTTATTTTCTTACAGTCGAAAGCATGGGGAGCTGTTGAGAAAATCAACAATCAAGCATCTAACAATGGATCGTACTACGAGGTCCCAATCAAGGTAAGTCCCAGAAAAATATGAACAGGAAAAATATAGTTCATCTCGAAATTCAAAAATTTCTTTGTGTTTCAGTGAAGACAATAAAATTATGGATATTCCTGAATCGAATTTATGTGTACTGTTGGTTGACTCAACAACATCGAAATTTTCAGGTTCTAAGCGCCAAAAGTCAGGTCGTAGCCGGAACCAAGTACACCTTCGATGTTCTTTTTGGTGAATCAGCATGCAAGAAAGGAGTCAGTCTTTCCTTCATAGAAATTGAACATTTTGATTGACACATCAAAATGATATTCAACATTGATGAAGAATGCGGTGTTCATCAACCGTCCCCCATTCCAAACACTCTCTGTCACCAACATTGCTGGGGTTGACAGATCGAAAACTCAAAACTTTGAAAAAACCGATCTGACAACTAAAGCAATGTTGAGTGGAGTCAGTAATTGGATCGGAAGCCGTCTGCCCATTATTTTAAGGAGCTTTTCTAACAAAACAGTACTTGTTAGAACTTAATCATCGAAAAAGTAACTTTTCGGTCTAAAAACTGATTCTGCACATCAAACATGGGGAAAGTTTCGAGAATCAAATTTAGATTCTTGAAGACAATCCTCAGCAGGACAAAGTGCAGTCTGCAATGAGAAAATTACTAAACTAACCCAGCAAGAATTCTTGTGAAAGAAAAATGTTCAGGATCTCTCCGCGACCCAGCTCAACTCCACTAACTGCGCGTACGAGTCTGGAGGAAACAGATCGGTACGTCGATACTACTTACTTATTATAATAACCTGGTAACTTCCAGATTTACCAAGTGTTCCTTTGGGAGAAACCGTGGGAGAACTTCTCCGAGTACACCGTCACCAAGGTTCGCGACGTTGCTGCATCTGAACAGTTCTAAAACTGCATTATTTTTTTGTGTTTTTGATACTTTATTTATATAACTCTGATAAAATTTTGAATTACACTGATTATAATGTTTTTTTGAGATATTTGGGGCAGAGAGAAAAAGGAGAGAGAGAGAGAGAGAGAGAGAGAGAGAGAGAGAGAGAGAGAGAGAGGGAGAGGAGGAGAGAGAGAGAGAGGGGAGAGGGAGAGAGAGAGAGAGAGAGAGAGAGAGAGAGAGAGAGAGTGGAGGGAGAGAGAGAGAGAGAGAGAGAGAGAGAGAGAGAGAGAGAGAAGAGAGAGAGAGAGAGAGAGAGAGAGAGAGAGAGAGAGAGAGAGAGAGAGAGAGTGTGTGTGTGTGTGTGTGGAGGGAGAGAGAGAGAGAGAGAGACCAAGTTTTGAACACTTCGTCTGTTTTAATGTTAACATGTTGGAACAGGTTCCAATCGCATCATAAATCCTCATGTGAAAACAGTTCAAACTAATTTGTCAGTCGAGCATGAACCCGGTTTCCATTATTCTTGTCTTTCTTCTCGCAGTGATGGTCCGAAGCTCGGTAAGATTTCATGAGGCTGTCGGGAACGTTTTTGTCTCTTCATCAGTCATTTTCAGAATTTTTCAGCTTCCGTTTCTTTTGTCTTTTTTCTCTTCCATCTTTCGATCAGAAAAATAAAGGTGTGACAATACACAAAATCGCAATAAATACATGTTAGAGTTAGTAGTGAAGTTTTACAGAAGCTATAGCCAAATACTGGAGTTGCTTCATATTTGAATGTTAGTGCACATCGCAGGTCAACTCGAGAAAAGTTCGGGAGAGGAATTACTTGTTTCGAAGAGCTTCTCTTGTATATCAGGCAGTGTGAACTAGAGAAGATTGGCACTTTTTTCATTTAGGTTTAGGAATGGCCAAAATGGCTTGATTTGGTGAACATTACCCTTCAGCTCACATTGAAGTACATACGAAAAGACACAACAAATTCTTCCCGACAGCCTAATTCTTTCCATGTATCTGATATGGATCTTCAGCACGGCTTCAACGTCCCTCCGAAAGAAGTTTGCTTCACTCCCAGTGGCGGAAACTGCTATAGATGCGACTGTAAGAAACCTTTGAGTTGCTATAAGGGAACTTGTAGATGATTTCTCAATGTTTCAATAAAATGTGAACAGAATCGCTGTGTACAGCTCAAAAGATTCTCCAGGCTCATAACTCACTCATTTCAGCACTTGTCGTCTAAAACTTTCAGTATTATTGAGATTTTATGATAATTGTGAGAAGAATCATTCAATTTTATATATATATAATAACTTTATTCATGTAGAAAAAAATAAAGTTCATAAGCTCCATGACGACCAGCAATAGCCGCCATGAGCACAAATAATGGGTGTGGGAACCGTAGGAGAACCTTTTTAAAAAAGCTGCTCCGGTCAGAACAGTTGTGCAATTTTTTGCAAAAAGTACGTTGGATAGCTTTGTAAGATAACCGGAGGAAAGGAACTGAATATGAGTGTTAGTAATGATAGAACATTGGTGTTAGTTGTTCGACCAGGATATTCAGATCAATTCCAACCAGTAGTCTGACAAATTGCATTTGACCGTAGGTTGGAAGGTTCCCAACAGTTAATAGAACAAGGGTTAGCAATCCAAGAGAGAATAGCAATTATGAGGACTGTAGGCGATAGGAGGAGAAGCTCATCACTGCAGACATCCAGAACTGTTGTGGACCGTAGATACCATTGGTGAAAATTTCCAGTAGAATGTCTAAATCTTCAGAAATGAGTGGTGGCCAGAACGGCCACAATCAGAGAA
>OZ022250.1:6611488-6750346 GCA_963978915.1 Caenorhabditis parvicauda | reverse complement strand
TCTTCATCGGATTCATCGCCGGCCTGATCCAGTTCGCATCAGGTCTTCTAAGCAGCATCGAACTCTACTTCCTCGCCTCGATCGTCGTTTCCTGTTCTACTGCCGTCAGCAGAATGGCAGCCGGGATTTTCGTGTCGGAGTGCGCTCCGGACAAGTACAGAGGTGGGACTCAGCACGGCACTTGGTAGTCATGAGTTTCAGGTTTTGCATCCATGATGATTTATACTGGAGACGCGTTTATTACTGTGTTGATGTGAGTCATCTGTTGTGAGCGATTTTTATTTTTTAAAAATCAGCACTGGGCTTTTGATCGGCCGATTGAGTTGGAAAAGCCGATAGAATAATAATAACGCTGAATCTAAAAAATGGATTTTTAAAAAATGAATACTGAACGAATTTTCAAAAAAAAGCACAAAAATCTGAAAATTATGGTTTTCTTGAAAATTGCTAATTTTTTGGATTTTTTTGAATCAGTGATATCCCAAAGCGAAATCGATCAAAAAACGCTTGTAGCCCCTATTTTTCTTCGACTTCACCAAAAATAAACATCCTTCAACTTCGTCAATGTCATTATTCAGGACAGTCTTGGCCTATCCGTCAATCTTCGGCACAAAAGAGAAATGGTGTTACATTCCTCTGTTCTCCGTTGTTCTTGCAGTCTTTTTCTACATTTCGCTTTTCTGGGTCGAAGAAAGCCCAAAGTATCTTGAGAGCATTGGAGACCACAAAAGGGCGAAGAAGAGCTCACAGTTCTACCATGGGGCCGATTTTTGTAAGTTACATTTTTTGTAAAGAAATAATTACAAAAACTCTGTTAAGAGTTATTCCGTAATTTTTAGCAGAAAATAGAAGGGGAGAAAAGTCTCCGGAAAATTTTGGAAAATTCGAAATTTCCTTTAATTGTGACTGCATATAATTGGACCGACAGTCGTACGGAACATCTGTCGTCCGAATGACTGCGAATGGATCAGCATTGGACTGTGATTAGGCTACAGGTGTCTTGTCCAACTGTCACCAACATACGACTACCCAAAACTTTGGAGAGAAGTTTAGACATTTCTGTCTTTGCTTTGAAAGAGGTTAAGATAGAGAGATCTTTTTTGATTTAGTGGACCCTCGAAACACTTAAAAATGCAAAAGTAACAGAAAAATTGAGAAATGTGGTAACCGAGACTGATCTATGTAACGGTTTAAAAAAAGTGAAACAGCTTTTCATGTAGAAGAAATTCAGACGAAAAACTTCGCCAACTTCAAGAGCAAGAAGAGCAGAAGACTGTGAAGATCCGGTTGGAGCCGATGAACCTGAAGGAGGCCTGGGGAGACGATACTGTCAGAGCTGTGGGTCACAATAGTTCAGTCAGAATCTCAAATCAAACTTCAGGGAATTAAAATAATCGCTGCCGTCACTGTTCTATATCCTTTCTCAGCCGGAGCCGTTGAATCATTCTCGGGACAGATCATTTCCATGAAGTTGGGGTTGGGGATGACACAGGTGGGAGAAGGGAAAGAGAAAAAAAAAGAGAGAGAGAGAGAGAGAGAGAGAGAGAGAGAAAGAAAGAAAGAGAAATAGAAAAAGAGAAGGAGAGAGAGGGAGAGAAAAAGAGAGAGAGAGAAGGAGATAAAGAGAGAATTCAGTTTCTCCAAGCAAGTCAAATGATGTCGATATCATCAGTCTTCATGCATCTTATTGGATCCTACACGATCGATAAGTTTGGACGTCGACCGACCATGTTCATCTTCTCATCAGTCATGTGAGATCTTTTTCATCCAGTCTCAATGGTAAACTTCAGGACCTTGAAAACAATCGTCATCCTCACAACTTTTGTCTACGTTGGCTATAACGGTTCCAGCTCGGCCACTTCTGTCATATGTGAGTTTGACATAGACCTTTGCTTTTTTCATTCAAAAAACTACTTGAAATTGTTTTCCCAATTCAAGTCTGTTGTGAAATACTCAAAATAATATCTGAGAATGTCTTCCAGACTATCAAAAAAAAAAAATAGAACCCTTTTAGCTTTTATCTCTATCGTCTTGAACAGCGTGGTCGGCTTTCTGAATCCTCAGTCTCTGTCGACGTTGCTGGTTTCTGAGCTGCTTCCACCAGACGCAAAGATCACAACCCTGAAGGTCTAGATTTTGTTTCTCTTTCTCTCTCTCTCTCTCTCTCTCTCTCTCTCTCTCTCTCTCTCTCTCTCTCTCTCTCTCTCACTCTCTCTCTTTTCTCACAATGGAAATTCAGCTTGTCCAACTCACTGGAGGTCTTGTCTTGGAGGGAATGATTGCCTTATCTCCTGTACTAGTTTCAATAAACCCTATTTACATGTACATAATCATTATCTTGATACAGCTCACACTGAACTTCTATTTGTACAGGTACAGTTATATCATTCAGCTCTTCTTTCACTACTTCTCCTAATTTCCATGAAGCGAAAGAAGACTTACACTTGTTACAAGTCTGAAAAGTGAAACTTTCTGAATTACTCTTTTTCAAGATAATCATAAGCTCTAAACTAATACAATAAGCCAGAAACAGATTATTCATTTCTTTCAGGATACTTCAGTTTCTTTTTTGATATTCGTTTCTCTAATTTGTAAATTATGAGTAACAGATGTTGGGAAATGTTTTTTTGCACTTCTTACCTAACCTCGATTTATTGTACTTTGACCAGAGATGTGTAATGATTCAGAAACCTCCCTGAAACCAAGAACGCCGCGATGGACGCCACAGCTTATAAATTTGACTTCGAAGTCAGATCACGGGTTTGACGACCTCCTCATTAGAAACTCATAATGTGTTCAGCTCAACACGATCAACACCTTCAGAAGTGGAACGTTCACAGAGAATACTCCTTTATTGAGAAAGAACAACTATCTTCGTGAGTGAAGTCCTTTCAATTTTAAATACGAGAATAAATTTTTATGTTTGTGAAGGGATATTCATCAATTCTCGAGCAAGAGACATCCTCGAACATTCACAATTTTTCTGCTCCAGACATTGCAAAAACAATTTTTGATTTTTGACTTCTATGGTTACAGCTCCCCACGACAGTTCTGCTCGCAAGCCGCACTTCAAACCAAAAACAATGTTTTTTTTTCTCTTTTTCCGTCTTTCGCATACCCACTCATTTTTTGTTCTGTTGTCATGTTGCAGCGCGGTGGTCGAATTGAGCTGAAACATGGCACGCACATCCGCGTGACCTAGAGCTTTCGAATGATGTATAGATCGTCTTGATACGACGCCTTTGATCTGAGAAACAGTTGTGGAAACACCTTGTGTCCAATGGCAAAACGGTCACGTACACACAAAACTTCATTTTGCACGTACACCGTTTTCGAACGGAAACGACGTTTAAATTTTTGAATTGAGAAAATCAATGCCGCGCAGCAGCGCGCGGACCGAACTAATTGGAAATTAGCTTTGCACCTCCGGGAAACAACGCGCTTTCGAACAGCGTTTATACTGTCTTGAGCCGATGGCTATGAGCTGAGAACGGACCCGGGAAACACTCTGTGACCAAATCGCAATGTATTAATTGAATAGTTGTTTCAGTCAGATAGAAGCCTGATCCAGACATTGCATATGCAGTATTTGATTACTTGGTTATAAATAGGTCTATTGAGTCATCGAAATGTTCCACGTCGATGAAAACTGATAGTTTCATGTGATATTAAATTGTGTCCATTCATCGAATATCATTTTCTCAGAAACCAGACAATAGAAGAGGCCGTTAGTCAGAATACCTCCTGATACAGTACACACAAAACTTGACACACCTATGACTTTCTGATCATTCTTGCCTATAAAAGTTGTCGGACATTTGCTCGAACATTGTTCACTTTGCACGTACACCGTTTTTGAATTTTAATGTTCACTCTAATGTTAGAAGTTCGTAATTGGACAAGTCACTCGGAACTCTTGAAAAGTCGTTTCAATCTCATGGTAGAAAATAAGGCATCCGAAAATATGCAATCGAACTGTTGCAAAAACGAGTCATGGTTTTTTTGTAAAATATTTAGCCAGAATTATTGACAAAATTATTTCTTCTTGTTTAGAATTCACTATTTCCCCATTTCCCAGAGCGGAAACTTTCTTGAGGTAAAATAGTTGTGGTGAGCTTTCGTTCAAGAATGACACTGTGAACACCGTTTGCTCGCTTTTTCTGAATGACTCGTAGCACACTGTTATCGCACAAGTTTTACGCACAGGACAAATCATGAATTCTGTCAGTCTCGTTCTTTTTTTGTCCTTCGGTATGGTTGGTGCAATTCTAGTAGGAGGAAACACCACGCAAGACCCATCCAACCCAGAGTTTCTTGTAAGATTTCGGAGTGAGAAAGAGAGAGAGAGAGAGAGAGAGAGAGAGAGAGAGAGAAAGAGTGTGTGAGAGAGTGTGTGAGAGAGTGTGTGAGAGAGTGTGAGAGAGAAAGAGAGAGAGAGAGAGAGAGAGAGAGAGAGAGAGAGAGAGAGAGAGAGAGAGAGAGAGAGAGAGAGAGTACTGACTTAATATTCATTGCAGGAAAAGGTTTGGAGATCAGTTCCACAGCTCAACAGCCCAGCATCTAATGACGCGTACTATCAGGTTCCAATCAAGGTAAGTTGTGCTATGAGGAACCTGTAAAACTCTGGGATTACTGAACGTTGTTCTCCTACGGTTCCCACGCCCATTATTCTGTACTCGTGGCGCTATTGCTGGTCGTCTTGAAGCTCATGAACTTATTCTTAATCAATAAAGTTATTGAAGTGAAAAAACGTTGATGCATAATGACAATTCAGGTTCTGAGCGCCCAAGCTCAAGTCGTCGCTGGAAGACAGTACACGTTTGAGGTTCTGGTTGGAGAGTCTGCATGCAAGAAAGGAGTTTGTTTTTGTTCTGATTCTAACGAAACATTCATGGAAGTTTTTTCAAGCGTTCTGAATTCCTAGAAGTGTAACGAAACTAAAAAAAACATGTTCAGGATCTTTCCGCGACCCAGATCAACTCTACGAACTGCGCGTACAAGTCTGGAGGAAACAGATCGGTAGTATTCGTGTGATAGATTCATCTTATTCAAATGACTTCAGTTGTACAAAATTGTCCTCTGGGAGAAACCATGGGAGAACTTCTCCGAGTATACCGTCACCAAGGTTCGCGACGTTGCTGCAACTGAAGAGTTCTAAAAAACCACATTCATCTATTTGAAGACGATTTCCTTTGTTTTCAATAAACATCATGATTTAGCAGTTATCTATTGAAGCGAATACGCTCACGTATTTCTCAGCTTTTCTCTTTTTTGTATGCTGAAACTTCAGAATTATGTGAAAGATGAATAATAAAAAATTAATTTCAAAAGTGCATTTCTTCCATTTCTAACAGCGGTATTTGGTCGTCACAACATGTTTCCGCGGTCCGTTCTTAGCTCATAGGCCATATATCAAGAAAGTCTGATCGTCATGCGAAACTTTATCTTAACCCACATGAGCAAATTTCATTTTCAAGCTTTTTTGTCTGCGCGGCGAAGTACATCTGTATTCTTAACATCACATCCTTGTTTTTTGTTCATATTTTTTTGGAACGAACGCAATCCATCAAAGTTTCCCCTCGAGTCTGAGCAATAGTATTCGTCTCCCTCGACTCAAGTTTCTCTTGAAAACAAACGGATTTCCTATCGTTTCTATAGATTTATGGCATTTTATCCGTGTACCGTAACATATACGGAACTTGTTAGGCCTAGTTATCTGAAACGAATGAGAGAAAAGTTCCAGACGTGACTAACTGTGATGACTCATCAGTCTAATCGCCGAAAAACGGTCATTGGGTGAACGACAAAGGGTTTTTTCATCAAGTATCACAGACCAGACAACGAAAACGACCATTTGTCAGAAAAACCCTGACACAGCACACAGAACTTGTTTGCGCACCCGTCTGATTTTCTGATCAAAATGATTTATAAATGAACCGATATTTGGTCTTCCACTGCTCGTGTTGCACATACACCGAAGTTGCACGATGTTCTGGCTTTGAACTTTTCCCTCCTATTTTTGTTTCCAATAGTTTCACTTCAGTAACACTCTAATGCTACCTCAATCAAGGTTATGTCAACGACATATGAAATTTATACAATACGGTTTTGAAATATTTCGGGGACTTTGAAGTAGGTCTCGAATCTTAATTACCTACCTGGTTTTATTCGCATGCCTTTCTTGGAAAACAAAATTCTTTCCAGTTTAAAATTGCTAGATAAGCTCCACCTATGGATCCCAAACACACGGAATGTCGTTTTTTGTTAGGTGCATCACTTTGTTCGTTAGTAGATAACCATAATCGACACTTACAGTATGATTGTATCTTAGCTGGCGCCGCTTTGTGGGTGTATGTAGTAAGAAACACATTGTTTTGCAGACATTAAAGGTTCAAAGCACAAAAACGATAAGAAAATGAGCATAATAAGAGTGCCAATGAACCAAATTTGGTCCACAAAAGCTCCCATTCGCAAATGAAAAAAATCGTCTATTTTATTTCAAGCCAGTTTTTTCTCATTATATTCACTGTTTTTTTTTTGAAAAAAGTTTTCCTCAAGTTTTTTCCAGTCTCTGGTGTAGCCATAGCTGGACATTCGTCCACTTTCAATAGGGAATATTTCCTAAAGTCACTGAGACCTAAGGTATACATGTATCGATCTACAAACGCCAACCATCTATAATTACTGAAATCTGCTTTCACTTTTCACTCTATGCTGATTTTGAAAAAAAAAGTTTCCAAAGTATGAAAAAACTTCCTTTTGCTGAATCGAAAAATTTTAACCGGTTAACGACACGGTTGGTACTCCGAGGCAAATGGCTCTGTCAGGAAAAAGAGTTAAAAGAATCTGATTTACCGGTGGAAAAATACGATCAGATGTTTTGACAAAAGTAGCGAAAACTGATTTTAGTATATGTTCTAAGAGACAATCAAGGTATAACATATTCCTGAATACACCGTTCATGCAAACTCCAAAACTTTGAGTGAACCGGCATTGGACCGTACACGGGCGACAGTCGTCCGGGATATCTGTCACCCAATAACGGTCCAAAGACGGTCCATTCACAGTCCATCTGTCGCCGGTCCATCTGTCGCCCATCTACAGTTCATCTGTCGCCCGGTCCATCTGTCGCACATTTAAGGTCCAATGCCAGTCCGCCAAAAGTTTTGGAGAAAGGTAGTAGATAGAATGTTTTGTGACTGTGTATTTCAGTTTGATCTTTTTCCTTGTTGACCGTGCCTCGTCTGTTTACATCATGAGTCACACCTCCCTATCGATTTCAGCAGTAAACAAATGAACACTATCAGTCTGGTACTCTTGTTATCTGTCGCTATGGTCGGAGGAGTTCTTCTCGGAGGAAACACTACTCAGGATCCTTCTAACCCTGAATACCTGGTATGTTTACAATTTTTTTGAATCGAATCATGTGTCCCAAAGCGATACATGCATTCTCATTTTTTCGGATAACTCAATTTCATCATTGTTGTGAGAATGAATTAGAAATCAGCGATGAGTGTATTTTTGTGGGACGCTGTGTACTTCTGTCTCTATTTATTTTCTTACAGTCGAAAGCATGGGGAGCTGTTGAGAAAATCAACAATCAAGCATCTAACAATGGATCGTACTACGAGGTCCCAATCAAGGTAAGTCCCAGAAAAATATGAACAGGAAAAATATAGTTCATCTCGAAATTCAAAAATTTCTTTGTGTTTCAGTGAAGACAATAAAATTATGGATATTCCTGAATCGAATTTATGTGTACTGTTGGTTGACTCAACAACATCGAAATTTTCAGGTTCTAAGCGCCAAAAGTCAGGTCGTAGCCGGAACCAAGTACACCTTCGATGTTCTTTTTGGTGAATCAGCATGCAAGAAAGGAGTCAGTCTTTCCTTCATAGAAATTGAACATTTTGATTGACACATCAAAATGATATTCAACATTGATGAAGAATGCGGTGTTCATCAACCGTCCCCCATTCCAAACACTCTCTGTCACCAACATTGCTGGGGTTGACAGATCGAAAACTCAAAACTTTGAAAAAACCGATCTGACAACTAAAGCAATGTTGAGTGGAGTCAGTAATTGGATCGGAAGCCGTCTGCCCATTATTTTAAGGAGCTTTTCTAACAAAACAGTACTTGTTAGAACTTAATCATCGAAAAAGTAACTTTTCGGTCTAAAAACTGATTCTGCACATCAAACATGGGGAAAGTTTCGAGAATCAAATTTAGATTCTTGAAGACAATCCTCAGCAGGACAAAGTGCAGTCTGCAATGAGAAAATTACTAAACTAACCCAGCAAGAATTCTTGTGAAAGAAAAATGTTCAGGATCTCTCCGCGACCCAGCTCAACTCCACTAACTGCGCGTACGAGTCTGGAGGAAACAGATCGGTACGTCGATACTACTTACTTATTATAATAACCTGGTAACTTCCAGATTTACCAAGTGTTCCTTTGGGAGAAACCGTGGGAGAACTTCTCCGAGTACACCGTCACCAAGGTTCGCGACGTTGCTGCATCTGAACAGTTCTAAAACTGCATTATTTTTTTGTGTTTTTGATACTTTATTTATATAACTCTGATAAAATTTTGAATTACACTGATTATAATGTTTTTATGAGATATTTGGGACAGAAAAGTGGAAATGTTTATGTTCGCCACTGTATGTACATAGAGTACGTGCAAAAAAAACGCAACTACTTATTTTTTAACGCCATTCGTACACCATGAGAATTTTCTGTTTCAAACTTTCTGGAACTGTGGTCAAATATTTCTTCTTTGTCCATATCGAGTTTCGAACGGATTCATGAAAAGAGTTATGGATTTAATACTGAAAAAGGAAAGAATCAAGTGTGCAAAAAATAACGCGACTATCATTAAAACTGTCGTTAAATTCCGAATTTCGTAGCAAAAGTGATGTCAAATGTAACTTCCATTTTCGTAAGCATGACCAAGATTCAAAAAAACATGATTCTTTCCATCTAGCGAAAAATAATTCCTCGTTTCAAAATGACTAGATCAGACTTGAATAATTGTTTCCCATAAGGGATTTCAAAATTTATACAAAATTAGGTGATTATCATTACATTTCAACCAGAAAGAGTAGACGACCATTGGATGAGGGCTACACCATTGTACCGTCATGTCACCGTATACGGTATACTGACCTCGATTTTCTGATCAAACGATGAAAAACTGTATTTTGGAAGTATGGACATAAGTTTACAGCAACAAATTCCAGTTTCAAGATTCACCCGAGCCCCTAGTGCAATTTTTTTCAAAATCCGGTCAAAATCTCATCCTGAACTCGCTAGATGGAAAGAATCATGTTTTTTTGAATCTTGGCCATGCTTACGAAAGTGAAAGTTACACTTGACATCACTTTTGCTACTAAATTCGGAATTTTAACGACCGTTTCAATGAGAGTCGCGTTATTTTTTGCACGAAATCTCTCATGGTGTACAAATGGAATTAAAAAATAAGTACTCGAATTTTTTATGCACGCACTGTACAGGGTGAGCCATAAATATATTAACACGGTAAAACCGTCATAACTCAAGAAGATCATGTCAGAATCTCGAAATTTCTTCACAACATTTATTCAGATATTTAACAAATAGAATTATATTACCAATTGTCAAATCTTCCTCCTTTCTCTTTGATAACAGCTCGAAGTCGTCTGGGGAACGCATCGACCACGGCACGCAGGTAGTCGACGTCTAGATCATCCCATGCCTTCAGAATAGCTTTCTTTAGGGCTTCCAAGCTAGAGTAATTATTTGTTGAGACCTTCTCGGTGAGGTACCCCCAAACGGCATAGTCCATAGGGTTGAGATCATGCGAGGAAGCGGGCCATTCTGAAGCTGCCACAAACTTGGTGAAATGCAGTTGGCACCACTGTTATGTCAACTTTGCACGTTGTGCCGGTGCTCCGTCTTTCTGGAAGACCCATGGCCAATTCTGATTGCGCGTTCTGGACCAGGGAAGTACGAGGGCTTCTAAAAATTTCTCCCCGTAGTAGACTTGGTCGATTTTAGCTCCAGGATCAACGAAAACCAACGTACATTTTCCATCAGCGCATATCCCGGCAAAAACCATCACTAATGATGAATGTGATCCATTGTTGACAATATTTCCTTTCTCACAGGCAGATTGGAAGTCCTTCGCAATGATCCTGTGGTTTTGACCGTTTTTGTTTGCTTCCACAGTGAAGATTTTTTCGTCTGTAAACAGCATACTCAGGTGCGAACCAGCCGTCGTGCCACGAGGTAGCGTCTTCGCTTTCTCCACCCGTGACTTCTTGTTTCGCTCAGTGAGAAAAGCGCCAGTTTGCATACGGTATGAAGTCAGTTTCAAATTGCTTTTGACAATTCTGTTGATCGATTGCGGACTGACTCTGAGTTCTGAAGCCAACTTTCGCATGCTTCTCTCGGGGTTGCGACGAATCCGCTCTCGGACGACTTTCACCACTGAAGGAGTGGTTAAGGTGACCTTACCATCGCTTCGTTGACGATCAGAAACCGTACCAGTATTTTGAAACCGTTTGACAGTAAGATAAACCACTTCTCGAGAAACACAGAGCTCTTTTGCAATATCCCCATTGGTCCATCCGTTCTTCCAATCGCAGCTCGATGTCTAGAAGGAGCCACCATTACCTGGAAACTAGAGATGAGACAATGAAATTTTGCATAAATATTAAGAGAGACCTAATAAAAAGAAATAAATAAAAAATTCGGTGTTTACTACCGTACAGTAGCTGCACCGAAGACGCAAAGTTTCGTTAATATATTTATGGCTCACCCTGTATAAAGGAAATGTTTAATCTTAGGTTCTGTACGGAAAATTCAAGGCTGTGGCTCTGCGGTTTTCTGAAAACGACCGGGCTTCTATTTGACAGCAGAATATACCTGTCTGGGAAGAGTATCAAGGTAAATTCGAAATTTCAAACAGTGTTAACTTGAATATGTCAGAACGCGGATCTGCCTCAAGTCCTGACATTCGCTCTCAAAGAATAAGAAGAAGAAGACTGCCACTGCCCCAGCCCCAGCCAAAAAACTAATGCCTAAACCCCGTTTTTCTCACTCTTGGGGAAGTTGTTTCCATTTGGATGTTTTTTTGTGAAGAATAAATTTGTATACCGATGTTGTTTCGTATATCTGTAGTATACAGTCATTTTTAGGCCAGGCACAAGCCTTCTCTGGGGCGAGCACACGGTTTTGTCCGTTCGAACACAGGTCTTTTTTTGGGCGAACACCGGGTTAGCACAAGTTCGCCCCTCTCGCTGGTTTTTTCAAGTGAGGCGCCCTGTGTTCGCCCCCGAAAAATTTTGGAGAGAGAGAAGAAGGAGAGAGAGAGAGAGAGAGAGAGAGAGAGAGAGAGAGAGAGAGAGAGAGAGAGAGAGAGAGAGAGAGAGAGAGAGAGAGAGAGAGTGGAGGGAGAGAGAGAGAGAGAGAGAGAGAGAGAGAGAGAGAGAGAGAGAGAGAGAGAGAGAGAGAGAGAGAGAGAGAGAGAGAGAGAAAGAGAAAGAGAAAGAGAAAGAGAAAGAGAGAGAGAGAGATAGAGAGAGAGAAAGAGAGAGAGAGAGAGAGAGAGAGAGACCAAGTTTTGAACACTTCGTCTGTTTTAATGTTAACATGTTGGAACAGGTTCCAATCGCCTCATAAATCCTCATGTGAAAACAGTTCAAACTAATTTGTCAGCCGAGCATGAACCCGGTTTCCATTATTCTTGTCTTTCTTCTCGCAGTGATGGTTCGAAGCTCGGTAAGATTTCATGAGGTTGTCGGGAACGTTTTTGTCTCTTCATCAGTCATTTTCAGAATTTTTCAGCTTCCGTTTCTGTTGTCTTTTTTCTCTTCCATCTTTCGATCAGAAAAATAAAAGTGTGACAATACACAAAATCGCAATAAATACATGTTAGAGTTAGTAGTGAAGTTTTACAGAAGCTATAGCCCAATACTGGAGTTGCTTCATATTTGAATGTAAGTGCACATCGCAGGTCAACTCGAGAAAAGTTCGGGAGAGGAATTACTTGTTTCGAAGAGCTTCTCTTGTATATCAGGCAGTGTAAACTAGAGAAGATTGGCACTTTTTTCATTTAGGTTTAGGAATGGCCAAGATGGCTTGATTTGGTGAACATTACCCTTCAGCTCACATTGAAGTACATACGAAAAGACACAACAAATTCTTCCCGACAGCCTAATTCTTTCCATGTATCTGATATGGATCTTCAGCACGGCTTCAACGTCCCTCCGAAAGAAGTTTGCTTCACTCCCAGTGGCGGAAACTGCTATAGATGCGACTGTAAGAAACCTTTGAGTTGCTATAAGGGAACTTGTAGATGATTTCTCAATGTTTCAATAAAATGTGAACAGAATCGCTGTGTACAGCTCAAAAGATTCTCCAGGCTCATAACTCTCTCATTTCAGCACTTGTCGTCTAAAACTTTCAGTATTATTAAGATTTTATGATAATTGTGAGAAGAATCATTCAATTATATATATATATATAATAACTTTATTCATGTAGAAAAAAATAAAGTTCATAAGCTCCATGACGACCAGCAATAGCCGCCATGAGCACAAATAATGGGTGTGGGAACCGTAGGAGAACCTTTTAAAAAAAAGCTGCTCCGGTCAGAAGAGTTGTGCAATTTTTTGCAAAAAGTACGTTGGATAGCTTTGTAAGATAACCGGAGGAAAGGAACTGAATATGAGTGTTAGTAATGATAGAACATTGGTGTTAGTTGTTCGACCAGGGTATTCAGATCAATTCCAACCAGTAGTCTGACAAATTGCATTTGACCGTAATTTGGAAGGTTCCCAACAGTTAATAGAACAAGGGTTAGCAATCAAAGACAGAATAGCAATTATGAGGACTGTAGGCGATAGAAGGAGAAGCTCATCACTGCAGACATCCAGAACTGTTGTGGACCGTAGATACCATTGGTGAAAATTTCCAGTAGAATGTCTAAATCTTCAGAAATGAGTTGGAAGAGGTGGCCAGAACGGCCACAATCAGAGAAGATTCTGTGGGATGTCAGAAAACAATTTGGAGTTAGGTAGTGTTTTAATGATTCTCTTGCCATCCCCCAGTCTCAACTCATTCGGAAATAGATAGCAGACACGATTCCATATGGGTAACGCGGTAGACAAGAATGGACTGGTGATATTGGGGTTAAGAGAAATGCACCATGGGCTACGTTGAGATTTACTCAACTTCAAGTGTCTATCTAAGTTTGGATAATAAGTTAGTTTCAACAAGATTTTTTTAATCGTTTTTTTTGTTCTTTTCATTTGATTGCTTATGGTGTCTACAACCTTGTCAGACAGTTGAAGTTCATTCTAGCCATAAATCATTAAACAAAGAATTAGTGAGTTATTAATCATCATTAAAAACTGAAAATTTTTTAACACGCAGTCATGAAAATTTGTTTTGCCTTTTCTAAAAGATCCTTTTCGAAACTTCGACGACTTGAAGCTTTTTCAATAAAATATGGTCATTTATTCAAAACTTTTTCAACTGATTGAAGCTCCATTCATAAATTTTTTTTTAAAAAGTTTTTTATATATTTAAAAAAAAGAGTATCTTGCAGTGTTTTTGTCAGCTCTTCTACACTCCACTATTTGATCAATTTTATTCAAGAAAAAGTAGCATAGTGTTAGTTATAACAGAACTTTGGATTTGCATACTGTTTTCACGAACTGTATATCACTCACTGAATACGGAGCACATATCTAGCAAAAAGTCTGACCGATTTCAAACTCGCGGCAGTCGCATTTTTGTAAAATGAGTACGGTAGGGTCGGGACTCTCACAACGAACAGTTAGATCTTTGTGGATTTAAATTATTATTCTTACTTTCAGTCCATTGAAATTGAAGGCGCATCACTTAATCGTTCATGTATTTCAAAGCGAAACTGCTACGGTAACTACTCGGGTAACCAAATACGAGTATTATAAGGAACTATCATAGTATTATAATGAACTATCATAGTATTATAATGAAAAATAAGTTTAGGTTTTTGGCAATATAATACTCGTATTCTTCATTATAATACTATGATAGTTCTTTATAATACTATGATAGTTCTTTATAATACTATGATAGTTCTTTATAATACTCGTATTTGGTTACCCGAGTAAGTAACCGATTTACGGAGATCAGACTTTTTTACAGGTAGAGGAAGATATGTGCGGAGTTTGATCAACTTTTTCTCAAAAAAAAAACAAATATGTGAACTTTATTTACTGCAAATAAATTTTTTGAAGATACATATAGTAACGCAATAGTCATTATCAGCTCGATAAAATAGTAGGATGTGATAAACCACATGGATCAAAAAGTGTTTTTGCTGAAAATCAAGATACTTTTGCTAGATAACAGGTGGAAAAGTACTGAATATTCTCAATGAATTAACATTGATGTTCTCCAATCACGGTATCATTCTGCAACGATCCACGTCACTTTGATCTTCTGAATCGGTGCATGTTATCAATGTGGAACACACATCATTTTTGACAGTTGCCTCTTCTATACAAAGCATGACTCATTCACTGCAAAACAGACTGATCGATTCACTGAAATGTCCGGTTTTGTGTTTACCGTCGCGATGTGTTTATGTTATGGTTTACTGACTCGTGATGTGCACTTTTTCATTGACATCATTAGGTTTGCCAATCCTATGTCTACTTCTTATATTTGACTGTTTTTCGTCTTTTTTTCCCTTCTCTCTCTCTCTCTCTCTCTCTCTCCTTTCTTCCATCACATTTATCTAACATGCACATGTTTTTTCTGACTCACTTCGTTCCAGAGGACATTTAAAACTGAATCTAAAGAATGTAGTTCAACAGTCTTCATTCAAACTTTTTTAGACAGGATTTTAATTTTTTAATTTTTTTCTGACCTAGATTTGAGACCTATCAAAATTTGTTGAGCACGTCGAACAATTAAGTTTCCATGTAGAAAATTTTTTCACTTTTTTGTAATAAGCGAGATATTTAAATTTACAATTAATTCTTAAATTTGTAATTTTTGACCTCACGCACTATAGAATTCAGTTGGATCCAGTAGATAAAAAGCATAAGGCTCTCACGCCCATAGTAATGAACAAGGCATTCACTAAGAACTCAGTTCTCTTCGAGAATAAAACACTGTTCAAACAGTTCCATTAACGGTCGAACCCCTTTCCACGACCCCGATAGCGGGAATTATCTTGCTCGTGATGATCGAGTTCTGCTTCCGAAACCTGATAAGAAAAACTTTAAATTCTGATTTTTTATCATAAATTTGTCATAAACAAGGACCTCTCTTTCTCTACGTCTCGTTCGTCTCTCTGTATCTCTTTGTATCTCTATGTGTCTCTGTGGTTTTCTTTTCTCTATGAATATCTCTCTCACTCACTCACTCTCTCTCTCTCTCTCTCTCTCTCTCTCTCTCTCTCTCTCTCTCTCTCTCTCTCTCTCTCTCTTTCTTTCTTTTTTTCTATCTCTTCAATTCAAACGTATCTCGACTTGTATAAACTGCAAACTTTTCAAATTTCATATCAGAACAGGATGATTGTTTTATCGTTCTTCGCTCTTATCTCAAGAAACCTTTCACCAAACTCAAATTGAATTTCAGAATGAAGGTTTATTCGCTCCTTTTGGTCGTATTCTTCGCTTTACTCGCGACCTTCACGGTGAGTTGAATGCATTACATCGAACAAACAAAATATTTGTGTCGGAGATTATTTTGGGTCTAACGGTTTTCGGAGTGAAAATAGGAAGTGATCGGGTGTTTTTTTTTTGCGAAGGCTAAATGTAGAATAACCTGAGTGGAGAGAAGGACCATCTACTGCGTTTTGGAAACATAACCATAATTCTTTTCAACTCTTTTCACCAGAAATCAAATCTTTGGGAAAACCCACTAAAGTTTATCGCTTTCCGCCATTTCGAGTCTCCTTCGTGGATTTTTTTTCAAATTTTTACTTCAAAATGAAACAACTATAGCCAACTTCCAACAAATGTATCAAGTTTTCAGAGCATGAAGAAATAAAGAATCTTGTGATAATTTTTCATGTTTTTTCGATAATTTAATTTATTTAAATAATAATAACTTTATACATATTAAAAAAAATAAAGTTTATAAGCTTCATGACGACCAGCAATAGCCGCCATGAGCACAAATAATGGGCGTGGGAACCGTAGGAGAACCTTTTTTAAAAAAATTTATATTACAATTGTGTAGTTTCACTTTCTAAGTAACAAGAATTCTCTGTATTTCTCGAGAAAACGCAAGATAATGATTCAACTAAGGTTCACAGATTCTCAAATCTAACTGAAACGTATGAACTTTTTTCTGTTGTGTTTTTGATGATGTTACACAATTATAAAAGGTAACAAATCGTCATGGTGATGTATCGGCTACATTCTAGTCCTTTTTTCGAACTGATTTAATCGATGGAGTTTGTAGTGTGAGAGAGAGAGAGAGAGAGAGAGAGAGAGAGAGAGAGAGGGAGAGAGAGAGAGAGAGAGAGAGAGAGAGAGAGGGAGGGAGGGAGATAAACAATATAATATTCAGGAAGGATTCAACGTCCCACCCACAGGCATCTGTTATACGACGACCGGCGGTGACTGTTACAGATGTGATTGTGCTAAACCACTGACTTGCTACAAAGGAACGTGTCGATAAACTGATCAACTCAATAAACGATCGAAAATTCGATGTTTTCCTTTGAAAATTTCAAACAGCAGCATAACAACTACAGTTACCACTTTGAAATATGTGAAAAAACTCCGTTTTCTTGAAAAATTAAACGTGTCAGTAGATTTTTCGTAGAGGTAGAGTATGAATGTTCATAATTCTGAAAACACTGAACAGGAATTGACTTTCAGTGTTATTGGGATCCAGAGTTGAGACCTAGCCAGATGTGTTAAGCAGGTCGAATAATGAAGTTTTCATGTAGAAAATTTTTGCACGTTTTTTGTTACAAGCGAGATATTTTAATTTTAAAAATCACTTTTTAAAACGGTACACGTTAACGCCACAGGGCCTTTTTTACCTCACGCACAACACAATTGGATCTAACCGTGAAATCAATCGGCGGCGTGGTGAAGTGGTTGTGATCTTGTATTCAAACCGAGTGGTCAGGGGTTCGATTCCACTCTCTGACGACTTTTTTTCTATTTTTTTGAATGATGACAAAAATGTGCCCGATTTGTGTGAAACTACTCTTTTGAATGTTTTTCAACCTTTTTGTTCATGTGATCGCCCTTCGGAGTACCCAACAAGTCAATATCCGATCTCATCTATCACTCCCTCCATGAAGCTAGTGAAGTGATCATATGATGCATCATAACTTTGATTTTTATCAGAAACAAAATTTTTGCGATCGATATGTAATTTTTATTTTGAATTGAATGAAAATCTTTCAAATCGAGTCTTTTTCTGAAATTTCCCAAGTTGTGAGCCAGAACCATATTGACTAGTAGCTGAATGAGGGTCTTTAATCACAAATCCGGATAACATTTTCACAAGGTCGATCTCGTGACCGTCCAGATTAAACCAAATGGCAATTAACAATTTTTTTATTTGAATTAGACCGACGATTAAGTTCAGTAGATAAAGTTTTTGAACCCAACTTCATCAAGTTTGGGTATATGGGAAGGATATGACGGTTAGGGACTTGCGATATTTCGAGAAGATTTTTTTCATAATTCTATTTCAATGATCCAATGTCTCGATGAAATGGTTCTTTGTAGTTTGGACAGTCACAAGAGTTTGTGATTTCGAGATTGACCTAGTGAAAATGTTATCCGGATTTGTGATTAAAGACCCTCATTCAGCTACTAGTCAATATGGTTCTGGCTCACAACTTGGGAAATTTCAGAAAAAGACTCGATTTGAAAGATTTTCATTCAATTCACAATAAAAATTACATATCGATCGCAAAAATTTTGTTTCTGATGAAAATCAAAGTTATGATGCATCATATGATCACTTCACTAGCTTCATGGAGGGAGTGATAGATGAGATCGGATATTGACTTGTTGGGTACTCCGAAGGGCGATCACATGAACAAAAAGGTTGAAAAACATTCAAAAGAGTAGTTTCACACAAATCGGGCACATGTTTGTCATCATTCAAAAAAATAGAAAAAAAGTCGTCAGAGAGTGGAATCGAACCCCTGACCACTCGGTTTGAATACAAGATCACAACCACTTCACCACGCCGCCGATTGATTTCACGGTTAGATCCAATTGTGTTGTGCGTGAGGTAAAAAAGGCCCTGTGGCGTTAACGTGTACCGTTTTAAAAAGTGATTTTTAAAATTAAAATATCTCGCTTGTAACAAAAAACGACCTGCTTAACACATCTGGCTAGGTCTCAACTCTGGATCCCAATAACACTGAAAGTCAATTCCTGTTGAGACGGCAAGAGCCTTCTGAAAATTGTAAGAGATCTTGATTATGCGGTTTCTTCAAAGCCTTGAAGTGTGATTCTATCAACAATTTCATGGGTGTGGATTCTCATCTGTCATTTCTTTTTGCCAAAGACGGAACCATTTTGCCAGCGGCCAACTTTTGTACTCATCTACGAAATACACACACACACACACACTGACAGGGACAACAGAAAGCGAGATACCAGATAACATCTTTCCTCTCACAAAGCCTCACTTTCCCACTTCACCTCTTTTGGCTGTAAAGAACTTCTATCTTCACCCCATGTGACCTTTACTTCTCCCATCGGACTCCATTAAACTGATCCGTATGTGTATAGTTTGGTGTGGGTTTTGAACTCGCTATGAGTCTTTGATCCCGCCAGAATGAAAAAGAGAGAGAGAGAGAGAGAGAGAGAGAGAGAGAGAGTACTGGGAAATAAACGACTCAAAGTCACTTTCAAAGTCAGAAGAAATAGCAGATTTTACTGTATCTACTTGTTCCGAAGTGAAGTGAACTTTTGATACTACGTTCTAGTTGATTGCTATAACTTATTGATCTCCAAAAATTTATCGCTTTTCCTGTACCAAACAACAAAATACCAACAGTCTTATTGAATTGAAATTGTTTCTCAAAATTTTTGCATCTCCAGGAAGAAAACGTGCGAAGTTATGTTGGAAACCCTAAAAACGAATGAACACAATTCATTGAAATAGTTTCCGGATACTTCTAGATCAAGTCATTTTAGGTGGACCTTGCTACATCGTCGTTGATTTTGAATTTTTGTCAGCTACATTATAGCCTTTCTCAAGGAAAATTTTAACATAGGGAAAGAAACCGATTAAGAGAGAGAGAGAGAGAGAGAGAGAGAGAGAGAGAGAGAGAGAGAGAGAGAGAGAGAGAGAGAGAGAGAGAGAAAGAGAGAGAGAGAGAGAGAGAGAGAGAGAGAGAGAGAGAGGGAGGGAGAGAGAGAGAGAGAGAGAGAGAGAGAGAGAGAGAGAGAGAGAGAGAGAGCGGTTCCTCCTGACACCTTCGCACGTGTTGCGCACTCACTTCCTGCTTGTTAGAGTCGTTACTGCTTGGAGATACAATCAGCCCATAAAATGTACATGTGAATGTTGTATGTATTGGCCTTTCCCATCGGCCTTCAAGTTCGTTCCAACTCAGCTTTACACTCACAGTGTTTATGTGTCCAAGATTAGAATCTGAAACACCATCTTCGAGTCTGAGAATTCTCAGTTCTTACTCGGTCGCCTTGTGTGAATGCGTCAAGACTAATATTCTGTCTGATGTCCCAAATATATTGCAACACTACACTCACCATCGTCATTTGATTACCCCTCGGAACCATGCTCGAATTCTCACAAATTTGTGATTGTCGTTTCCAAAGCATTAGTGTTCCTGTTGATTGTCATCTCTTTTCTTTGATTTTTGAGAAGTTCTGAAAATAATGAAACGCTAGCCTTTTTCCCGTCATATA
The DNA here is from genome assembly GCA_963978915.1 of Caenorhabditis parvicauda. NCBI lineage: Eukaryota > Metazoa > Nematoda > Chromadorea > Rhabditida > Rhabditidae > Caenorhabditis > Caenorhabditis parvicauda. The sequence continues at coordinate 6,730,444 of OZ022250.1, read as the reverse complement.
ATCATCTTCTGACATTTCTCTGCTTTTCCTCGATCTCTACAGTTTTTTGTCTGGATATAATGAGAATTTCAGACCATGGATACCGGGACCCTTTCAGTGTCCCGGCTCTTCGCCATGTACACATCCAATCTTTTGTGGTCTCTATTTCTGACGTCAACTGCGATTCATGCAGTAGCACTGATCACCAGTCCTGTGTAAGTGATTTAACTCGAGAGAAAGAGAGAAAGAGAGAGAGAGAGAGAGAGATAGAGAGAGAGATAGAGAGAAAGAAAGAAAGAGACGGGAGAGAGATACAACCTTATGGGCATAACTTTAGTCAAGCTGTATACAAATGGTTCCGTCGACAGAGCAGCGACAGTGACACTCCGATACCGTACATCTTTGCCGTTATCGGGTGAGATTTCGTCAGCCACGCTTAGACTGTGAAATATTCAGAAGTTCACTGTGGCTGCGGTATGCTATTTTCATAATGGACATAAAGCTGATCCTCCTACAAACATACGCAGTTTTCATGCAGACCTTCTTTGTCGTTGCTCTTCTGTCGTTCAGGTCTAAGAAGGTGAGATTTTATATGATCAAATCGAGAAGTACTCATCATTGACAGAACCTTTGTGGGTATTGGTCTTCGGAAAGGCATTTTTTATAACTTCCGCTTTACGTAGAGTGTAGCTTCCAAATCAAGTAAAGATGCTGGTTTTCACACCCTCATTTGTGCTGTACAGTAAAAGTTATGTCCTCCAAAAATCGCATCATTCCCTTCCATTCTTTTCAGAAGAAGCTAGTCCGGATCGTCGCCTCAGTCTTCCTTGGGTTGTTCCTACTTTTCTCCTACATTCAACGACTTAACGAAGATGACGGAAGAGAGGTGAAAATTAGAAGTTAAATCGGGAACGACGTTTCAGCTGACGGGTCGCATCGCATCAGGAGCTCAGATTGCGGGTTCCTTGATTTGTCCTTATTTGATCGTGAGTAATTTGAGATAGATACAGCTAGACTTTGAAAAAACTTTCAGTACAAAGCAGTATCTTCCAAGTGTATTGACTTCGTTCCGTTGGCTCCAGTCGTCTTCACCTGGGTCATGGAACTCCATGCCATCGTCTACAGCATTGGAATCGATGATTTTTACATGATGGTGGGTGCTCAAAACTCGAGAAAAACTTACAAAACCAGCAGCGTAAAATCCATCGGATGAGATTGACGAAAGCGTACTTCAGGCCCACTTGGGCCGTTCAAAAATTGCGTATGGCACCCATGTTTCAGGGGCCATCGCGGGCAATTGGGAAAAGTTTTCAACCAGCAATAAACGCACCTCGGCAGAGCCTCATTGGTCACGTTATCGCCCCAGCGCAAAGCTAACTAATCCTGGATATCCTGAAGGTGTCATTCCGAGCGCGCGCCGACCTTCCGCGGGTTTCACCGATTTGACACTTGTCCTGGTCGTGTCGTTGGGCTTGTGGGTGTCATGGAAGCATCATCCTTTTTGACTAGTTTCAAACAATCAATGAACTAAAGTGTGGAGTAAATATGCTGTAGAGTAAATATGCTGATTAAAATAGTTCATTGTCATGCATTTCCGACATCTCATCAATATTCGTAATTTTCTATACGCTCAGAAGTTTCGATTCTATTGGTGCGTTCGTACTGATGACATGTGTTGTCGAGACAACGGTAGATAGTCCTCGCAGTGTTAATTCCACAGTCCGTTGACTCGTAACAGTAGTACGCGCTGGACGAAGTGAAAAGAAGAGCCAGCGAGACCTGGAATAATCTTTTCTCTATTAGTATGATAGACTTTCAAATTTTGGCAATATCGCTTTTTTCCAAAGTCGCTACCGAAAATTATCGCTACGCTCAAAAAGTGAACGCACAATTCAAAAACTGCCTCGAAAACTTACAAAAAGGAAAAAGAGCTGCATGGTTCGATACTGTCTCTTTCACGGCTCCCGATTTTATACAACGAAAATCAATTAAAATTTCCATAACTGAAATTGAAACACATAAAATTGGACATTCTTGCCACAATGTGTCTCCAGTTTTCGAATAGGAAAGCAGAATCTCCATAATAAATTTGTCGCCGGTACGTCGCCTCTCTCTCTCGCCATTCTATATAGCGTTCGATAACGGCGACAATACGGTGACGTTCCGGTAACAATATGGCGAAATAATTCATTTGTTGCCGGTACGTCGCTGTTTTGTCGCAGGTACGTCGCCGTATAATCGCCTGTACGTCGCCATATTGTCGTCGTTTGGTAAGGCATACCGAATGGCGAGAAAAATATTATGGAGGAAGTCCTGTTATTGATTTTGTACCACACATTCATGGTGGCGCGCCGACCTTTCGCGGGTTTCGCCGACTTGACACATCGGGTTTTTATTGCTGGTTCTAGTGGGATGTGATAGGATTTTTTATTGCTTACTTTAAAGTCGGTGTTTTTAAACTCCTATTACTTCAGCTTGCAAACACGATATTTTTCTGTATGGACGGTTCCCTCCTCTCGATGTTCTTCATCTATCCGACCGAGAGAAAATACCAGAAGATAAAAGAGTCACCGGTGCCGACGACTCTTTAAATCGTTGCTTCTCAGGATGCAATACCCTTTTTTGTTTCGATTTGTTTCCCAAAACGGGTTTTGTGAATAAAGTGTCTTTATTAGTGAGAAAATTGATGAAGAGCTAGTGGAAACGGAGTTTTCTCATGTTCAGGACTGCTTGAGCATCGAGTTGGAAGAGATTCTCGTCCCACGATGGGAAGAACTTCTTGAATGTTGAGGTTTCTTTTCCTGAACATTATACGTTTCTGGAGCAAATCGAATCGTTTGAGCGGAGAAAATGTACATTCTGGTCTTCTCTTTGTTTCCATGAAAGCGTTACAAAATGCAACAATTATCCCACTTGAACAGATGATCCATTCTTATGGTAGGAAGTACTTCAGGCCCGCATGGGCCGTTCAAAAATTGCGTATGACACCCATGTTTCAGGGGCCATCGCGGGCAATTGGGAAAAGTTTTCAACCAGCAATAAACGCACCTCGGCAGAGCCTCATTGGTCACGTTATCGCCCCAGCGCAAAGCTAACTAATCCTGGATATCCTGAAGGTGTCATTCCGAGCGCGCGCCGACCTTCCGCGGGTTTCGCCGATTTGACACGTTACCTTGATAGATAGTCTCAATTGCTGTGTTCTTGTGTCTTGGCAGTTTTCCTTGTTGCAGGTACTTCTTTGCAGTCGCTTCAGCTTCTTTCTTCTCCCTTGCATTGGCCTTGGACCCAACCCAGACGTATATGCTGTGCAGTGCGTCCAGGATCATGACGTCATCGATGTCCAGGTCCTGGGAATTCGGAATAATGGCCGGTTCTGAAGGAAGAACTCACCGATTGATCAAAGTTAGCCAGCTCTTCAACACGAAGTTGGCCTGTTTCATCAGATACCTGGAGAAATTCATTATTAAGCCACAGTTTGATATTTGCTTGTAAATTGACGAAATTTGAAGAAAACAACAAAACTTACTGTGTTTTCTACACACTTTTAGACTTTGGATAAATTTTCATCCCAACAAAAGTTAACTGGAAAAAGTCAGTAGAAACAAACAAGTGGCACTGTTTTACTGAAACAAAGACTCACATGGAAAAGCTTTGGCTCGAAAGTGTTCTTCTTTTTGACGTCTTCCCATTCAGAAAACCACTGTGTGAATCCAGCTGGCTCGGTCGACTCCAGCACACGAGTGACTTGAGTCCAACGAGGCAGGTGCTGAAACCGCTTCGGGTCGGCGATCATTCATCTTTTTCACTCACCTTCTGCCTGATGTACCGTTCACCCCACACCATGGCGTTTTCACGCTCCTGAGCGGTGCAGTTCTTTCCGACCCAGATGTAGACTCCACCGTTGAGAGCGTCAAGAATGAAGGCATCCTGAAATTTCTCTAGGACAGTTGTGAGAAAATTTTGGAAACCTCTGACTTCAGCATCTTCTTCTTGATCTCGTCACCATAACCGGCAATGTTGATTCTGAGCTCGCCTGATGCGTCGGAAACCCTAGAATTGTTGTACATGTATTTTCATCGATACCATACTTTTAAATATAAATTATTATCCTGTTCAACCAAATAAAAGTTTTGAGAACGATCTCATATGGGGTTTTTTTTCGCAATTGAGCTTCGTAGAAGAGTTACAATTTTTAACAGAATCCATTGAACGATATTCATGGTGAAAGTACTTTAGGCCCGTTTGGGCCGTTCAAAAATTGCGTATGGCACCCATGTTTCAGGGGCCATCGCGGGCAATTGGGAAAAGTTTTCAACCAGCAATAAACGCACCTCGGCAGAGCCTCATCGGGTTTTTTTCGCAATTGAGCTTCGTAGAAGAGTTACAATTTTTAACAGAATCCATTGAACGATATTCATGGTGAAAGTACTTTACCAGCAATAAACGCACCTCGGCAGAGCCTCATTGTTCAGCAATAAACGCACCTCGGCAGAGCCTCATTGTTCACGTTATCGCCCCAGCGCAAAGCTAACCAATCCGGGATTTGCTGAAGGTGTCACTCCAAGCGCGCGCCGACCTTCCGCGGGTTTCGCCGATTTGACACATGAAGTGTTACTTGCTGATTTCAGTAACAAAAGTGTTAGAAGTCGATTAGAGCTTACTTCCACAAAGTAATCTGCTCGGAGAGTCTCTTCCAGTAGTTGTCATCGTCGTCTCTTGCTTCGGCAACCATGCTAATCTTGTCAAGACCTCCGAAGTGGTTCCAGAAAGCGGTATTCTTGTTCCAATCATCACCTGCAAGGCTTTTTAGAGTAAGAAACTCTAGATCCAGAACGAATAGCGCACATCAGGGCTTCTGAAACGAAGACAGATGCCCGGGGCGTTCTCACTTTTCACGCCATTTTTCTGAAACTAACGAATGATATGAACATGGGACGCTCCGATTCTCTCCACGTCAGCGATACTCTTAGCCATGTTGACTCCCTTCAGTCGTTCCAGATTTCCGCTGTGTGGTGGTTCCCATACGTAAATGTCCTTTCCAGTGTCCAGAATGAACACGTCACCAAGGTTAAGTGAGGTGATCGTCTTTTCGACCTAAACATCGTGTCTTCTATGTGGAGAATCCAAAAATGATGTTACCTGTGAGAACCTGACATTTCTCTTTCCCTTGCAATGGTAAAGTCTTGGTACAAAGTTGGCGAACTTGTCCTCGACATGGTTGGTTCCACAGTCGTGACCACCCGCAACGTATCTGGATGAATTACTAGTTGGAAGTCAGTCAGATTTTATCAGAAACGCTGATGTTCATGATTGATTCAAAATTTTGTGGACACTAAGCAGACTTCCAAGCTCTTTCATGTAGACCACCCAAGAAGAAAAGTATATCAGACCACCCAAGACATTTAGTAACACCAACCTGATTCCTTCAGGGAAGTAGGAAACAAAAAGTGGAGACTCGTGACCTTGAATCTCCCTGTGCTGAGTTGGAATTCCGCCGAGAGCCTAAAGTGTACTGTAAGAAGCGTCACTGTAGATCCACTAACATTATCGATCTCCACAGCCTTGATAGGAGCTACAGTAATCTCATCGAGGGAAGCCTCGTTTCCAAGCCAGAAGTGAACATCCCAGGTTTCCGAGTTCTTTTGCTGCAGTCGAACACTTTTCTGGGTGGTTATTACATACACTTACGAAGAGGGCGATATAGGCGTCTCCAGTGTAGAAAGTTCCTTGTTCAGCCTTTGGGACTTCGTCGAGTTCCAAGTGCTGGAAAAAATGTGTCAGAAAACGGTTTCAGCTTCACAAAAGTTCGGCATTGTGAAATGGTTCATTTTTATGGAAGAAAGTACTTCAGGCCCGCTTGAGCCGTTCAAAAATTGCGTATGGCACCCATATTTCAGGGGCCATCGCGGGCAATTGGGAAAAGTTTTCAACCAGCAATAAACGCACCTCGGCAGAGCCTCATTGGTCACGTTATCGCCCCAGCGCAAAGCTAATGAAACTAGGATATGCTGAAGGTGTCACTCCAAGCGCGCGCCGACCTTTCGCGGGTTTCGACGATTTGACACATAGTAACAGAATGTGTTAGTAATCGATTGTTTCAGGTCAATCTGAACTGTACTTGACTATGCAATACTCACATTAACTCTCCACAGAAGAAGTCCGTTTTTCTTTCCGATATCCTTGAGTGCCGGGTCCGAGCTCATTCTGTGAGAATGTCTATGGCAGACAGACTGTGACGAAAAGAAGACGAAACAGAACAACAAACAAATTTTTCATCGAGTTTTCGGATCAAAAGGGACAGCTGTTTCTGACAAGGAAGTTTGTTGCAGTGATAAAAAAGCTCATGAGGAAATTCTGAATCTCCAGTCATATCAAGGACTTATTTAAGCGATTGTGGTCAATATAGAGAGGTGAGTTAAACAGTTTCTAGTCGGACTTGACTAGGAAATAGGAATTTCAGAAAAAATTTAAGACAACTCCAAGTCGATGTGATCAAGATGAAGCAGTTTCGGATCCCACAAGTAGCACAAGTATGAATTTTCTCAAAAACCGAGACAAGCTGTTTTAGAAGTTCTGAGAATCATAGACAAAAGAAAATATTACTGCAAACCAGATTGAACCAATCTCGGAAAGATGTAAACCAATCGGCCGGAAAAACGGGCATGCCACACGAGTGTAATAGACTCTGCTGACCATTAATCCGAGTGAGAAATCAGAAGGCTCTTTATCTTGTTTTTATTGACGTACGATTACAACTCGATGGGCGAGTTGATTTCGATGTGGCCTTGGTGCTGTGGTTTTGTGATCTTGCCGAGCACTGTCTATGATGGAAGTTTCATCCTGGCAGAAGGTTCAAAAGAAAAAGCAAGGGTCAGCATCAGAGTTGCACGGAATTCCGACTTCCGACTTCCGTCTTCCGTGAAAAAATTTCACTTCCGACTTCCGTTTAACAAATTCTACTTCCGACTTCCGTTTAACGAATTCTACTTCCGACTTCCGTCAAAAAAAATTTTTTCGTGAAAAATGACGAAAAAACCGTGAAATCGTTTCTACTCAGTCTGGAATTGACCTATCACCTGTTGAGAAAGCGCAGATATACAATATCTCTGGGTTTTTCAACTTTTTTGCACTCCCGACTACCGTTGAAAAAATCAACTTCCGACTTCCGCCCTTTTTCACTTCCGACTTCCGACTTCCGTGAAAAAATTTCACTTCCGTTTTCCGACTTCCGACTTCCGTTTTAAAAATCCACTTCCGACTTCCGTTTTGAAAAATTTTACTTCCGTGCAACTCTGGTCAGCATTTAACCCAAAGCCCAGAGATGGTGTACAAGTTTCGAAGCTCATAAGAGTGCATTCAGTCAGTATTCTGTACTGACACGAGAGCCTGCAGCACAAGAGTACTAAAACATGCGTTTGCGTAGGATACAAATAACGTTGAAGAGATGAAAAGTCGAGAACAACCAAGAACAGAGTGCAAGGTGAAAGGTTAAACTCCCCAAGACGTGTTATAGATATCGTAGAGTCAGTTCGCAACAACACAGGTTTGTGTTTCAAGTGAGTTGTAGTGATATCTTGATTGAAGTTTCTGTGATACAACTTTAACAACATTGTTTCATAATGTGAGGGTACTTGAATTCAGAAGCTTGCTTCTACTGGAAAAACATTACTTCACCTACTGCAAACGAACCCTATCCTTCAACTGTACTTGTCGATTATTCTTTTCATAACATTAATGAAGTTAAAATTTTTATCAGCTATTGATAATTATGCACTGACACAACAGAAAAAGAAATCGGGGACCGGGATGAAGGGAGAAAATCTGAGGGAAAATTGCGATAGGGTACCGAAACAACCAGAGGGGAAAGCTTGATTCTACCGAGATCTAGCTATAAAAACATATCAAACTCGCAGATATTGGGGCTCTGTGACATTTTGTGTAGAGAATGTCTCTTTCTCAATTTCTCTACAAAATGACACATGTGGTAGTTAGAATTCTTATATGGGGAGATTAGGAAAACCCAAACCACTATGGTGTTTTGTGTTGTTAAGCGGTTATCTAGGTCCTAACGCCTAAATATGGAGTTAAGAGATGATAATACATGTTTAACGTAAAAATTACGGAAAAATAAAATTGGGATTCAACTGATCGGTTCACAATACAGTAACCGTTCAAAAACCGAGTCTTCGACTTTTTCAGAATTACTTGGTCGTACCGAAAACTCCTCGTTTTTACTTGTCGGGACACCTGTAGGGCTCAAATTTGGTGAATGAACGGATTCAGATGTACTACAAAAGGGAGAAAAGATAGGTGTAAATGAGGTAAATGAGTCCGGAGTAAACCTTGTACTGAGCGTAGAACGATCCGAACCAGAAACCGTACTGGCCGATGATTTTTGCCCATGAGAACGCAATTCTTGTACCTCTCTCTCCTGGGTTGAATTCTCCGGTTGCGTAGTAACGAGCTGAAGAATTTTGTATTAATTAATTTTCGAATTTGTCATTCATTTCGAATATTTGTGACCTAAGAAATTACGACTTTTTTATTTTCAATTTTTTAAATAATGGATGATTTATATGACCATATAACTGTTTCTCAACATCAAACTCACAAAACTTTATCGAAATTAATTTTGGTTGTTAGTATAAAAATAGTCTATATCAATTCAACATAAATATTCATTTTTAAAGGAAAACCCGCATTTTTATTTAATAGGCGGGGGCCTTTTTTTCAGGAATCTCAAAATGATTTAAAAGTCTGCTTCTCATCGAGCCGATTACAAATTCTGATGGTCATAAAATCGAATGATTTTCACATGAACAATCAGTGTCCGACAGATTCGAAATTTCATGAATTTCATCACTCTTGTGGTGCAAAGGTTTCAATTGTTATCTCTAATGCAAAGAACTTTGGAATGCTTGGTGATAGAACTGCACATAGTATGCGACCAACGTTTTTTCCAAATTCTTTGTCAACGTTGGTTTTATCATCCGCGTGCACATGCACTCCAGAGTTGCATGAAATTTCTATTAAGAAAGGATATTTTCATCTTTCGACTTCCATTTCGCATAAATTTACGTCTGTACATTTCTGATTTTTTCGAGTTATGATAGATCGAAAGATTCGAGTTACAGTATGATCAGAAGTTTTTCTAAATTTTAGCTCCATCATGGCAAGCTATAACCTTTAAAGAATTTTGTTGATAAATGTTGATATTGTATATTATGCTTGTAGTCAATTTACGCCAAAAATGTATCAAACAAGTTACCGTATGAAAACCCTTTAAAAAAAACTTCAAAAATTTTGTCTCTACTCCAGCTTGAGTTGCATACGTTCACACCATCTCTTTGATTTGAGAATTATGCTCTAAAAACGTTCTTTGTTCACACATTTCGTGCCTAATAAGCTTGCATGTAACCAATTTACACCCAAAATATATCAAACAAAACAGTAGGCGGGAAAAAAACTCTGCCACAGTGTTTACAGCGAACACCAATTTATCTTATCTGCTACGAGCGGGCGAGAGCGATTGCTCGATCAGCACAAAACTATCGAGACCTATGTTGTTTCGAAGGGTCAAAGGTTTCTCCTCTTATCATGCTTTCTAAGAAAAGTTTCTTTACCCTTGTCAGTAGTCTTCTAGAACTTACACTTCTAGATAGGCTCAATTGAGTATTCACCACTTTTTTTTTAAAATTTTCTTTCTTCTCTATTTTTTTTTGTTAAAAATTAGACTATCCCTTAAATTTTAAGGGTTGGAAATTTATCTCTGGAACATTTTGGACAAGTAAAGATAATTTCTTTTCACATAACTTTTCACTTTTTAAAACAGCGTTTTATTATTACCTTGTTACTGATAACAGACTGTGAAAGTAAAACTACAGTAATAACAGTTTTTCAGTAAAAAACAACACTTCAAAAATCTCCGATCACTTTCCTAGACGATAGTTAGTCAAATTCATTGCGCAATCTATCACGCATCATCCGTTCTCCGAGAACAAATGACCTCGGTTGAACTGATATAAACACAAACGCGCAGTCTGAGAGGTGATAGATAGTAGTGACCATTGTAGTGTTTCATTTCATCAAAAGTTATTATAAAGAAACTTCAAATTAGAAGACCTCTATCACTTAACATATCGTACTTTGTAGTTTTCATGGAAGAAAAGCTGCCACAGCTTCGATTCTTTTCTCTGATCTATCATTTTTATCACAGACTGAATATGGTCACTGATTCTCGAACAGCGTTCAATACACGTGTTTGCTGAATAAGCACCTTTGATAACTAATAAATCGGGTTGAGATAATGGCGGCGAGGTGGGATAAATATTGCTCTTATCAAAAGCTTTCTCGAATTCTTTTCTTACGCAATACTGTACACTCCTATAGGCTACATACAGTAGCCCATATCGGACGATTTCTCTTTCTTACTAGAAAAACTTTCGAACCGTGCTCTCTAGAGTAGTGGTCTACTGCGCGACCCAATACTGTCACTTCATTGAACGCAGCTTTCCCTCGTTTTGAAGAAATATAAAATTTCATAATTTCAATTAGCGCTATGTCATTTTTCAACTCGAAGTAAAATCTCACCGAGCATTTCATCTTTCTCCTTGTAAACGTCGTACATCCAGTCTCTGAGTTTGATTTCATCGTCGAACGGGACCTGGAAAATATCTTCTCGCCAAATATCAAGTGTCCTTCTTTTATTCTTACCATTTCGATTGATTTTAAATTTGACATGTCTTTTCCGAAAAACGAAAATTATTAAACGTGTTGCGGTCAAGTAGTTCAGAACATTTTCCCACACGAGTAAAATTTGCAAAATTACCTCCTCCGCGTTATAAATCTTATAGTTGACAGCGATATCGCACTTTTCTCTTGTTCCGAAACCAAATGTGGCTAGGCTCAATGGGATTCCATTGGGGTAGGCGATAGTCACATCCAGCACGTACTTGATTGGCGGGCGACTTTCTGAAGTTGAATTCAGTGCGAAAACAAGGGAAACAACCACATGTTCAATTACATTTTACAAGCTTCAACCTGTCATTGTTCGCCGATTCATCACTCACACAGACATGACGGTGTGTTATTGTGTTACCCAAACATGTTCCTCACCGAGATACAAAAAACGATAGTTTCACTGACTCGCTTGTTTCTGTTTTCTCTTTTCTATTCTCATTTCAATTCAACTCTCGTGTTTTACACCTGATAACTCTATTCATGTGGAAACTTCAAGTTGACAGTCGGCAACAGTGAGTAGGAGAAGATTAGAGGTTAAACTCCGATCAGTGAACACGAACATTGTAACCATAAGTTTTTAGTTGTACTCCTAGAATAGGTACTTACTATTTGAAGACAACCAGGAGTAGTTATTTTCATAATCATAAAAACAATAAAGAAACCGGTAATTGTCCGAGCTTTGACTTCTATACAGAAACACCAACTCTAGAAGAGAGTTCCATTTCAAATTGACATTCATGATTTTGATCTACTTCTATTGAACGGTTTGTTGTTGTTGAGAAGATTTCATTTCGAATGACTGGCAATCTGCTCATATCCTCAATGATGTAATATTGAACTTCAGATGACGCGTCTTCTCGGATTGGAGCTGGCACCGCTCAACATCCCGATAGAACGACGTCTTCAAACACTGGGAGCCGTTCATTTTCTTTTCGCTTCTTTCATAGCACCACTATTCGCGTTTCTTCTACCACTTTACTTGGTAATTTTTGGAAGTCTAATTTAGTTCTTTCATTCAAACAATGAAGAATAACATTTATAGAATCGGAGCAATCTTTAATTCAAATTGAGTCTACGAACTCCTATATGAAACTTCAGAACTTGATTCGAAAATAGTTTCGTGAAATTATTGAGACACGATTTTGTCTTACTGTTGAACAAAAGTTCTCCCTATTTCAGAGAATCGTTTAATTCTATCCATTCTGAAAAGAGTTGAGGTCGTCCTACTAGAACCTATTATGAAAATATCACAATTATCAAACAGATGAATATTTCTTGAACGATTGTTTCTCACAAAACTTTACCAAACATAATGAAAATCGTGTAATTCGAAGCTGCTTCGAAGCTTAAAATTGGAAGATTCATAGAAGAAGAATTATCAGATCTTCACTTCCTTCTGGCCCCTAGTTCTGTTGTACTGCGCATGGATGTACTACGACTGGGATTCGCCGAAACGTGGCGCGTACAGGTCCGATTGGTGGATGAGACTGCGTATTCACAAGTACTTCGCCGACTACTTTCCTGTTGACATTCAGGCGACTTCCAAGTTTGATCCTAAGAAGGTGAGCACTGGGCGTACTCTGGGTAGATCGAAACTACGACTAATCCGAGTCAACATGCAGAGATCTGACAATAACTTTGCATTTACAGAACTACCTAATCGGATATCACCCGCATGGGATCATCTCTGTCGCCGCTTACGTCAACTTCGCTACTAATGGAACAGGCATTCTGGACAAATTCCCAGACATTTCATTCCATCTTTGCACACTGGTAATTGAGAATACCGTACTCCCTAATTACAGTAATCCCCAGGTCGGTCAATTCTGGACACCGTTCCGTCGTGAATGGGGTATGCTACACGGGTTCATCGACTGCAGTCGTGATAGTCTCAACTACATGTTGGATTCTAAGAATCAGAAGGTAAATTTTGTTTATTTCGTTGGTTGTAACTGGAAGTTACTCTCTTGAAACTTCTCCGCGCTCGGGCAGGTCACTTTTCTGTGGGTGCTCCTAGCAGGATATACTCATTAAGTTTTTTTCGTGTTATCTGTCTAACAAATTTATTTTTTCTTGAACAGAAGTTTCGTTATGCTGTGTTTTGATCATTCGGCTGTAAATTATGAAGAAGATATTGAAACGAGCCAAAAAGTCTACAGAAATTCGAAAATCATTTTTACGGGCAGTTAGACGAGTATTTTCATTCGAAAGTCTGTAAAACTTTCTTGTAAAGTAGAAACTGCTTTTCCGCCGTAAAAATGTGATATTATCAGAAAATTCTACAACAAACTGAACAAAAGTTGCCTAAAAGCGGCTTTTCTTTCAATTTCTTTTGAAAGCCATAACCAAAACATACATTTCATTCAAGCAATATCCAAAACCTAACCGTCACCAACTCAGGGTAACGCGTGTGTTCTCGTCGTTGGTGGCGCGGAAGAAGCTCTTGACGCTCACCCAGGACATCATATTTTGACGTTGAAGAAGAGAAAGGGATTCGTGAGAATGGCTATGCAGACTGGTGCATGCTTGGTTCCGTGCTACTCATTCGGTGAAAACGACCTATTCTTGCAGGTAATGTTTGATTCTACTCTGTCTTAGGAAATTGACGAATTCCGAGAACGCCTGACTGCAGCGCATCTTACTTTTTTTTTGACGGGAAATTGCAATAATAAAATAGATTTTACATGGTGAATCAATGTAAACTGGAGCTTGTTTTACTACTTTTCATAAGAGAACAGAGTAAACTGACCAGAAGCTTTTTAAGAAAAGGACATTTGACTATATGAATTGGAGTGTCTTACGAGATAAATTTCAAGGCCGACAACCCGAAAGGATCCTTCATCCGTGAATTTCAATCATACATGAAGACTATTCTGGGATTCTCTCTACCAGCATTCCATGGCCGTGGAGTTTTCAACTACAACTTTGGTATCCTGCCTTTCAGGTAAATTTTGGAATACTCTACGTCGGTAAAATATTGAGACTTGACTGGGCATTAGGAAAAAAATAGAGTCTGAAAAAAACACAAACAAAGTTGAGTTGACCACTACAACATAGAAGTGATTATTGAGCTGGTTTAAAGATTTGAAATTTTGAGGAAATTCTGATTATCGACCTCCTGAAAATTTAAAGGTTCCCAGTGCGTTGAAAACATTCTTTATCTGACTGAAAGTTTTAAAAAAATTTAAAAATAGCTTATTTCTAACCGTTATTATAAACATTTTGGTTATGTTGTCTTATTTCTAGAGCTAATTGCGTGCTATATTACTAGACAAAACAATCAATTTTAACTGAAATGAAATTCAGAAGACGCATAAACACCGTACTTGGAAGCCCAATCGACGTCAAGAGGAATGAGAACCCAACCCGTGAAGAAGTCGACGAAGTGCACGAGGAATACATCAGAGAGCTCATTAACCTTTTCAACGAACACAAAACCAAGTACGGTATTAGCGAATCTAGTCAACTTGTTATACAGTAATCATCCCTTCATACCTCTATTCACAAAATACGTGTAGTACCTTTTTTCTACATATTTGTAAATTTGTAATGATTTGACAACCTTTGATGAATAAATTCCTACGAAATCTCACCTTTGATGTACTTCTTCTCCCTTATGGCTTCTACAGTATCCTTCAACAGCTTCAGCTTGCTGTTGCTTCGTTCTCTGACTTCTTCGCTGTTTTCTGGTCGTGGACCAACCTTGATTGAAAAAATTAACAGAATATAATGAAGCCGAGAGATTCTTGGTGTGTCTTCTATTTTTAGAATGTGGAACAAATTTCCTATGAAAACTAGAAATGTACGATTTTTAAATTTACGAAAAATTATGACTAGAGAATTTAACTAAAGGGACATAATACAAGTCTAGCAGTCTGCACATATCTAGCAAAAAGTCTGACCGATTTCGAACGCGCGTCAGTCGCAGTTTGTAAAATGAGTACGGTAGGAGTCGGGACTCTCACAAAGAACAGTTAGATCTTTGTGGATTTAAATTATTATTCTTACTTTCAGTTCATTGAAATTTAGGGCGTATTACTTTTACGTTCTCGTATTTCAAGGCGAAACTGCTACGGTACTAAGTAACCGATTTACGGAGGTCAGACTTTTTTACAGGTAGAGGAAGATATGTGGTCTGATCAATAGTTTTGAGAGAAATTGCACATATTTCAGAAATGAATTGAAACACGAAGAATTGTTACACATATTTCAGAAATGAATTGGAACACGAAAAAAACCTCTTCCAGGATAGCTTTCACAGCGCCCATTCGAGGAAGGGTCGTGTAGAGAAGATGAGGGAAGCCATTTTTCTTTCCGTATCTGAAAAACTATTTTTGCTTGAAAATCTCACAAAGAAATAGTTGTGTATCAGAAAAAAAGTTCAATTTCACCTATCTGAATGACTGACAGACCGATCTTGGAACCACGTCACTACATCAACAACATTACTGCGAGAAGCAAGCCGATCTTTGAACACGTCTCCAAAAACACCGCGAGAAACAACTCAAGAACACTGAAGTCACACCAGATATGCGTTATACTAATTAGTAGTCACTTTATGCTCAGAAATTTGCTCGTATTATGCCTTTATTTATGCTCATTTAACCAGCTACCTTTGCTATTGCTGGAATTGGTCTGGTATTCTTCTGTTTATTATTGTTAATAAACGTTATTCAAGTAAAAACTCACGCTTGACTGCTTTCGGCTCTTTTGTAGTAGAAACCACCTTCTGGGAAAAGGATGACCCACCGACGATCACGGTCCCAAAACACTTCTTGCAGGTGCTTTTTGAGTCTGGAAATCATTTCCGTGATATATTTTGTGAGAAAAGTATTAAAAAATATTTACAAGAGTACCCCAATTCAAAAATCAACCCCTTATGTGCTACATGAACTCAGGTTCATTTTGCAATTTTGCGAGAGAATTGAAAATCTATGATAGATTTAATTAAATTTATCAAGTTTGTTACTATTAGAACATAACTCTTTGGGACCCCTGGAAGAACCTTCTTACCGTTTCAACCCATTCTTTCAACAAACTATTATTATCTTAATCGAGCAGGGGTTCCGAACTCAATGCAATGCGACATTTTATACGAAAAAGTAGACTGAATCATGAATCAAGAATCGCGAGTCATGAATCTTTTTTCATTTATCTTTGTCGACACCTCAAATTTTAGGCTTAAGTAAGGTTCAAAGCACTAGTTAGCACTAGTTGCTAAGATTTGATCAAAGTTTAAACTTGATTACCACAAAAAAATTTTTGCATTTTGTTAGGAAATGATTCTTGATTCGATGATTCAGTCTAGTTTTTCGTATTAAGTTTCAGTCATTATCAAAATTATTCCAGGCCGACAAAACCAAATATCAAAAATGAACCTGAAAGCCTAACACTGGTATTTTAGTTTAGATCTTGCGTATTAAATAGCGTATAGTATCTACATTTCACAAGAATCAGAAGACCTAGGTAGATCAATCACGTATAAAATTCAATTGAGGACAGTTAAGTGAATTTTCGAAAGAACTAACGATTAGATTATGCTAAAAAGCAAAAATTCACCTCAACAACTCCTTTTCTCTAGTCGCTTTTCCTTGTTGAATGAAGTAGTCGCCATGGTTGTTGCCAACAATACCGAATGGAGTCCAGCGGAACATTATGTCCATCAACCATACTGTCTGAAAACCATTATTTCAACGTTATCCAGACTGTGAGGAACTATCGAAAATTGTGGCACGGTAGATTTGGAAAATACTTTCCAAAGTGAACATATTGAAAACTTTTGTTTTTAACAGAGGGAATTTCTTGAGAACGTAGATTTGAACTGTACTTTTTTTTAAATGAAATGACGCTCATACTCACGACTTCTGTTCAAAACATTCCACTTTATTACCGCACAATTCAGCATGTCTTTTTCAGAATAAGAACTCATCATCAAAAGCAAACCTTTCTGCTGGCGACTCCTTTATTCTGGAGACATGTCATCAGTGTTGGCACATCAGCGGTACTTTGGTGGTTGCACATTACCAGGACCCTTTCGTCTCTGTAGTACGTTGTGACGTCATCTCCGTACTCGTAGACTGAAAATGATTTATTGGTTGAATCATATAAAAAAAACTCTCGTCCTATAACTGGCTTTTATTTTCCAAATTATTTTTTTCTGATACTCTTCAAGTGGATAAAAATGTTTTCTCTGACATAACTTAGAGTTTCAGATCGGTTAGACACTTCTACGTTTGAAATTTTTTAATTTTAAAATTCGCTTTCACGGTTTTTTGGCTAGATAATGAGAATTTTCCGAACAAGACTTCTTGAATTATACAAAGTTTTTTTTTTGCATTTTGAGTTTCCTTAACTCGACGAAATAGATAGCACTCACCATCATACCCAGCCGTGTAACCCCAATACGCAATGAAGCTTTGCAACCATCGGTATAGTTTTCCTTCTACGAACCAGTATAGTCGAGGCCTGAACACATGCAAATATTATTTCAAATTTTTGAATATTGTTGAAATTAGAGTAGAATTGACAAAGTAATTCCGTTTTTTTCCGAATTATTAAACAAATTTACTACTTTTGAACAATTCTAGTCGAAAAAATCAACTCATAGGTTTCTTATAGAAGAAAGTACCTTCGACAACTCATTCAGAGTTCGATGAAAATATTTTTACGAGACTCTAGTCAAAAGTTTCAGAGATAAAAGAATCACATTATTGATTTGAATTTTATAAAGATGTATCAACATTGAACATTCTCAGAAAAAAAAACAGAATCATACCAAACAGTTCTTGCCCACATCACAGGAAGCATGAAGCCGAAGTAGGTTGCGAAGAAAACTGTGACGAGCGAGAGACACATGGCCATTCTGGAATACAAACTTAAAAAATATATATAACGTTCATTTAACATCTTGAGATTACACCAACATTCTTTGTCATCTCATTTATCAAAACTCGTTAGTTTTTGAATTTTCGGTTTTTTTCAAATTTAAATAAGAAAAATTAGAACCCCTAACATACGGTAGAAGTAAAAGTTACCGTATCGGTGTTTTTATCAACCACCATAATCGGTCCGACCATGTTCCTTCTTCTATTATCAATCGCGATCCGGGCGGTCTGGAAATTGTTTTTTAACATTCGTGCCATAATTACGTACTTCTTTATTTATGACGAGATCGCAACGCACTCAACTGTTTTCTCCCAGTGTGAAGCAAAATTTATGATTCATTCAATTGGGACATATAATGTTTCGCGAAAGGGGGATTAGGTCCGAACACTTGCTTATTAGATAATCGCGACAAGTACTAATTCTCACATTCGCAATTGAACGTTAGTTTTTCGGCTAATCCAAGTCAACATGACGAACCAAAAGATAGAAAGTGTAAAAAGCTTTTACTCCGACCGAACATAAAACGTCATTCAGAATCGAACCACATGGAAATAGTTCAGGATCCTACGTTTATGGTATAGAACCTTGTACCCGCTATCAAAACATGATAACAAGTGCCTCTCTCTCGGATCAAAATAATGCATCCGTCAACATGATTGATGTATGATAAGTTTAACACGAAAACGAACCGTTGGCCATTTGCGCGGTCCAAAAGGTCCTGCGTTTGTTGGTCGCACATTCTGGAATCAAAAGTGTCTTCGCAATGAAATAGGATACATCAATGATCAAAGTCCGTGATAAATCAACTCTCAACATTAAGAAATTTACCAGAGAACTAACTCACAATTTTGCGGATTAAATTTGGCAATGGAGCACGGTGGTACTTAGAATTATTTGTTCAAATGAATTCTGAAAGCCACGTGTATTAAACCGCAAACTTATCGTCACTCTTATTTCGCAACCGTGGATAAAAGTTCGAAATTCATTGGAAATACGAGAAGACGGAGGGTCGAGACATGCATAAGCAACATGAGGCAGCATACAACGATGTTTGAGGAGGAGAATGTCAATAGTTCTTTATGATTTTTGAGCGCTTAAGCATAGGAAATTAGCAGGTAACAACAACAAACATGATAGTTTCACTTTGAAAACGATCATTTCGGAACGATGTGACTAAAAATCGATATCACGTATGAAAAAAGATGAAAAATAGAGCTAGCTAAGATTGTTCTGAAAAGAAATATTGAAAAGACTTCGTGAACGATTCGAGAACGGAATTTAAATAAGAAGTAGAAGATTTTCTGGAAAAAGGAAATGATAAAGTTTTGACCTACTTTATTTCTTACTGTAGATTTTATTTTCTCATTTTTTCATTTCTTTCTTTTTTCAGTTTTCTCCGGTTCAAACGGTTTTTAAAATTTCATTTTCATAACGAGAAGACAATAAAAAACGGCATTCCATCAGAAAGCGCCCATTGATAAAAAGGCGACATGTTTCTCTTATTCAATTGACGCGAAGGTGATTCACGAGGAAGCAAAAGCAACAAAATGCATAGACGAATTTATCAAGTTGAAGGATGACATGTGATGTTGTTCCGTTCCTCACGTGTAGTTGACGACAGTTTCAAGTGTGTTTTATCGCATTTATTGTCACAGGCAAGTATAACCGTAAATATAAGTGGGGAGGGGCTAGGAAATTTCTATTAACATTTTTACTAAATTTGAGTATTATTCAGTCAATTTCGTGAACTCTCAATGGTAACACGCACTCACGTCATGTCTCACTTTCTGTTGCCAATCAAGTAACACCTGTTCTGTTTTTTCCTCGCGGAAATAGATTTTCAGAGCGAATGAAAATCCAACTCTCTTCACAGAAAAAATACAGAAAATAATAGAAAACGATTGATAGACAGAACAGAAGTGCATGAGGCAACTGACAACATGTTAAGTGTCAACAATGGCTTGTGTTATGAAAAGTGGGAAAGCTTCAATACAGTATTGCACAAAATTCTTCAACTGTGTGGATCAGTTAGAGGGAATCCTTCGAGATGATTGTAATCGGCTCTTCGAGGTGCTTTGCTAAAGCCTTCGCCTTCAGTTTCAACATCCCAATCTGTGTCTCGTTGTTGGCCTGAATTCGTTAAAAATATTAGGTAGAGTTTGAATTTTACGGTCAACTCTCCGCAACCTTCATATCGCAATTTCACTTCAATACTACAACAACCTAGTTTGTTCCGCTGAGCGTTCGTGAAAAGACACTTTGATCTATACAAAAAATCATGTTTCGACATATTTTACTGTATGTGATAATGGAGATAATAAAATTTTTGAATTCAAATACATATTGTAAAATTTCACCTTCAGTGACAACAGCATATTCGCGACGGGTACAACTATGATGGATCCTTCTGTCAACGTGATGATTGCTTCCTGAAGACGTGTTTCATGAGTAAATTACAATAACGTCAGTCTGGATGTGAGTTTTGAATAACTTCAACAACGGTTACATGAAACCGCGCAACTCTGGTTTGACTAATGTCGGAAAAGAGTACTCCGTCAAATGGAATTTCGATCAGTATATTCAATACATGTACAAATGGCGAAATCAAGTATTGAGTAAACAGACAGATATTTAAAGATCTAGCCGAAACACATAATCAAAATAACCATGAAATCACTCATGTAAGAAATGCTTGTGACTCTTTTTTTCCGATTTCCCTCTATAATTCACAATTTTCACTACGAAAAGGCAATTTTTGAAACGTTCAAATCTACCTGTAGATCGCCCTGCTCAAAAGAGTTCCAAATACCGGCCAGGAGAGCGGCCGACACACTTTGGTTACCTTTGGCTTCTTTGGTTCCGTTGAAAGCGAGAAGAGTACCTATAACTTTAGATTTAGCACTATGAATGTTTCCATTCATTTTAAAAAGCAGTGTAAAATCTTAATTAGTTTTATCGGAACCCAGAAACTGATGAACTGTTCAATATCATATTTGATAAATTTTACCCATAATTACAACTAAAGAAAGATCACCTTCTTTGTTGAAAAGCATGGCACTTGAAATTCCATCAGTGTTGACTTGTCCAAGAACGTCGACTAAAGTTTTGTGACGAAGCATCTGTGATTTCGATAGTTAAATTTTAACAACCACATGAACGTTTTCGAATAAAAAATAATACGCTGTTTTACAGGTAATAGAGACGGTGTTTAACCGTAGACGATGTTATTTCAAGATATCGAGACCAAATTTATTCATGAGATAGGATAAGTTAAAATAAACAACGATATTTACAAAAATAACAACTCGAACGGTTTTATTCAGTCCATCTGTGGTGGCATTCTGCATGGGCACAGACAAAATAAAGACGCATTTCTTCCTGAAAAGTTGTGAATGAAGTTTTATAACTTTGTATTAACTTTTCGTATAAAATATATGGAATTCCCTTTTTCTATAAGAATAATAACTACAAATTAGTGAAAAATCAGTCATTGGACATATTTGTTGACTACCTAAAGAAGAAAAGGTTCTTTGAAACTTCAGGAATAAATCATTTAAATGTTTTTCCGGAAATTGGAAGTCTGATAATTTCAACGATCAATAAGACAATTTTCGTCCAATTTTTTCTCATAGAAAAAATACAAAAAAAAGAAATTTTTTTTTTGAAAAATTACTCCGAAACAAAAATTCGAATAAAAACAATAAGAAACCCAATCGAACATGGATTTCTACTAAATTTTTGAATTACAAAGTTAATTCTTCTCGAATCTCGTGAGAAAAAACTCACATCAGCTCTTTTGGTTTGCGCCTGGAAGAATACTGCTTGCTTGTTTCCGCATTTGGGGCAGTGATGGTCTTCGGTCTTCGGAAGCGTTGGATCATTGACCACATCAGCCACGATTTGTGTCAATTCGCTGCAATTTAACGTTTAGTTATAGAGAACTGATTTAAACTTCTAGGTAATTTCTGTAGATGAACTCTGTACAAAAAAGAATTTTATTGAAGAAATGAAATTCAGTATTTTTGCGCCTTTTTTCAATAGATTTCCAACTCCCAGTGTCAACGTAAAAAAGGTTATGATAATATCGAATTTTCCATTTATCTAAAAAAAACATTTTTCACGATTAAAAAAATTCAAATTCACACATTTCAATAAAATATTGTTTAGAATTTTCAAAAAGTTAATGTTCCTATTAGTGGGGTACAATTTGACAAGCAATAAACACACATATCTTCCTCTACCTGTAAAAAAGTCTGACCTCCGTAAATCGGTTACTTAGTTACCGTAGAAGTTTCGCTTTGAAATGCATGAACTATTAAGTAATGCGCCTTCAATTTTAATGGACTGAAAGTAAGAATAATAATTTAAATCCACAAAGATCTAACTGTTCGTTGTGAGAGTCCCGACCCTACCGTACTCATTTTACAAAAATGCGACTGCCGCGAGTTTGACATCGGTCAGACTTTTTGCTAGATATGTGAAACATTGAAATTTGGGGAAAAAACTAACTCGACTTCCTGGATCAGTTTGTTAACATAGATGCATGGGTTGTCCGCATCCTGAAAATATTTCATTAAACAATAGAAAAGAAGACAATTACCGTTCTATACTCGCAATTTCTACACGAATACATCAGCACTCTTCGCTCCTTGTCTTCTCGTGGGTATAACATGTTGTTGCTGAAATTATTTTTCATGTTTCAAAATTTCTTAAAACCACTATAATCTATAGAAGATTTGATAGACACCACTCGGAGGCAACTTAGATTGGATCCAACCACATCCAGTTTGTGAAAAACTGGAATCCAACCTGATTTTTCTGGATCCAATCAGAGTTGACTTTTCTGATTACGTCTAAATGCTCCAGATGTACTCGAAACTGGAGTTAACAGATAGATCACGAACAATAGTATTATGGAATGAATCATCATGATGTGTCATCATGGTTATAGGCTAGAATGATTTTCTTGCCAAACCCAAATAACACGATGAATCTTTGGTCAGCACGAGTATTTTGAAATATATTTCATTCCGATTGGAAACACAACTCTGGATCCAATTAGAGTTGACTTCTCTGAGTAATGTCTATTTTTTTCGGGCGTCCAAAATTGAAATTAGTGTAATTTAGACTCGTTCAGTAGAATGAGTCAGAGAAAAATAACGAGTGGTGCCTGTTTTGGGTCAAACACTGGGATTTACAAAAAACTCACCATTCTGGACAAAACTGGATCCCGACGAATCCTCTCGTGCTCATTCTATAAACTGGGAAAATCAATTAGGAGTTCGTTTTGACTCAAGTATTCCATGGTCGTCAAACCAATGATTAAAAAAAAGGTGAACTACAAAAAATTCCATCTATTTTATTATTTACACACAAGAAGAAACATTGTACATGCAATTTATATACACAGATATAGTGTTCTAAGGCCCCAGGTCTAAACAAGAGAAACAAAACAGTCGGGAATCACAAAAATGGTGGAATATTGGCGGAGAGAAGTTCCAATAATAGATGGCGAAAATGGTGCCACGTCAAGGTTAAAGCTTCAGAATTACTCATCCCAGTTCACCCAGCCGCCTTCTTCTTTCTTTTCGTCTTCAGCTTTTGGAGTGAGTGGACCTGTTGGGACATCTTCTGGGATTTCCTGAACAAATTTTTTGAGTTTTATTCATTTTTATTCAAATTATTGTTTTTTGGTCACTAAAATTCTACGACAATAATTTTCAGAAGCTAGAGATTCCAAAAATCCCAAAAAGAGAGAAAACTGCAAAAAATGGACTGAACCTTCTTATTCGAGCGAATCGTAATTTTGCTGTTTCAATTTTCAACGTGTTTCTTTTTTTTGAAAATTATCGACTGTTGATGTAAAAAAAAAAACAAAAAAGTCATTTGTGACGTTAAAAAAACCTCAATATTCTTCTCGCTGCATACGCTCCACTCTGACTGGGATGGACTAGTCGGCTGCTCGAGGACCACGATTGAGCTAGATTCCGAAGTTGGAGAAGACTTCTTGGACGACGATGTTGAAGTTTTCTTGCCTGGAATGTTTGAAGCTCAGTTGGAAAAAAATCTCTCAAAGACGTTATTCAAAAAAGGAAACTTTTTCTGCCTCAAACTTTTGAATCACATCGATTTAAATATTTCGGACATTTTTTAATCAATGACTATTAGGAAACAAAAACTACCACTCGAATACTCTTTTTGTTCAATTTTGAAAATCAGTTTTATTCAGAATGTTCCATAGTTTTTTCAAATATAACGTAGCCTTGTTAGGTCTTTCGAATTTTGCAGAAATGTGTTTCAGAAAAGAAGCACGATTCCTACCTGCAGTATCAACTTTCAGTGCGTCTTCATGGAACGAATTGTTAAGCTCCTCGTCCATCTCAGCCAATTCAACGGTGTAGAAGTAACGAGACCAGAAGGTTTCATTGTCGAATTCAGAAGGAACCTGAATGTGAGGTTCTTATTCATTTCCTCATCTCAAATTTCATACTTTACACAGTCGGAAATGCTTCATGCGTGGTAATAAATATTATGGTTTTCACAGAATAACCCCATTCCTTCATAGAAACTATCAATAAACTAATAAGTTACAGCAGTCGACGATACCAGTCTCGTATGAGTCTTATCCTTCTTAACAACAAAAAGGGTTGCAAATATTGTTACAGTCCCGTGGAGACCGAATCCCATAATCGAGAATCTGTTCAGATCTGAAGTGTTTTTTAAAATGTATTTCCGGTGATTTTTAGGCAATTACAGAGAAAATTTACAATACAAAGAAATATTACGAAAAGGTTCTCTAAACCTAACAAAACTTCAAAATAAGTGAAAAACACTTTCGTTTTTAGGTAGGGCATTTTTTCAAAAAAAATCTCTGTTGTAAACAGATTTTTAAAACGAAAACTTCATCAATTTCTCTTATTTTTCGTTCTAAACCGGAAATGCGAAACTTATTTTGATTTCCACTCTTATTTCTGTTTGAATAGTGTCATACATTCATTGGCCGACCCGGTCCATAGTGAAAATACCATGTAAGACACAGGTAATAAGCAAAATACAGCTGGGATCAAGGTCTGCATGGATAATATCACGAATGCATTCTGTTGAATCTGCTTTGTCTTTCTAGATTTTATAAAATCTTTCTTCTGATAGACCATATAGTAACAGTGCGAGATCATAACTGCAATCTCTGATGTGAAGAGTATTGTGATGAACACGTGTAGATAGAGCATAAGTGAAGAATTCGGCAATAACAGATACTTATAGCTCCAGAACTCTGGCGGGATGCATGCAAAGTTCTAGAACATTTTGGATGAGGAGATAACTGATTATTCACCCTACTCTCAACGTATCTTCTCGCAGTTCCTGCTGATCCGACAACATGTATACATAAGAAGGCGGGAAAACTAGTAGGGGTAGATGGGCGATAACCAAAAGTCGTCTTGTTCCACTTTTTAGCTTCAAAATATGCCCTGGTGGTAGTAAAAACTGATGGCGGAACTCAAATTGCTTTATTATGGCCAAGTTCATAACTGAAACTTGCAAAGTCGTATTTCCCCTAAATCACTTCTTTTCCATCACAATAAGTCACAACTGTGGAATTCGAGAGTTACTTCCTAAATCTCCGGTCAGCACACTAAAATTTGGAATAATCATCTTATTCGCTTTTCGAGTAAAATTACTACCGAATCAGCTGATTTTGAGAGTTACCGTAGTAAAAAGTATGCAACCCACGTAGAATGGTGACTCCAAAGACGGATAACTGCGCTTTAGTTGTTATGTGAAAGTATGATAGGAGTCCTAGTGGGTACCCTCCTGTTATAGGAAAATCGATAGTTGGAATGATCAGGACGGTGCACTCCAAATCAGCCATAATTATCCATACGAGATAGTTCAATAGACAAAATTTTGCCGCCGCATTGTCTTTCTTCATTTGATACTTGTAAATAGCTTGAGCTCCGTAACACGTCATCAGAATTACAATCATGCTCGCGCCAATGTAAATCTGACGGTACGGGGAGTGAACGAACATGGTCGATTCAAGTGGGGAATCACATGAAGCCATGTGAAATAAATGAACGCATCACCTGTGTCAGTAAACAATCATAATTATTGCGTTCGGGCTTGGCGGAATGAATAATAGTGATGAGACCATTGTGAGTTGTTATTCTCACGATTCAGACAGGGTTTGAGTGATTTCTGATATCAGCGGAATTCATCACAGATTTCGATATTGAATCATTCAAAAAACTGAAAACTCACAAATTTGCCGTGGATCGCTCTCAATTCTGCACTGTTCGACAGCAACATTGTGATCTCTCCATCGTATTCGTCGATTCTGGAACGATTATCGTTAAAAAACGAAGACTTAAAAAACGTTCATCCACGTCGTATAATAAACAAGATATTCCAGATCAAACTTATAAAAAAAAAACCTGAATCTCTTTATCCATCTACTGAATGTTTCGTCTCCTTCATGAGTCGTCAAGTAGGTCTCGTCAGCAGTTTGAATTTCTGCTAGTTTTTGCTGAAAAGTGGATTTGAGGTGCAACATGTTCAGAAAAATCTGATCAATTCCATTGAAAATATTTATGCACGAGATTCATAATTTCCAACGTGGAGAGCTTCTGTTTTCCATTCATTCTGAACGAAGCTCTCTTGTTTTTAATTCTTTCAGAAAAGTGAAAATTACCGCTGTCAAGGCAGTCTTCCTTGCTGGCTTCGGCTTGATAACCTCCGTGATGAGATCTTCTCCCTGGGTCGAATCTTCGAACGTTCCAAGATTTTTCACAGTATCCGTCACTGTGTCCAAAACTTTGGTCATCCAACCGAAACTCATCGAGGAAGTCATCTACAAAAACAACATAATCAAAAACCCTCAGCTTCTACACAGATCAATTGTAAAAAAAAAATTCACGGAATCCTTCGGCTGATCAGACTTATGCTGCGTTTCAGTCGTCTCCCCAGGTAGATCCTTCTGTTCCTCCTCTGGAGTCACCAGCTTTTCAAGCATTTGTGCCTGTTGTTTGACCGCAGTAGCCGCAGTTCCCAATCCTTCTTTTGCAGCATGAGTCAAATCAGCGACTTCAGCGCTCATAGCATCAGTGAGCTCGCTGAGGTCCTTCTTCACCATGTCCAAGGTGTTCTTGGTCTGAAAGTGGTTTTTTGCATGAACTTTAGATTTTCAATAATTATGAAGAATTTAGAACAGAATAACAATCAGTCTTACTTTCTCTTTGGCTGAATTGAGTAGAGAGGCTCCCCACGCCGAATTCTTAGAGAACCAATCGGTAGAAAATCCAAAAGAATTCTGCTCCTGGGGTTCTGTGACAGGTTTCGTTTCTTCTGGTACTTCGACCTTTGGATCAGCTTCATTCGAACTCATCTAAGTTATCAGATACACGTGAAGAAGATACAGGGCAATAGAGAAATGATGCGAAATTAAAAATAAAACTCGTGATGGTGGGCGCTAACGTGGGCAAAATGCGGAATAGGCACAGTTTGCGCGTCAGTATTTCCGTGGTACCGTACTCAGCGCGTTCTCTACTCGTTTTCTGTATGGAAGAAGGGTTTGTGAAAAAGACGTTGGTAATGAAATAGAAGGTATCTTCATATTACTTTGTCTGTCTTGAACAATGGGAAGAAATCAGGTACTTTTCCTTATCTAATTAAAAATCTACGATGAACAGCCAAAAAGCGTGTCCGCTCATGGATGCTGTTCATGAATGTTCACAATGGAGGAAATTTCGAACTTGGCGGGAACTCAGAGAACAAGCATATTGAACGGAATCTTCGTTGGCAGAGCGAAATTTGGTCGAACTTTGCTTTGTTTGAGTCTTTGATTCAGTTCTCTGCTCAGAATGAGAGAGAGAGAGACAACTAATGGCATCTTAAGGCTTGACGATTTTCAGATTCTGTCTCGAGTCACATCAAAAAAAATTTTTCTTGAGTTACATCAACGTTGCAATGGTGAGTATCAGAATTTCAGAGTGCCCCAGAAACAATAAGATCGTGCTCCAAGTCGCGGAAGACCATCGGACTGTAAGATTTTATTGGGCTGTCGAAAGGTCCTGGTGTGCTCTTGTTTTTTTCAGAATTTGATCTGATGACAGGCCTTCATGTTTTCTTGCTCCGAGTAAATATTCAACTTCCTCTAGTCACCTGGCTCAAATTAACTTGCTATTTTGTAGAATCCACCATGGCGAGATAAAAGACCCAGACTTTTCCGCTTACCTAAAAGATTCCCACTGCACGAATTCTTGGGTGTTTTCCAAGAGGTGTTCTTAGACATTACTGTTCTATCCCTACTAAACGTAGTTGATCGCAACGCGGTTAGACGTTCGCGTGCTGTCATAAATATAGCTCATGGTATGCTCCTGTGTCGGTGTCACTTCTTTATTGAACTCTGATGTCTGCCAAATTGTCAACAGTTGACACAGGCAACAGCCTCATTTCGTTCTTTCCTCTCTCTTTTTCCAGCACAAGAGACATGCCAACCGAGTCCCGAGGCAACACAGTGCACTGTGTTATATGCTCACCAAACTCAAATATTTGGTCTCTGCGCCACTCGCACCAACGGTGTACCTCGTCTTTCTCTGACCATCCTTCTGTTACATGGGTTTATTGTTCAGGTTTTATGCACTGTATCACACACTTTGTAATTCTTACTGATTCTGTACTTGGTACTTTGCCTTGTTGTGTATAAGTACTTGGTACTTTGCCTTGTTGTGTATAAGTACTTGGTACTTTGCCTTGTTGTGTATTGTAAATTAAGGGCTAGAGCAGGTAATTTCGAATGAAATCGAACAAAAAGAGCACTTCGGATCCCATTTTCACTCGAATTCGCTATTAGTTTACCTTTTTCCTATTTTGAGTCCGATCTCTGTTACATATTTCCACTTGGACAATCTTTCTCTACATTAAAAGGACCGAGAAACTCAGTTCAGACCACCTCCAGTCTCTGACATATTTCATTCAGCCCAATAATCACAGGTCAACGGTTAACTGTACCACCTTTGACCGGCTCCATCGTCAAAAACACTCAAAATGTTTCCCAACTCTGCCAATTGTTACCTAACTTGGACGTAGTTCAACAACGGTTGCCGCCGTGCAAACAGAACAAGCTCCTCCTACTTTTCCGGAACTTTGTTCTAGAACATGTCTCAACAAGCTCAAGAGGCACCCTGGTCAACTTCAGTTGAATTCCTTTTTCTTAACTGTTCCCGTTCCTTTTTTTGATATTTTGAGTTCTGCACCAAAAACACTAATAGAGTAAATTGTACAGTAGATTATTAAAAACAAGAATTTCTCAACACTCTTTAATTTTTTAAATTAAGAAAAAACAAAAGTTTTGACCCAGGCAGGGGTCGAACCTGCAATCTTCTGATTAGAAGTCAGACGCCTTATCCATTAGGCCACAAGGCCACGAAAATTTTCAACTAATTTTTTGACGCCCAGCCATGTTTTCAGTCTTGTAGTTCGTAAAATTACGTTTTCTTATTCTGTTGCCACAACGTTGCCAGAGCAATGAGCTATGACCCGACCCAGACCAAACAACGAACTGCACGTAGTCAAATTTCAGCTTTTTGTGTTCTTATAGACGTTGTCCGCTACAGAATCTACTTCCATACGCGAAGATTTGTCTGACAGCACAGAAACTTCTCCAGTACTGTTTGTCGAAATTTCTTTCTTTTGATTATCAACAATACCCGATACATCCCATTATTTATCATATCTCTTGAGAAAACTGCAGTTTTCATTCGTAGACCTGTAACATCTCTACCTGGCTTGATTCTCAAAAAATTCTAATTTTCAAGACCTGATAGCTTCGAAATTGAAAATTGCAAGTCATTTGTAGTACATATGGGTAATATCAGGTTCCATTTGTCAACTTCAAAAATTTGGGTGGACCGGCGTTAGACAATAAATGGGCGACTATTGTCTTTCAACATCTTTTTCGGACCACGTCTCATACAAAGTAAGGTCTTATACAAAGGCTATCAGGTTTTACACAGAGGTTCTACAGATTTAAAACTATAATTCTTTCTGAGTACTTCTTCGCCACGAACTGGTCAATCTGTGAAATTTTTTATCGATGACATGATCGGACTGGCTTCACTTATCAAATTTCGATATTGGGACGAGCTGGATCTCTCTCTCTCTCTCTCTCTCTCTCTCTCTCTCTCTCTCTCGACTCTCTCTCTCTCTCTCTCTCTCTCTCTCTCTCTCTCTCTCTCTCTCTCTCTCTCTCTCTCTCTCTTCTCTCTCTCTCTCTCTCTCTCTCTCTCTCTCTCTCTCTCTCTCTCTCTCTTCTCTCTCTCTCTCTCTCTCTCTCTCTCTCTCTCTCTCTCTCTCTCTCTCTCTCTCTCTCTCTCTCTCTCTCTCTCTCTCTCTCTCTCTCTCTCTCTCTCTCTCTCTCTCTCTCTCTCTCTCTCTCTCTCTCTCTCTCTCTCTCTCTCTCTTTCTCTCTCTCTCTCTCTCTCTCTCTCTCTCTCTCTCTCTCTCTTTCTCTCTCTCTCTCTCTCTCTCTTCTCTCTCTCTCTCTCTTCTCTCTTCTCTCTCTCTCTCTCTCTCTCTCTCTCTCTCTCTCTCTCTCTCTCTCTCTCTTCTCTCTCTCTCTCTCTCTCTCTCTCTCTCTCTCTCTCTCTCTTCTCTCTCTCTCTCTCTCTCTCTCTCTCTCTCTCTCTCTCTCTCTCTCTCTTTCTCTCTCTCTCTCTCTCTCTCTCTCTCTCTCTCTCTCTCTTTCTCCTCTTTTCTATCTCCCCCTTGTTCTCCGATAACTTCACCAAAGTGACCAAGAGGCTAAATTGTCATCATCCCGTAATTCATCTTTGACGTTTCCCGAACGCAGTTTCATCATCCAGTGTGTGTCACTAGTACAAACATCTCGATAATAGTTCCTGTAAGTTCGCTCTCTTCGTTCGAGTTCAGTGCAGTGATAAAAATGATGAAGATCATCCCTCCGGATTATTCTTTTCAGTATGTTTCTCTTTAAAAAGTGCGGAAGTTCTCTTTTTTCACAGCAGCTGTTTTTTCTCACTCTGGTAAGTACCGCTCTGAGAAAACGACAGGTTACCTACTTCAGTCACTTTCTTTCTTGTTTACTTGAGTGAGTCATAAATTCGGCCTACTTGATTCTTCGGTTTTAAAGTTTGAACTCAAATTTATCGGAGAAAATCGGACATTGTGTCGACTAAACTACAGTTCTCACCCGATTGAACTGCTCCTCTACGGTTTCTTCTAGTCTCTTCTAGTCAAGTTCGAAAATCATCTTCAGGATAGCTTGTCTGCGGATAACTGTGCTTGTCTGAACTTGTTTGGTCGTGTGGGTTCACTTGCCATCCCGTTTGTTTTTATAATTTCAAAACGTTGGGACTTACTATTTTTCAGTTCATTTTGGGGCGTTTGGGGGGAGGGGGGGTAGGCTTGGACATATTGCCAATCATTGGCAGTAGATTGGCAATGCCTCTTCTCCATTGCCAATAGCATTGGCAGTCGATTGGCAATGCTATTGGCAATGAAGTTTGTTATATATAACACTATCTTTAACGTCAAAAAGGACTAATAATCTAAATCCAAGTCAATTGCTGTGCCAACCGACTGTCAATGCTATTGGCAATGGAAAAGAGGCATTGCCAATCGACTGCCAATGATTGGCAATATGCCCATGCCTAGGGGGGACTTACTATTTTTCCAGTTCATTTTGGGGCGGAACGGTCCAACTGCATTCAGTATCTGCTCTCAGTGAACGGTTTCGCGCTCTGTGAACACCTCAGAAAAAATAGGAGATTGGTGACCGCACAGACCGATCGTTCGACATCGATGACTCTTGACTTGTTTCAAAGACATATCACTACTCATCCTAGCTTCGAGTGCAAAACTAAACAAGTAGTGACTTAGGTTCACAATTCAACCTTTTATTCTCAGTGTTATACACGAACCGCCTTCTGTGATTTGGTAAGATTTTTCAAG
This sequence comes from Caenorhabditis parvicauda, assembly GCA_963978915.1. Classification (NCBI taxonomy): domain Eukaryota; kingdom Metazoa; phylum Nematoda; class Chromadorea; order Rhabditida; family Rhabditidae; genus Caenorhabditis; species Caenorhabditis parvicauda. The sequence continues at coordinate 6,698,872 of OZ022250.1, read as the reverse complement.
CTGGGTAAAGACCGACCACTTCTCCTTCAGCTGGTAAATTTTGTCTCTAGTCAGCTTGCCGAACGCGTATGTCTAAAGAATCTTTCCATTTTGCCAAAATTGTCAAGAAAAAAAGACCCAGACCGAAAAACGAACTGCGCGTAGTCAAATTTGTGATTTTTGTGTTGTTGCCTGCTACGGACTCCGTTTACGTGAACGAGGAGTTGTCATGTCTTCTGACAGTACAAACACTTCATCTTGAACTTCTTGTCAAAACTATTTTCACCCTTTCTCATCTCTCCCTTCCCAATTCATAACCTGAAACGTCATACAGTACTAGCTTTTGGGATTTACTTTACTATTACCATGACAGCCTATAGGCCCGATTGAGTCGAAGAAGCTGTATCCACCTGAAAAACAGTAGATTTTGTTTCACTCCTAGAAATTTCAAAACGTTGGGATTCACTATTACCATGACAATCATAAGTTTTCTTGCAGTACTTCCTCATTACAGTATTACTTTTAGTTATTCCACTAATTTTGACTTTTTTTGACTGGTATACTCGCCTTGAGTTCAGTTCTAGAGGCGTATATGTTACATAATTACGTTTAAGGAATTCCTTTGACTGTGACTCCGCTGTTCATCATTTTGAGAAAATTTTCATTCTCTGATATTTATCTCATCAATATCTATCATAAATTGCCTGATAACTTGTTTTACCGCTTGGACTTTGTTGATTTTAGAGTAAAAAATCTGAATTTTCTGCTAGTTTTTATACCGGCTGTTTTCCGATATCCGTTGTAACTATGGAATGTGCTGACGGCTCTGGCTGAAGTTTCGAGAAAAGCTGTTTCTCGAGTCAATTTTCTTTCTGGAGTATAGCTATATAATCGTAAATTTATGATTTTTCTTGAAAATTGCAGTTTGCTTTTATTCCATAACACAGTGAAACGTTAGAGCTCTTGATATATGATTTTCTTTCTCCAGAAAAACACATGGTCCGAATCTTTCAGTACTTCCAGGGTTCATTAGTACTTTAAGGAATTCCACAAACTTTGATTTCTTCTGAATGACATGTTCATTTTCGAGTGCAATTCCGATAAAAGTTCATTGTTTTTCTCTTTCATAAACAACTGTTTTGCACTTTGTCAGATAAGCTCCTTGGCTATTTAACTGTGGGCCACTTCCAGGGTCAAGAATAACTGCGAGTTGTCAGAGAGACCACAATCGCTCCGTCATGTAGTCTCCATTGTAGTTACACAAGCCTCCATATTTACCCTCATGTGAACAAACAATCTTGTACCTGACAGTTATTCCCGAGTTATTCTCGAACTTCTGTTTCTAATTCCATCCTTCCTTCAGATGACAAAGTCGAAAATTCCCAGTCTCAGTATTTTTGGAAGAACCCCCTCTCAAGTGAAAAAGGAGTTGATTAAGGTGGATTATAATGAGAATTTGCATGAAATTGATCCTTTCAGAACAACAACAACAATATTCCGTGCAATAAGAAGTGTGAGAGGTGAGTTTTGAGAAATACAAAAAATAATATCAGCGAGGGGATTGATCCAGCGGTCTCTCGCTTTAGAAAGCTGTAAACTCACTATTTCTAATTGTGTTTTTGGCCTCAAGAATGGAAATTTTAAAAAAAGTATGATTCAAGAGCTCTGATAAAAATGAAAGAATATGTTAACAAGAGAATATTGACCTATCGGTTTCAAAACATTCTGGGACCATTTGTTCTATTTCTTTCTTATTTCTCTTTCCACCCACTTATAGAAAGAGTGAAAAACTCATTGGAACTTCTGGAAAATGCAAAACTAGTGTGAGCAAGGGGTGCTGAGCAAAAACATCCAGCTTTGAGAAAGTGCCGAGACCAACTGAGCCAAACTTTCTCGTATTGTTATTTTCTGCCCGCCTCTAAATTGATAAAAGATAAGGTGATCATTTGTTGTGTTCATTCGTTCTGCTGCTACGATCTATCGGAAATGTCAGAAAGACGTCGGAATTCGTTGTTCTTCGATGATTTTCTCACACAGTATGCATACTGTAGGTTCCTTCAACCCGCCGTAAACCGACAATTCAGGTCTCTTCGTGAAAGGACCAATATTCTCGAGTGTGCTTACAATGATGATAACAACGATGATGAAGATGTGATGCCCAGACCATACTCGGTAAGGGAATTGTGCTCTATTTAGATGAACGCATCGCAACCGCGCCAGATCATGTCTCAAATTGACATTAATAATTCAGGAAAAGAAGGAAGTGAAAGAAGAGAAGAACGTTGACATCTATGGAGATATTGGAGACCGAGCTCCGAATGAATTCGAACATGTGAGATTAACTTTCCTAGACCAACGATAATCTTGAAATCTTAGGTCACGGGAGTTACCCTTTGTCTTGTCTACATGTCCTGGTTTTTGATGTTTGTCTACGCGAACATTCTGGAACTTTCCGCAAAAATTGGAATACTGCCTGATAATGCCACAAAGGAACTGAAAAAAATGAAGGTGATTATAGAGAAAGCAAAAGTTGGTCCCAGGCGGGATACGATCCAAAGACTTCCTCTAGCCAACATGTCGGGACCATGGTCACACCCAGATCGTACGCGCAAAATAGCTGATACGCTAACGAAGTTCGTAACCCCAATGTTATCTGAAACCGGAGGCATGACAGCATTTCCGCGACACAAATCATGAGCTGGTGGCCTCATTCTTGAGATAGAAAGTGTACTTTGAAAGGGGCGGGACTTGTAGAGCACATACTGTACTTTCAGGACTTTGTACCTCTCTACAGCGACTTTGAGGCGTTCTACCAGAGAAGTTGTTATATCAAGGTACGTTACTGTAGTTACAGTTACTTGGGTTCTGTGAAACAACTTTTTAATAGAATCATCAACAAACAGGTGCAAGATTGATTTTGTAGGACAATCCGGTAGCCATTTTTATGAGTGTTTCTCAAATTACTGTGTCGTTCAAAACTAAATGAACGATATTTTTTCCACATCTGAACTCGATAGTTTTATTGTTGAAACCAAAACCTGAGAATTAGGAAAAAGCCAACAAAATTCATCCAAAATCTGATAAATTTTCAAAAGTTCTGAAAATGAAACCGGTCATACACTTTTGACCAGCTCGAAAAAGAAAATCAATAAAACATACAGATCAGAGATGTTTTCGAGAGACCGATCTGCACTGTCCCAGGAGCGACTGTGAACCTTGTCGATAGATACTCAGACGATGGTAATTGGACTTACAAGTGAGGATTACACGATGAAGTAGGGTGACAGTATCGGATTTTAGGTACCCCGGAACCACGACGAAAGTTATCAACATTTCTTCCTACAATTATCTGGGATTTGCTGAGGTGGGCAGTTTTTTTTCTAGAATACATGAGAAAATTCGAAGAAACAACTCTTTGGGAAGAATGAAGAGCTTCAGTATACTCTTCCAAGTAAAAAAAGAGAGAAATCGGACAAACTTGAGAAACCGTTTTGGGTTGGACACTGATCATTTTCTTCAGGCCTCTGGTCCCTGCGCAACAGCCTCTGCTCAAGCCATCGATGAGGAAGGACTCTCGGTCTGTAGCACTGTCCATGAAAGAGGTAACCGCGTTTGCCTAACCGCTCCGCATAATCAGTTTTTCAGGACAGAGCGTCTCCCAGGCCAAGTTGGAACGTCTCGTCGCCGATTTTCTAGGCGTAGATGATGCCATTTGCTTCTCCATGGGTTTCGCCACAAACTCCATGAATGCACCATGTTTGGTGGACAAGGTGGGTGAGAAATAGATTATCGATTTATTGGTGAAATTCAGAATTCCCTGATCATCTCGGATCAGTATAATCACGCCAGTCTGATTCTTGGGTGCAAGCTGAGTGGTGCTTCCACCCAGGTCTTCAAGCACAATGGTTGGTTATCAATTTTATGTGACTATGGTTTCTGACAGTTATTCTTGATCTCTTGACCGGGCGGCAGTTGAATAGTCACGGAGAGTGAAAAACACTTGTAGAGACTGAAAACAGTAAACATTTATCGAAATCGCACTCACAAATGAACATGTCAGTCCGAAGAAATCAAACTTGCGATATTTTCTACAAGTTCTTATACAGTACTGTACTGTGGATTTTCTGAAAGTACTTTTCTCTTGAATTACACAAGAAGCATCTGACTTTCAGACATGGAGTCTCTGGAGAACATTTTGAGAGATGCCATCGCCTACGGAAACCCAAAGACCTTCCGACCATACAAGAAGATCTTGATCATCGTCGAAGGCATCTACTCTATGGAAGGATCCATCTGCAACTTGCCAGCTATCATCGCTCTGAAGAAGAAGTACAAGGCTTACTTGTACCTCGACGAGGCTCATTCTATTGGTGTGTACACTTTGGAATCATGAACAAGAGACGTTTCAGGAGCAATGGGAAAAACAGGAAAAGGAATGGTTGAATACTGGGGTTGTGATCCAAATGACGTCGACATTCTGATGGGTACTTTTACCAAAAGTTTCGGTGCTGCTGGGGGTTACATTGCTGGATCCAAGGTTAGTTATCGCTTAGAATTTTAGGATACACGAAAAATCTTCCTATTATTTTGACAAGGTGAAAGTTCGTCAAGAAGTATCAGGATGTGGAGATATGCCGGCTTTGTTCCATTTTGTCCTGCCAAACTTTTTGAAGCACTATCAATAAAAAATAATTGGAATAGTTATGAAATGTGATGTAATTTTCAAAATCTATTGGAAAACTTCGAGGATTCGAGCGAGGTTTTTCAATTGGTCATCTACAACTCGTCTCTGTAGAGTACTAAAAACCGAATGAAATCCGACAATTCAGAAAACTATCGATCACCTTCGAGTCAACAGCCCAACCGGCTACTACTCAGCTCCGATGTCTCCTCCAATCGCCCAGCAGATCTATACATCTATGACGATCATCTCTGGAGCGGATGGAACCAATGATGGTAAGATACCTTCATTCTCTCAATATGAAAGAAAACCCAAAATCTTTCAGGAGCCGCAAGGATCGAACGTCTCGCCAGGAACTCGCGGTACTTCCGTTTGAGACTCAAACAACTCGGGTTCATTGTATACGGTAGCAATGATTCGCCTGTAGTTCCGATGCTCATCTATTTCCCTTCTATGTGCGGGTAAGTTTATTTATTCTTCTGGAACATCTCGGGGATCTTTCTTGAAAACCATGATGTCATAAGAAAATATGTGTTGGATACGTAAGAAATCAGTTGTTCGAAAATCATAGTCTAGTGTTAAATAGAAGTCTTCATTGTGATATTAGAGATTGATTAGTGTACATATTCTTTTGGGCCACAAAGATAATTTTTTCAGATTCTACGGTCGTCAAATGCTAGCAAGAAAAGTCGGAGTAGTAGTTGTATCGTTCCCGGCAACCCCAATGACAGAAGGACGTGTCAGATTCTGTATCTCAGCTGCTCATACGAAGGAAATGCTTGATGAGGTAAGGGGGCGGGGCTAACTCTGCCCATAAACCTTCTTCCTACATATAACAATACGTCCTTACAGGTTCTGAAACACGTAGAAGATCTAGGAAGAAAGTCGGGAACAATGTTCTCGCAGAAGAAACACTTGTACGAAGGCAAAACAATCGAGTGGTAATCGATGTTTTGATTATCGATTTTTGCTTAATCATACGGGAATATTGATTCAATTTTCAAAGAGATTTAGAACCTCAAGTTGATTTTACTGTATATTGGAATAAAGATATTCATTATTCATTGTTTTTGATTTCTCTCTCATTCTCCCCCTCTCTTTCTCTCTCCCTCTCTCTCTCTCTCTCTCCCTCCCTCTCTCTCTCCCTTTCTCCCCCTCTCTCTCCCTTTCTCCCTCTCTCTCTCTCTCTCTCTCTCTCTCTCTCTCTCTCTCTCTCTCTCTCTCTCTCTCCTTTTCTCCCTCTCCCTCTCTCTCTCCCTTTCTCCCTCTCTCTCTCCCTCCCTCTCTCTCTCTCTCTCCCTCTCTCTCTCTCTCTCTCTCTCTCTCTCTCTCTCTCTCTCTCTCTCTCTCATTCTCCCCCTCTCTCTCTCTCTCTTTCTCCCTCTCTCTCTCTCCCTCCCTCTCTCTCTCTCTCTCTCCCTCTCTCTCTCTCTCTCTCTCTTCCTTTTTCTCTATCCATCTATTAAAACCGTGAGAACTGAAATACTCACGTGTAACAGAAAACCACAGTAACTTCAACCCAGTGCTCATTTCATAAGAATCAAACACTCGATAACAAGTTCGTGTTTGAATTTATCATGGGTGAGTCTATTTGTGTCATAATTTCCAGTTTTCTCATTCCAGTTGTACCAAAAAAGAAAGTTGTCAGAAATAGTAAAAGAAATCAGTGAGTTTGACAGTTTTTTCTTTTTTCGGAAGTTATGAGTGAAACGGTCTAGACGTCCTGTCAAAACCTGATTATAAATCAGTTTCAAGAAAAACTGTCCGCGCGCTGCCTTGCGGCTTATTTTTCCGCTCTGGGAATCGAAAATCTACAAAGTCCAGGTAAATCCTGTCCAGATCTGGTGACTCCATGCCAGATGAAGTAGAATTCCAGCCAGGTCTGGTATAATTCAGGTTTTTGTTGTCGTCTCGTGGGTCTAATTGTTTTCGATATTTTTTCTGGATTCTGTCGATTTTCAAGTTCCAGAGCGAGCTATATTTTGAAACGTCTCCTCAATGTTACAAGTTTCCGTGAAAACCCATTCAAAAATAACCTCTTTCAGTCAGAACAAGTCGAAATCAGTAGACACATCGTGAGTTTCATAATTTTTTGTATGTTTTGATTTTTCAACTTCAGAAAAACCAAATCGGGTGAGTATTTCGAAAAATAATTCAGTTTCAGTTTATGACCTTCACATGACATTTTCAATGAAAATCTAACGGTAGTATAGACAATTTGTCGACAAATTCACTAGCGTAAACTTTTCCTGATAAATGTTCTGTGAAGGTCAAAAAACTTCTACGTCACTGTAAATTGTATCCAGATGAACAAGTCAGTCCAAATACAAGACAAAAGACAGTAGAGAAAAAGAAACCCAAGGTATGGTGGAGACATCAGAGGAGTGGTTGATAGGAATTCCTCTTTCGCTTATCTCATGAATTCTACTTTCTGCTCTGCCCAAAGCCTGTTCTCAGCTTATAGGCATCGGATTTACAGAGCCTAAATGCCGTCGGAATTATGGTGAACGAGAGGTGGAAAGCTAAATTTCATGTTCGGTTCGCGCGATGCTGCGCGTTTTCTTAATGCACACATGTACTCAACGTCACCGTTTTCTCATAAGCCGAAGAGAGGGTTTTGAAAATATTCGTTTCTCTGTAAGGTGAAAACTACTGTAAGAAGCAGAGAAACGGACAGAAATGAAATTTTGTTTTTACTCTGCTTCTCACTTTCTACGGACCGACTACCGCGTTCCGCTTTTTATTGAAATAAAATAGATAGATAGATTGATGTTTGATTCAATTCTGGCAGTCATGTTAGCGTTAAAGGATCCTCTTCAGACACCAGCTCCTACCGCCAAACCAGCTCAGGCTCCAGCGGTATCAGCCCCAAAACCGTTGTCCACACCAACAGGAGCGACGACACCTTTGACCACACCAACGACGACGACGCCACTGGTACCGCCACCAAGAACAAAAGAGAAAGATACAGGAAAGAAGGAGGCGTCAAAAGATACGTCTGCTATTTTTTCAGATTCTGGAATGGTTACAGACAAGGTAAAGACGACAAAAAAACGTATTTGGTATACACACCGGAGTATTATTCCCATCCTTCTTTTCACTTAAAGAAAACTATCATAATTTTGAAATTTTACGAATTTTTGTGGAAAGTTTGATGAGATAATAGACTCTAACATCCTGGAACTTCGAGATTATTCACTCCACAGGAAAAGAAATTATGAGCATCACAATTATTTTCAATTTACAGCCAAATGACCAAGTAAAAATGGACGATGGATATGAAGAGTTTGGTCCTGGAAAGTGACTCCGGTATTAATAAATGTTGAAATTTGATTCTCAGCATATTATTTTTTAGACGAATTGCAGATGTTCTATAGAACTCTAAACTAAAGTCTCTCTCTCTCTCTCTCTCTCTCTCTCTCTCTCTCTCTCTCTCTCTCTCTCTCTCTCTCTCTTTCTCTCTCTCTCTCTCTCTTCCCCTCTCTCTTCCCCCCCTCTCTCTCTCTCTCTCTCTCTCTCTCTCTCTCTCTCTCTCTCTCTCTCTCTCTCTCTTTCTTTCTTTCTCTCTCTCTCTCCCCCTCTCTCTCTCTCTCTCTCTCTCTCTCTCTCTCTCTCTCTCTCTCTCTTTCTCTCTTTCTTTCTCTCTCTCTCTCTCTCTCTCTCTCTCTCTCTCTCTCTCTCTCTCTCCCCCCCCCCCCCCCCAGTATTTTCACGATGATTCTCCCGACTGGAGGCTTCAATCTTTAATTAATTGACCTGAAATCCAAGTGGTGGCAGTATTGTTGTTGATACTCATGTAAAAAGCTTCATCTTTCGAAAACATGTCTACGATTTAATTCCTGTGATATTGTTTTTCAATTGTTTCAGTGCTAGATAGGAATCTAGTGATCTCGAACAACCAGTGTCGGACCTGAGACGGGTTCGGTAAGATAATTGTCATGTCGACTTGAAATAACAAAGCGGAACCTACAAAACGTTAACCTCAAAACAAACAAAATCATATCTGTTTCTAGAACTAGTCATGTGTCCGTTTCGAAACAATAATGTGTATTTTGCATTCACCATAGCGCCATGCCACTTATAAGAGTTTAATTAACTTAACTGAATTCGAATCGAAGAGACTTTAAATGACATTAACTATGGAAATACTCATCGAAGTCCTTCCAGAAAAAAAACATATCGCTTACATCATAACAATTCGATTTTGTTGATCTTTCTGATGTTTGTAAGCCCGGAAATTGGTCATCATTTTTCATTCATTTGCCTACGCACCATGCACACGTATCAATACGTCCTGGAAAAATTTGAACACACACACGTCCCAAAAGAATAAGAACGCGCACCAAGCATGGAATGTATACAGTACAAATCTGAAACTTTTCGTTGAATTTCTGCTCTTTGAGAGATTTGCTTCTTTTTGAAAAATCAAACAACTGGCTATAAAAACCATTCAACCCACGTGTTCGATTCCACTAATGGAGAATGGAATCAAACTCAATCAAGGTCGATTCATCAAACTGCATCGGAACAATCCTCGAGCAATGCACGGAAGAATGAAAACACTCATCCGCACATAGAAACTCTAAAAAATTAAAACGGGCATTAGCTGTGCATGCAGCTGGGCATAAGGCCGGTGTAAAAAATAGGTGTGGGCATTAGGCTGGGGTTGCTCTAAACGTTGATAAGCTGGGTATTGGGATGGGCATATGGCGTGCACTGGGTGGGCATAGGATGGGGTATCTGGGCAGTGATGGGCATTAGGCTGGGGTTGCTCTAAACGTTGATAAGCTGGGTATTGGGATGGGCATATGGCGTGCACTGGGTGGGCATAGGATGGGGTATCTGGGCAGTGATGGGCATTAGGCTGGGGTTGCTCTGAACGTCGATAAGCTGGGCATTGCGATGGACAACGGCTGGGCACAGGACGGGGTATGCGGAAAAAATGGGCATTAGACTGGAGTTGTTATAAACGTCGATTTGCTGAGCATTGCGATGTGCATCGGCTGGGCATATGGCGTTCACTGGCTGGGCATATGACGTGCACTGGCTGGGCATATGGCGTGCACTGGCTGGGCATATGGTGTGCACTGGCTGGGCATATGGTGTGCACTGGCTGGGCATAGGATGGGGTATGCCGACAAAAATGGGCATTAGGCTGGGGTTTCTATAAACGTCGATGAGCTGGGCATTGCGATGTGCATCGGCTGGGCATATGGCGTGCGCTAGCTGGGCTTAGGATGGGATCGCTCTAAACGGCGATGCGCTGATCGGCGAAACCCGCGGCAGGTCAACGCAAGGATGGAATGATACAGCGCGCACATTTGATCGAGTTAGCTCCGCATCTCTCTTCGGAGGATGGCGAGCGACGGTGATCATCTGATCATGGGATGTAAATCCCACCATTTTTGGAACTAGCTGTTCGGGTCTACATCTCCATGATCATCTGATGATCATGAAGATGTAGATGATCGTAAGATCTACATCCCCATGATTATCTGATCATGAAGAAGATGTAGATAAGATGGTTGTAGATGATCATCTGATCTACATCTTCATGATCAGATGATTGCGGGACTGTAGATCGGGTGATCATCTACATGGATGAAGGTCCCACAATTTTTGTTTTGGCCTTCCGAAGTGACGTGAATGGCATTGGGCATTTGGATGGGAATTGACTGTGAACTGGCCGATAACCTGAAGCAACCTGGCCGATAACCTGAAGCAACCTGGCCGATAACCTGAAGCAACCTGGCCGATAACCTGAAGCAACCTGGCCGATAACCTGAAGCAACCTGGCCGCTAATCCGAAGCAACCTGGCCGCTAACCCGAAGCAACCTGGCCGCTAACCCGACGCAACCTGGCCGCTAATCCGACGCAACCTGGCCGCTAATCCGACGCAACCTGGCCGCTAATCCGACGCAACCTGGCCGCTAATCCGACGCAACCTGGCCGCTAATCCGACGCAACCTGGCCGCTAATCCGACGCAACCTGGCCGCTAATCCGACGCAACCTGGCCGCTAATCCGACGCAACCTGGCCGCTAATCCGACGCAACCTGGCCGCTAATCCGACGCAACCTGGCCGCGAATCCGAAGCAACCTGGCCGCTAACCAGCTGGGCATGGGTACCCCAGCTAATGCCCAGCTAATGCCCGTTTATTTTTTTTAGAGAAGGAAGTACAGACAAATACAACTCCAAGTTTACGACATTGACCGACATTGAACTGTGAATGGGCGATAGGTGGACTGAATCGGCATTGGATCTTATTTTGGCGGATGTTCTAGACGGACGTACCGACAGCTCCTGGCGAGATTCTCTGACTGTGATCCCCACTTAAGGTGATCAAAAATTACCGATGTTCCGAACCACACTGCGCTAAGCGCAGTAGAAAAGTGTCGGACCAAGCAGCGAGGGGAGGCGACCAATAAGCAGCGAGTGCAAACCCCGCCCCTTGGTAAATCCCGTTTTGCCGTAGATCAAATTACAGTTACTGTAGTTGAAAATTTTTCTCGAATGCGTTTTTTTCGAAGTTCATGATAAAAAGCTAGTTACAAAGAAAAGTTACATGATTTGCAATTTTTCAATAGCAATCGGTGAAACAAATCCACTTGTTAACTTGAGAAAAATAGGACAAAAGAATGAAAAAAATATTGATGTGCGAACGCGCTCTATAGCGAATTTTTTTTCAATATAATTTTGCTGCAACGCGACTAATCGATGACGACCTTCTTTAGCTCGGTGTGCGAACTCAACAACTTCGTTGTAGATGAATCTTCATAGGAGTTCATACATTTATGAAAATGATTATTGGTGTGTTGTACACAAAAAAACTTCTCCTAAAACACGGTGAAGATCATGCTTTGTACTTACGCGTCTTAATGGACGTAGTGTAGTATCAGCTATCCCTGTGTTGAAATAACTTTGGCTTGGACCTTTTATTTCTATAGTCCTTGTTCCATATTAAATTTCATACTCTTCCTTTAGGAGCTATCTTTTCATCTCCTTCTTCTGCCAGATGGAAGGTGAGAGATTGTCACGAAACGATGCGAGCCCATAAACTCGTATACGGCTTTCTTAACGACCAGCACACAACGAGTTTCTTTGATCTGGAGTCACCAAGACCAAAACCACCTGCTTTGTTGGAATAAAACCACGAGCAACAAAAACAGTGGTGACGATAGTTTCCCTAGTCTGTCGACCATATTTCGTTGCTCGTGAATTTTATCGAAAACGGGCTAGTTTAACTGGAATGAATCTGTTTTCAGGGTAAAAGTTTCAGTAGGTCAAATTTATAACTAATCCAAGTCAACATGATCTCTCTGTTCTCTCTCTCTCTCTCTCTCTCTCTCTCTCTCTCTCTCTCTCTCCCCCTCTCTCTCTCCCTCTCTCCTTCCCTATTTCGGTCTTGTTTTTCCATCAATCTTGATCTCGCACGTACCCATTACTGCTCCGTAAATTAGGCTCCAAATCCGTTCAAAATGTGGGCGTGGTCAAATGGGCGGTCCCTCCCTGACATAGTTCTTGTTTGCGTGAGCTTTATCTACTAAATTTCAGCGACCGAACGGACATCTTCTAAAAGTCGCCCCGCCCAATTTGATGACGTCATTTCATCTGTTATTGATTTTTCTGATGATCTGCATATTGTCACAAGTCTACTGTCAGTATAACGAAGGTGAGACCATTAATTTCCAGGTTTTTAAAAATAACCCTTTTATCTGTTTTTTCAACATTATGTTGTGCTTTCAATTCACTTCTCTCTCTCTGGTAAAGTGAGTGAGTGAGTGAGAGAGAGAGAGAGAGAGAAACTGAGGGGAACAGAGAAACACATAGTATTTTACAGTTTTTTTATCTGTAGCACTTACAGATTTCTCTGTCTGCCTGTCTCTCCCACTCTCTCTATCTCTCTCTCTCTCTCTCTCTCTCTCTCTCTCTCTCTTTCTCTCTCTCACCCACCTACTATACTAAAACGTATCTTTCTATTCGCGTCACGACTCGTATAAGTAAATGAAAAAGCTTCAAACATCGTTTCGAGTGTGGGTGCAGCTAAATTGTGTGTCTATTCGAAGGGCAAAGTTCGAAACCCAAAACTCATCAGAATCCTCGTTGACCGCAGTACATTGTGTAGTTGTGCCCAGTTCATAAACTTTGGAGTGGTAACGGATACTTTTTTCGTATCATAGTAAAATTTTAGTCAATCATTTTCTTAACAATGAAACGACTCTTGAAATTTTTCGGCCAGTCATGTCATGTTAGGAAGGTTAAAGTTTTCACAAAAATGCAAAATCTTTGAACCTTGAAAAAGCTCTTTAAACTTTGCTAGAGTAACATGAATGTATGATAAATAAGTTGTATCGAGGCATACATTGGTAACTCCTGCGATGTCATTTTTCCGTGGTCGTTTAAGTACTTTGAGAAAAGTTACTAAGGAGGTCGTAAGGTTTTTTGGATAGTTTTCTCGTTAGTACTGACACAAGCAAGCTGCTATATTTTACCATTAACTTTCCAGCTATTGTGCCGTTTGATCCGATACTTATAGAAAACATGTCCTAGATCAACAACTTCTGAATCTTATTCTGAAGTTCGAATCTCTCAAAGTGTTACAGTTTCTGAATAAGTTAGAAATTTTTCAAGTAGTCCCAGCCACCCAGTTCATAGAATTTTGCTAAAGAACAAGTAAGAATCCTTCGTAATGTAGTAAACAATGGGATTTCGTCTTGTTCAAAATATAATTTTCACGGTTACTCCTCTCCTCGACCCACGTCACCTTGGAATCCTGTTGATGTCATTATTGTTCCTTCGCACAAAGACTGAACATTTTGTAATTACCAGTTACTCATCCCAATTTTCGGTTAAATTGGCTTTGCTTCAATGAAGTGTCAGGGATATCCACCACACAGTGATTCTCTACAGAACGTTTCACGAATCTTAAACTCCAAAACTTTTGGCGGACCGACATTGGACCGTAAATGGGCGACAGATGGACCGGTGGCGGGGAGAGTGCGCTGCGTGTCAAATTTTGACCGTCATTGGATCGTGAATGGGCGACAGATGGAACGGGCGACAGATGGACTGCGGATGGACGACAGATGGACCGGGTGACAGATGGACTGTAGATGGGCGACAGATGGACTGGCCGACGGATGGCCAAAACGGCGAAATCCTCAATATGTCCGCGAGTGGCTGCAATGACCTATCTAGCGCTCGACGACTTTTTAGATCGTTTCTTCTCTGCACTTCGGAGTAGGAACGATTGTAAGTCGAACTATAGGATGTATTGTGTGTTCGCACTTGTCAGTTACAACATTAGACTATATTTGAACTGATGAACCTTTAAAGGACCCATAATGGTGTGATGCTGATCTTCGTGCAAGTACAGATCCCGAGTAATTGCTGTGTGCAGCGTTCAAGAGATTCCTCACTTTTTGACATCGTCTTAGGGTCATATATAGATTCTCTAACTTTTCCTTCCCTCGTTCTCTATAGGTTTAAGTGATCCAAAAGTGATTTTTCGTAGGAACCTTATTTGGTTTTGAAGGCAACAATCGTGATTTGAATAGTTTGCACCACTCCAAATGTGGTCGCCAGCGAATTTTTCCACCAAATTTTTAGAAGGTCTCATGAATCATCAGGCCTGCATGTTTTTGTAGCTGCTACGTCGACGGATACAAACTTTTGAATGTACCAGAGTCATTGAGACCAAATTGGCGAAACCCGCAGTAGGTCGGCGCTCTCCGGATACAGGGGACGCAACCTCAAAGTAACTGTGTTGTGTTCATATTCCTTTGGGACATGATGTCCTACATGTTCAACTTCAATAATCCTCATTCCAGAATACTTCCTGGAGACACCCGAAGACTTCTTGCGACCCCGACGAAGTGGCCTTCTGTTCGGAAAACTGGCGAGAAAATGGAACACGGATAAACGCGTCGTTTTGCACTATGTATGACAACTTTTTCATGGCACATAAACTTGTCTATTTGTGTTGGTTCATGGAAAAATGTTTGAATTAAGTACGATTAATGACAAATAATGGTTTAAAGTGTAAATTTGAAATGAGTCTACAGTAATCGTTTGAATTCACTCGTTACTGTAACGACATTCTACTGTATGTTGATTTGGTTCAAACACAACTCTTTCTAGGGAGGCCAACTTTTGACCTAATAATTGGGCTCAGTTATTTAGGTAACTTATGAAGCTCCTGCTGAAACTTTGATCTATGTAGTACATTTAAAATTTTGAGGTCTTCTACTTAATTACGACAAAGTCATGAAGTCTTCACAACTGTAAGATAACCTATACGAAGTAGACTTCACTGACTCGTTGGAATAAGTAACTGTAACGGTAACGGTAGAATCTTACCAAAAAAATTTTTTTCTGCATTTTATGTCTTTAGTCTGTCAATTCCAAAATATTGAAGCATTCGAGGTAACAGTCTACATCATATATCTCAACAATTTATGTCAAAGTATTCTTCATCTGAGCTTGGAACATGAATCTACTGAACACGTAAATAAATGTTTTTCCGGCTTTTAATAATTCAAAACTGAACTCTCTGCATTGATGAGTGCTTCCTTCCATACATCTGCTGATACTCCTACCGTACCTCTGGCGGTTTCCTTCCATTCAACTCCTGCACCAATGACGTTGGTGCTTATTTTCTCGTCAACATTTCGCTTGAAATCCCTTTCACGCACTTCCAAAATACCATGTATTTATGTCCGGATCTGATCTCTATTTCGCACACGGGATTCGATCTTCGTGGATGTTTATTGGTTGGTCGTCTGCATCACATTTTTCCAGCGTTTACAGAAACAATCATCATTGCAGACCACCTCAACTTGCAGACTTGTGTTTAGGAAAAGAAGAGAGCCCATTTTTTCTGGGATATTTTTCAAAACTGTTGGGATGTTTGACTTTTGTCTCCCAGTTCAGAAAAATGAGTTAGTCCGTCATGGTTTGTGAGTTTATCCAAAAGTTCATCTTCTACTGTCTCTTCCTCAAAAACTCAGCCTTGTCGAGAATAAATCTTACTACGTTTACATGTTGAACTTCATGAAATATAATAAAGCTCAATTTTTTACTTCGATTTCCGACCCATGAGAAAGAACAACAAAATAAGATTTCATTTCATAAACTTTTAAAAATACATGAGGGAAATATGTATTGATTGAGGGTCGGAGACAAGGCAAATTTACCGGTCTTCGAATTGTCAATCAAAAAGGAAACAGCTAACAAATTCTACTTTGTGTGCAAAAAAGGATACGGTACTATGCGACAGGTCATCACCGTTTAGGTTCACTTTAACACAGTACCATTTCAACAAGAGTAATCAGTGCAATTTCGCGCGAGTGTTCACATAAAATACACCAGAAGCTACGACACAACTATTTTGATGTCATTACACAGTATGAAAGAGGATTCAGGCAAATTCTTTTTTGAAGACCCTATGTGACGAAGTGTTACCGGTACCTGACGTCGTCTGCTGTTTCTTTCTTTCAGCTTCAGATTCCTCTTTTTCTCTCCGTCTCTTTTCTTCTTGTTGGCGGACTTCTTTCCGCTTCTCCATGGCTCGAAGTGCGCCTTCTATCGCTGACTTCACTTTGGTACCATTGTTTTCAATGTCTTTGGCTGCCACGTGAACCTGGAAATAGGCGATGAGGATCGAACTTCTGCCATGAACAGAGGTGACAGAGATCCACTACACAACTTGATATTTGGGCAGGGGGTGTGTTCACTTGAATTAATGTCCCTATGATGTCGTTGTGACGTCACAAAAGTGCCTACAACAAGGCTAATCCCCAGCAACATTGAACATACTTTTCACATGGACTTTGAACAAAAATGTGATATCGGGATTTGTTGAAACTTCACTACAGACATGGAACACTTGGACGGATTGAGTTATGGAACTACTTCAAAACTTCCACTAGAGATCTTCTAAACTTGATTAAGGACATGTTTTCCAGAAATAGACGAAATAACGTTGCATACGTTACAACTTGAACTCTGAGCCGTGATGAATGTCTGAACGAGAGTCCAGAACTTTTATAATTTTCGGTGCTTTTGGAATTTTTAGCGGCAAGAGTTATATGGGAACGGCGACACTACACTCATTTTGTAGGTTCAGTTTCTTACAAAAATCCTTACTTCAGTTATTCGCTATTGACTTTTTGTGAGAGTTGGGAATGAATGACAAATTTCGAATTGAGATGGAAGAAGAAAGAAAACTGGCGAAAGTCTACAAAAGCTTTTTAGCTAAAGTGGAATAAGTTACCGGGATCACCGTTTTAAGGCTAACCCATCCCAACATACCCACTACCGGCGTATCTCTCTCTAGAATTTGTAAAAAGTCAGTTTTAAGTGTTAGCGTCAGTGACAAATATTTACAGCATATCAGGTTTCTAATATATTTAGACTTAAACTAACCTGACGCAAAAAGTATGGGCCGCCCTTGTTGACCATCCAGTTGTAGATGTACCGAGGGATATTGGCTTCTGGGTTATCTGAGTAGATCAGGATGTAGTCTGGAATTAATGATCAAGTAGAAAAACGCCTGCCAATTTGCTTTCTTAAAAATTTCTACAAGCTGAGATGGAGTAAAATACCAGTTTCTGTATTGAAATTATAAGAGTTAAAAACTATGAATTTTAGAAAAAATGAGCAAGTTTTACAGGAAACCTGTGATTATCACGATAAAAATTTGAAAAAGACCATAATTTACTCTGAATTCTGACTGAAACAAAAGAAAATCTTACCAACACCGTGGTCATCCCAACCACCATGAGCCTTGATAGCCATTTGAGACTTGTAACTGCAAACTCGAACGTTTTTCGAGGAAGACGTCGGGACTAGCTGTAACATTTTAATATACAGTGTGCGACCCGGAAAAGTGACAAATGAAATTTTCTGGGAAAATAGTTTGGCAGAAAAATATACTTCACAGATGCTTATAAGTTGTAGATGATTGTTCACATACGATAGAAATTAAATCGAGAGGGAGAGACTAGAAAGTGTGCCATTTGGTTCACAACGAATGAGAAATACATCAGAAACTTCCCTTACAACCGAAAAGAAAGGATACGGATTCTGAAGATTGGATAATTTGAAGTCAAGTTTTAGTTAGTTGACTTGGAAAACGGAAACTTGTAATTCATAGTAATTTTTGATTTTTCAAAAATCGAAAAAAAAATTTCAAAGGAAAATCACTTTGACCAGTTTTTTTTAGTTGTAGACACTTTTTTGTCAGTAAATAGGAGCGGAATCTTTTTTTCAAGTCAAGTAAGTTGGTACGGATGACATGGGGTAGTCATAAACTTCGCCTACTCGGAAAAATATTCACGAAATCCTTGAAAACTCACATCAGGCTCAACACATTCACTTTCAACAACAGAGTACTTCTTGTCATCGGAAATCCACGTTTTGCGAATGTAGACGTACTCCCTGGGGTAAAGTGGGTACGGGAACTTCGAGACCCAGCGGATCAGCTGAAAAAAAAACGATAAATAAAACGGAATGAATTTCTTATTCAGATCAGAAACATATAGAAAGCACTTCCCCGTTCAGGCCACTACAACATAGAAGCGATCCACATTGATATTTTTATTTCTCTTTTCCCTTTTTTCCTCTTCAATACTTGACACATTCCGCATAGTTCCATACGATTAGTAAAATTTCCATTGAGGATTTTCCCCGAAATAAACATTATTATTATTATAAATTATCGATTGATTGGATATACTCATCACCTCATTCTCATCGTCGCTTTGTAGCAGGTCCAGTGACACGATATTCTCATCCCAAACTCGCCGATATGTTAGATCGTTTTGAGCGTCTGGAATTTTCGGTCTTTTTGTCCCGAAATAATATGGACATCCATTTGGTTTTATTAATTTTTTGATTTTCACATTTCTTCTAAAAGAAGAGCAGCCCGAATCGTATGATTTTGTAATTTTGGTATAAACTTATCCAAAAAGCCTATGAAAAATGAAAAAAATCCAAAAACACAGAGTTACTACAAGGGTTGTGAGACTTTATTTTTATAGTTAAAAAACTCTCATGACTGTTGTTTCCTCTCCAAAACTTAAAATCCACAATTCAGTATGACATCGGTAAAACTTTAGTATGACTTTGGTCACAATTCAGTATGACTTGGGTAATATGACCGATACCGCAGTGATGACTGCGGTCACGGTCGATTGTGACCGATGTAATACTGGAACGATACGCAAGTAATACTGAAACGATACGCAAGTAATACCGAAACGACACCCAAGTAATACCTACCTACCCTTTAATACCACTCCGTATTTTAAATAATCGTGTATATAAAATTTATTCATCATAGAAAAAATGAGAATACAGTAATAAAAATGATTACTGAAGAAGCTTTGTAGATTATCTCGTGCTGGTCGTCCTCATCAGTCAGGACTTGAACAGCTTACGCAGTCCTCTCTGAAATAATGAACTTTGAACGTATATAACAGATTTCATGCAAAATTTAAGCAATGTTACTCTTAGAACTGTATTAGTTATCAAACTTCTAGAAGGAAAAATTTTGAAAACTTATTAGTGTCGAAGACTAATCATTGTCGAACTCCATGGAAAGTTTGTGTGTAATTTTTAGACCCGCCGATTTTGCAACTGGTTCTCTGCGTCATTTTTGCAACGGGTTCTCCGCCCGCTCGAAATAAATGAGTAAACATCGTTGTAGAACTGGAAAGATTACTGGTGTTAGAATTATGAATGTTTCCAAGTTGTTCACGAAAGTCTTTGAATAATGGTTAAGAAAAATAAACATTTAAAGAAAAATACTTGCAATTTTAGATATTTTTAAATCACTTGAATGTTTTTTCAATACTTCTGAAATTACTATAGAAAAAAAACTCATTCTTTTGAGAACAGGGATGTTCAGTGTAGGAGTTCGGAAATACTGAAAAGTTCATAAAAGCAACACAGTTGAGGCAGAGAACCCGTTGCAACTTCGGCGGGTCTTGGTTGAATTTTACGGGGAATATCGGGAAATCTCACCCTCCACACTCTCAAATAGTCTCCAATAGTCGCCAGCAGGTCGGGAAAGTATCTTCCCAGGTCCGATATCCACATTATTTTGGTTGCCGGGTATGGATGATCCAATGAACTTTGGTGCACCAGCTCTCAGGCTTCTTCGTCTAGTTGCACTATCATCACCTGAAATATCAATTTATTATAGGTGTTATAACTTGAAAATGCATTTTCTTGTATTTGAAAAATACGCTCTGAATTCTAGTGTATTCATCATAACTGTCTCAAAAATACAAATTGAAATCGCACCTTGTTACTATACTCCTCAACGTATGTGGACACGGCTATACGGAATTTACTCTGAGGGTCGGTTGCGTAACTCCATCCAGTTGAGTATAATGTGTGCTGTGCCGTGTAACCGTAAATTTCCTGAAAATGCATTGTAAACGTTACATCAGTTACTAACATTGCGGTTTCGGGAAAAAAATCGAGAATAGGGTACCTTCTTTCTGGATCCGAGACCTTGACCCTTTGCTGTATCAGTTACTACTGAGCTACCTTAGTCCAATGTCTGAAAGATGAAACAAACACAGCGACCGATGACCTCATCGTACGAGTCCACTTGTTGAAGGTTGTCCTAGTTCGTATCCATTGACGCCAGGGCCATCCTGTAAACAACATTATGGAATTATACATTCTACATTTTTTTTGACAAAATGACATTTGAGAAACACTCACCGAAATTATCTTGCTTTGATTCCTGGGGTCGAAGAACGGCTCGACATTTCCACTGTACGTCACTCATTCGTCACAGTGGTACCTATCCGGTTGACCGGGTCTGCCACTTTTCTAAAAATTACAACTGTAAGAAGTCGGAAGAAAGGCGGGGGGACGCTAAAACTCCATGTTCTTCTTCATATTTTACCAGAAACCATACAAACAGGAGAACACAAAATAGTAAAATATGTGTGTTTAACAAATTAACATTCTGAAATATCAACTCTCAAACTTGGCCTAACTATTTTCCTTAAAAACGAAGATTCTAAGGATTTTACTAAATCCAAATGAAACAATTCACATCAAGAAATTATTTCGTTCATTATACAGACTTAAATCAATGAAATCAAAGACCCAAACAAGTTGAGAGAAGCATGACAGAATGAAAAAAAGTTAAACGAGACGCCAAAAATGTTGACGTGTCAGCTGGCGTGTTGTTTCCAAAAACGCGATTTACGAAGGGAATTTTTTTTTATTTTTTTGCGTTATGATGCGGAACGCTTCGAAATGATGCAGAAGGCTTCGAAAACTTTCTCCGATACTGTTTCATCATTTGGTCGGTTAGTAGATATGTCTAGTATACTCACATAAAGGAAACATATTCAATCCTGATAATTAGTAGTCATCCGCTTTAGAAAATGAGTAGTCACCCGCATTCCTTCTTCCTCTTTAGAGAACATTCTCTACTATTATAACAATTTCTAGTTGTATAGAGTTAACGACAATTTTATTGATACTATGTCAACAACAAAAACAGTTTCGAATAAGAACAATTGAACAGCATTTCGAAGAAATGCTGTAAACCAAAAATTATATGAGAGTCAGTTTTGATGGCTAACGGATGCCTGCTGCTCACGTCGTCTAGTCTTTGTTACATACGTTGGATCCTTTCTTCTTGACGTTTCGATTCGCCTTCGTACAGTATTACTGAATTGTATATGTTACAGCAGAATTTTCTGGCGTATCGTCTTCAATCATGAACACAACTCATAGCATCAGTAATATCGTGATAAAATACTTGAAATAATGAAAACTTACAAATAGGTTTTGAATAATGTTGTGAATGACGATTGAAAGTGCGCTCTTTGCTCTGGCGTCACGCTCGCTGCTTTTTCAACGAGTCCTAAAAAGAAACAGTGCACCACGAGTAAATGTTGGCAAACGAACCTAAAATTTTTATGTATAGCGGGGTCGGGATATCCGTCTTCTCTTCTAAGAAAACACCCTTTGTGATGGAACCAGTGCTCTGTGCATAAATCTGAAACGAATTCAATTTTGTTATAAATTTACATTTTTAGCGGATACCTCGCGTAGCAAGCATGTCACGAAGTTTGCCCAATTGGTGCGACTCTCTTGTCCTCCCATGCTACATTTCTCGACAGCTTTCGCGACCACATCAGTTACATTGATTTCCCTTTCATCGCATTCTGCCAATGTTACTTTCTCGTAGACTGGCTCTCGGTGAGAATCAAGAAT
The DNA here is from genome assembly GCA_963978915.1 of Caenorhabditis parvicauda. Lineage (NCBI taxonomy): Eukaryota > Metazoa > Nematoda > Chromadorea > Rhabditida > Rhabditidae > Caenorhabditis > Caenorhabditis parvicauda. The sequence goes on along the minus strand of OZ022250.1, from coordinate 6,676,958 downwards.
CCCGAACTTCAAGTAGTATGCATCCTTAAAAAACTATTTTATTCTTTTCACCACTTTTATCGATTACCTCATCTACTTTTTCCAGAAGTTTAATTGGACCTTTTCTCTGTTCGCCTACCGCTTCGACTTTCCCGTTGAGAAAGTGAGAGTTGACGAAACTTACATCACATAGAAGCTGTTGGAAAAGTTCAGTTTCGTATTTGCGTGTTATCTGCACTCGCATAACTGAACTTCTCATAGACCCTAACTTCTTCAATTCGTCCGTGCTAATGCGGAAACGACAATTTCGGAAAGTTTCCATGTCAATTGTTTCAGAATTAACAACCTAGAAGAAACCTGGTGAACGTAGGATGTTTAAACAAAGAATTACCCGTATGTCGTCTTCAGTTGGCTTACCGACCACATCTTCAGTTCGTGTCCCTTTTGATGTGTCGGTAGGAACAGACTTCTGTAAACGTATAAACATTTTCACGCTCCAAAAAAAGTAACCTTCACCCCCTGCTTCTCCGCTGATTCTGCCAAATCCTTCCTCTGTCCTTCGTCGAAGAGAATGTCGCATTTCCTATCTCCCTGAGAGTCAAAATTCAAAACAGTTCTGATTTTCTTCCGTGGGCTGGTCACGCACCTTTCCTTCTTATCGTGGGCGTCATCAACTGAAAAAATTGTTTGTAATTCGTGACGGTTTCCCTGGAGCTTGAAATATCGAACAACAAAAGTGAGAAATAGTCGAAGATTCCTTTAAAGATGCGGTTAACTATCGTTTTTTAAAATGAAAAGTTGTAAAACAAAGAGAAGGAACATCTGTGTTATATTATAATTCTCACTTTCGGAATAAATCTTTAAAAAGACAAGGAGTACCGGAAAGAAAGATGACGGAATGGAAAATAAAATAAAAACGAGACTTCAAAAATGTTGACGTGTCAGCTGGCGTGTCGTTTCCAAAAACACGATTTACGAAGGGTTTTTCTTTTAATTTTTTTGTTTTTTTTTAATTTTCCGCGTTATGATGCGAGGATTAGTAATTTGTTCCCACAGATGGCTTGAAAAAATTTTCCGAGATTTTTCAATCATTTTGTCCGTCAGTTGTTTCCTGAATTACGGAAATGTATGCAACCGTTAAGAAATATTTGAAAAATTGCCCAGATTATGGACAATTTTGTATTACTGATTTTGAATAACTGTCATTTTGTAGAGTTCTCACTAATTATCTTATAGAAGCACCCAAGATCATAAAAGGATAGTCTTATGAAGTCCGGAAATTCTAGTATACGTATTATAATATAGGAGCGATTTTTATTTTAAAACGATTCGAATTCAAGCTAGTTGAAATTTATGTACGTTTCTATTGCATAAGTGGAATATTTGAAGCATGTATAGATTCATAAGTTATCTTCTACGGAGAACGATGACAACCTTTAAAAATTATCAGAAGAAAAATTGCATGGGGTTATATCACTATCATGATCTGAAGCTGAGATTCTTTGCGTCCAAACACGTCTTCATCCGTGCTCGGTTCAGCCCTAACCAAAGCTCGCCATTACATGAAACCCAAATTCATGAGGATAGAAGTCTTTCAAAATCTGAATTCCTGGTTATATCGTGACGTGAGAATGTCCGAATTGAATCAATTGAAAAGTATTTATATTCTACGTTCAGGCCATTTCCATATGTCAGTCGAAAAAGAGAGGAGAGAGAGAGAGAAAAAGAGAGAGAGAGAGAGAGAGAGAGAGAGAGAGAGAAAGTAGAAAACCGAGGCAACAACATCCTAAAGAGCATTCATACATTTGACTTTTCCGAAACTTGTATGAGTACAATAGAACGCAGATCACCGAACAGTACGTACAACAGCCTATAGGTAACATTCGAGTATTACTTTGTTAACGTTCCGGTATTACTTTGGTAACGTTCAGGTATTACGAGGGCAGAAATACCACAATGTTACAGAAGTATTACCGAACCAGTACCCAAGTCATACCAAAAGGTGTCTTTCGATACCATAGTAATACCAATCGGAATGCTGTGGTATTACTGAGGTAACATTCCGGTATCACTCTGGTAACGCTCCGGTATTACTCTGGTAATGGTCCGGTATTATGAGGGGTGGCGATACCACAATGTTACCGATGTGTTACCAAACCAGTACCCAAGTCATACCAAACAGGCCTTCTTGATACCGATGTCATACTGAATTGTGGATTTTAAGTTTTGGAGCTTTTTCATAAATCGAAAAAAACATGACGAGTAAGTTTTTTTTTAACTTTTGAAATAAAAACCATGATAAATTATGTTTCACAGTTTCTATAGAAAAGAAAAACATTTTAAGAGTCAGTCGAAATCTAACAATAACGTATCTATAAAAGAAAAACTCACCGAGGAATGACCTCGGGCTGATGTCGTGATATGTACCGACACACTTGTATTCGTACATCTCGTATGGACCTTCTATCCGACGACGGTAGGCGGTTAGATCCTTCTCTTCATACAGAAGTTCCCAGTCGCGTGGTTCGTCTTCATTGTCTAGAAATTGATTGTGACAACTTTTTTGATTTTTAAAAAATCCCATCCGTTGCAAATCTCTTTGTTCACACTTTTCTTGCACGATTTTATTCTCACCCAGTCATTTTTTTTTGGTGAAGCTCCAATAATGGTTAAAAAGTTTCCTCATGTTGAGAAGGTGACACAGAAAAATAAACAAGTGTTCTAAAAAGTTCAGACCAATTTATACAATAAAAAAGCAATACTGCGCGATTTCTGCATATTTTTTTTACCCAATTAGAACTTACTTGTCTCAATAACTTGGAAATTATATTTAAAAGTCAAGCGATGTAAAAAGCCGAAAAGTGGGATTTTCAATGTTCGAACACTACGGTAAGCGGAAACTACGAAAGAGAATAACTGTGAGAATCATACTGCTATTTTCATAGAGAAGAAATCTCACCAAACTCTTCGATCGCCTTGTTGCACATTTCATCCGAAATCTCTGCACAGAAACCTTCCGACTTGAACGAGAATCCTGCAGTTGCTGTCGAAGCAAACGTCATGTGCAACCGTCGGTCGTTCCGCATGAAGTTCCTGACGGCAAACTGGAACCTGAACTTTTTTTCTGTTTTTCATGTTTTTTTGAAATTAGACGTTAAAGGAAGTAGTTTTAACTCGATCAGTTCACATATAATGCATCTCCTTCTCTCTGTATATTTCTCTATCGCACAAAATATAGATAAATTTATCAAACAGAAGACTTGTCTATAATCGATCTGAACACTTCGAAAAAATTCTTTCATCACAGCGTATGACACATGTTGTGCTTTTAAATAAAATTAAGATATTTGAGAACAAAATGTTAGAATTAAAAAGTGTTTCACCGATTTTTTTAATTGATGGAAACCTTTTGAATCCAGTGTCACTAGCAAACCAATAGCTGAATCTGCAATATACTAATGCAGAAGATCACAATTTTCTCAATATTTTAGTCGGAATTAAAACAATCAAAAAAGGTCTCAAAAAACATAATAAAACTCACTTCTCAAGTGTAAACCGCTGCCATCGCTCTCTCAGGGATCTCATCAGAAAAATCTGCAATTTTTCTACAGTAAGAAAGTTTTATCTCACAATCATCAGTTTTAAAACTTTGATCTGAAAGGAAGAGAAAAAATACCTGAGAGTTACAAATCCTGGTCCATAGAACTCCTCTTCCGAGCATTTTAGTTCACATTCAACTGAATTCTGATCTAGGAATTTCTGGAAAACATTAGGAATAGATAGGACTCGGCTTGGCAGCGACCGATAAGCGAAAAGAATGAAAATATGAATATTTTATCTATTTATTCTAATAAAACTCGACTTTCATCGGAAAAAAAGCAAATAACCGTATGAAATATGGAAATTTGGGACAATTCACAGGAAAATTGATGACAAAATGATCAAATGTTGGTCTGGATGGTCGACTAGTCGTCTGAAAAGTGAAAGTTTGCACGTTTATGTAGTAAAAAGTGAGAAAACGAGCAGCTGATTGGGTTGTGTAAGCGTGCTCGGGTGATAAATGTTCACTTGTTTCTCTAACACCTCTAGTTCGTATGTACTCTCTCGCCTTACGATAGAAAGTTGAATGATGAAAAACCAGCACGTGGGTGCTGTCGCGGTGGGTAAACAATGAAAGAAAATCAATTTTTGAATGAAATTGAGAGTTTGTAGTTTTCAAAACAAAACAAATAAAAATTACCTTGTTCAATCTTTGGAAGAACCTTATCCAAGTAAGTGGCCAATGGCACCAAATTCTTCCTAGCGATGAGCAATTCAGCAGTGCAAGCCTGATATCAAAACTTGTTTTTTTCTTTCTGACAAATTAAGTTTTGTGAGAGACAACAATTGTCACTTAATATCAATAGTTCCATTTTTCTATTAAATATTTGAACTTTTGAAAGTAAAACTTAACAGAAAATTGTGTTTCACAGACCAGTCAAAATCATTCAAAATTCTACAAAACCAATGAGTGGTGATACCTCAGAGAAGGCAACTCAGATTGGATCCAACCACATCTAGTCTGGGAAAAACTGGAATCCAATCTGTTTTTTTGGATCCAATCAGAGCTGACTTTTCTTATTACTTTCAAATGCTCCAGATGTACTCGAAACTTGAGTTAACAGATAGATCATAATCAAACGTATTATGGAATGAATGATCCTGATGTGTCATCATGCTCCAAAACTTTTCGTGGACCGGCATTGGACCGTAGATGGGCGACAGTCGTCCCGGACATGTGTCGCCCAATTACAGTCCAATGCCGGTCCATTTACGGTCCGATGCCGGTCCGGTCCATGTGTCGCCCGGTCCATGTGTCGCCCACTCATAGTCGCACTGTCCAATTCATTCACTGTTCAATATCAGTTTGATACATTATGTGGACACACATAACTTTTGCGGGGGTATGACACATGAAATATTTTCCTTCTATATTCGGACCCCTGATATACGATAGTGGGTACCACTTTCAAGCCAAAACTGAACCTAAGTGGACAAATATAGCCCAATGTTCACCAGTTCAAAACTAGTCCAATGTTGGAACTGACATGTGCGAACACACATTACATGCTATAGTTCGGCTTACAATCATTCCTACTCCGAAGTGCAGAGAAGAAACGATCTAAAAAGTCGTCGAGCACTAGATAGGTCATTGCAGCCACTCGCGAACATATCGCGGGTTTCGCCGATTTGATCATCCATCGGCCAGTCCATGTGTCGCCCATCTACAGTCCATGTGTCGCCCGGTCCATGTGTCGCCCGGTCCATGTGTCGCCCATTTACGATCCAATGCCGGTCCAAATTTGACACGCAGCGCACTCTCCCCGCCACCGGTCTATGTGTCGCCCATCTACAGTCCATGTGTCGCCCGGTCCGTGTGTCGCCCATCTACGGTCCAATGCCGGTCGACGAAAAGTTTTGGAGATGGTTATAGGCCCATTATCAATCAAATAAAAAACTGCTAATTGGATCCAATCTGACGGCACTGGATCCAATCTGATAAAATCCTTTAAATAACTATAATGCCCCGAAGAATGATTTTCTCGCCGAACCCAAATAACACGATGAATCTTTGGTCAGCACGAGTATTTTGAAATATATTTCATTCCGATTGGAAACACAACTCTGGATCCAATCAGAGTTGACTTCACTGAGACACTATCAAGTGATTCAAATAATACTTACAACGAAATAGTAAACAGAATATTTTTTCTCTAGTTCCACCTTTCAATCTACTTTTTCGTTTAAAATTTAAATGATTATCCAACATGAAAAGTGAAACTATCATGTCATCAGAACAGGAAAAAAACGGGGAGATCGTTTACGGTCGTGCACTTTTTGAATAGCTTGCAGAATGAAAATATTAAAATCATCATAGTTTTTTAACAGTTTTAATATTTTAAAAACTCACTTTGGCGCTTGCGATGAAATAAGCGAAGAAGCGACCAACAGCTACAACTGACACTTGGTATTCCACATAGGTGAAGGTTGAGTACTTGTGATTACCTGAAATAAAATCTCCATAGTAACAAAAATTTGAGAGAACCACGAATTCGAATTCGGTGTTTTTCAATAATATTTCTTTCGAAAAACTTCGTTTCAAAAGTTTCAATGAATAATTTTTGAAAGCTGGAAAATAACGGAAAATTGAGATAATCTTCAAGGTGTAAACCTATTTCATTTTCCAACCTTTTGAGTTTTCAAAAATATGAGAAAATACACTTGGAATTTTAAAAAAAGAGAATAAAGTTGGAATTAGAAAAAACACTGGATTTGCAAAAAAAAAAACAACGGAAAATCACTGAATTACTGTGAATACAGCGCTTCCGGGATACTCAATGATATTTTTCATTTTTCAGTGAAAATTTACGCAGTTCAAACTACTTCTTTCCGCGATAGAAAATGCAAAACTAGAGTAAGAAGATATAGGAGTAATTAGAGAATAGAATAGAGAGTCAAAAATGAAAAAGCAAACCCATGTTCAACTTCTCTGATTGCTCTACCAGCATGTGATGGTTGTTGATCAAGTTCGTTCGGCCTCGGACCTCTTCACCTGGAATTGATTTCTACAAAATTCTATGAATTCTGAAAATAGAAATAAACCCGCACTTCTCTGCTAACAAGAATCAAATTGAAAAAATCTAGAATAGACATTTTGCTGGTAAAATACAAAATAACACGAAAGACAATCAAAATGTATTTTTAGACCAAACTAATTTTTCAAAAAGTCAATACAAAACTTATTGGATATACGCTATAATTTTTTCAGGTTTCAATTGGAAATTTTATGTGAACATTCTCAGCGCTTTCAATTTTTGTTTATACTTCTGGTGACTAAAATAAAACTATGATAAATTCGTCAACAGTTCCGATAAATGTTTCATGATGCGAAAATTACCAGTCTTCGCAACAACTCCACCGTCGCGATCGGTGATGAACAAACTGACGGCTCCGGGCACAGAAATCAGGTACTCTTCTAGAACCTGTGTGATGTTCATTCTGAAAGGTGGAAAATCTCAAGTTAAAAGTTGGAGGATAAATTCTTATCACGCATAACAGTGATCTGTTGATTTTTAAATTTTGAAACTCCTGGTACAAAAGATTTCAGTTGGTAAAATTTGAAAACTGTCAATTTTGGTGAAAGAGACGTGACTTTTGTATTTGAAGTGTTTCAAAAATCTAAAATTTTAAAGTTACAAGGAATAATCTCGGGCATTTCTAGTTTTCATTCTTCTACATAATATTTTACAGTAAGTTATTATTTTCAATGAGGTCCGAAAAAATTGATTAGGAATTTCAGAAAATGTTCAAATTCATCTTGAATCCTTAAATATAAAAATAATATTTTTATTATTTTTCAATTTCAAATTTTGCAGAAAGAGAACTAACTCTTCTCAAAAACAAGTATACAGTGCACAAGAACACTACAGTAACCTTTCTGACCGACTTTTTTTGTAAATTTTATTGCAATTCATGATCACAAATAAAACGAGAGATAAAATGTGGGCGGGAATTCGTCAAATAGGGAAAGTATTTACAAATAGAAGATAATAAATATGAGTTTGTTTGAGTGTTGTGAGTAACATGTGACGTAGGCTATTATGGAATGTTGCAGATTGATTGTTGTACACTTTTGGTTTTTTTCGTAGCACACCGCTGTACTCGTACGCCTGACCGCGTCGCTTAGCTATTCTTAAGAATCCCGTTGGGATCCGTCAATATGATCGTTTTCCCTTGAATTTTAGTTTCGGAGAACTATTGGGTGTAAAATTCACAGATATTATTTTTAACGAACTTACAGTTTCCAGCTTGAACCCATGAAAAATGAAGAGAAAACTGTTCGATTACATGTTTTGACAATTTTCCTGAAAATTTCCGGTCAACAAAAATTTGAAGAAGGCAATACTGTGAATTTTACGAGTGAACACGACCGGAACAGGACAAAAATGGTGCCTGCTACAGGTCGGACACCCTCTTCACACTCGGGAAACAGCGGTGCGCGTGTTGATATGCAGAATACTGCGGAAGAATAATGATAATATGTTCAGAATTGGTCAACTTACAGTTCGAATCACAAAGGTTTGATCGGATTTGAGACAGGAAAACGTTCTATTAGGAGAAAGAGAGAGAGAGAGAAAGCGGTCGGTCACAAGTCGTCGACGTGGTCTTGGAAGATGAGACGGACGTAGGGTTTTTCGGTGGCCAGAAGGGCGGTGCAGAACGGGCAAACCGGGCAGAAGCTGTTTGTGCCTTGTGGAAGTGGAATGCGAGACCAGTACCTGAACAGACATTATTCGTAAATTGTTTCACATCAACGTCCTAGAAGGTAGGGTTCTAGAAAAATGGAATTCGTAGACAATATTTTCTCAAAACAAAAGCTCACACCGTAGATCAAGAGTTAGATACTTTTTAAAACTGTAGTATCTTCGAAGACAAGGTTGTTTGAGGGTTAGATTGTATAGAAATTGAGAGTCAACCAAGGATTGTATTTTCAAAAACAAAGTTGAACTCATTGAAGAAAAAAATCACTTTTTTTCAAAAACAATTCTTTTCGAAACTAAAATGAATATGATCGGAGTACGTTTTTTTTATAAAACAGTGTGAAAACTTACATAGTGGTATTCTTGGAGGCGACATGACCACAGGGGTTGAAAGCATGGTCCAAGTTCCCGCTGTCCAGATGGAACGAGCTTTCCATTCCCATGGTTAGCTGAAATATTCTGGTCAGTAGTGTTTCAACTTTATTTATTACAAAAAAGTAGACTTAATCACGAATCATGAATCCTTTTTCATTCATCTTTGTCGACACCTCAATGTTTAGGCTTAGGTTTTAGGTTTAAAGCATTAGTTAGGTACAAAGCTAATATTTGATCAAAGTTTAAACTTGATTACAACAAAAAATTTTGCATCCTGTAAGCTTACATGTAAGGAAATTATTCATGATTCGATGATTCAGATCACTCTTTCGCTATAAGTATCAACTTTTTTTCTGTCCGTTTCTTTGTTTCCTCAATAATGTTCAAAAACCAGTTGAATAGTTTCTCTTGAGCATTTAATTCATCAATTCTTAGTTTTTCAACCTTCGATTCAGACATTTTCATAAGTCTATCTGCGTTTGTTTTGTAATGGGCAGGACCTCACCTGGATAATCCTTTCACTCTCGACCATGCAAATCGGGCATTTGCCACCGAGCTGTCCACTGGCAGTCGAATGGGTCTTCCAATTGTGCTTTCCTTGAACATGGCCGCATCGGAGGTACACCTGGAAAGATGATATTGGAAACAGAACCAAGGACAACTATTGCAAGAGAATCTCTCCGTCACTGAACTTCAATTCTAACGTTCGAAGCATTTTTATGTACTTAAGCATGAAAATGACGATACGCATCATTTCTGACAATTCATGGGAGAAAAGACTCACATATGCCTGACGACTCGACGCTCCTCTGCTGCTTCTCTTCTTCGGTATCATCAACGTGTTGAGGTTGACGGGGCATTGGGGCTTTCCTGTATTGTTTCGTTGTCATAGAGCCTTACTTCTCCGGTCAGTTTTCCGCCTTATTTTGTTACTTCAAATGCATAAACCAAAATTTCCCTTTTTTCATTTGATAAACATATCTCCAAAGACGATTTTGAAAGATCCAAACGCACCCATAAACATCCAAAATTACAAAAATTGAAAATTCATATTTTTTGAACATGATGAAAATGACCGATTCAATGAAGTTTCGATTGGACAATGAAGAAAAAACTAACCAGCATTCAATCTACCCAACGCCATTTCGAGTTCACTGGCCTTTGGAGATCTCTCCAGACCATCCGCTGTTCTCCACAATACTGTGGCTCCACACAGATCGATGAGACTGCCATCCTGCAATAAAGTTCGTGAATAATCCTGATGTTATTTTCATAGAAAGTTATAGGAACTTGCTGGAAATACGTAAATTGGTGAAATTCAGCTCGGAATATGTACGGATTTATTTATCACTACAGAAAGTGAACGCATGTTTTAAGTGGAAAAAAACTACGAGTACAACATTCCACTTGACACATGTGCTCTGAATTCTTGATAAGCTCAATGAAACTTATTCGAGTTCCTCTTCTCCTAATGTGGTTAAATTAAAAATTACAGATACTCTTGGAGTGATTGAAAAAAAGAACCTGGTTTATAGAGTGCATTTTCAAACGTAAAGATAGCAAAAGTCATATAATATCAGTTTTTGTGGTTTCTTTTGGAAACATTCAGAATATCGTGGCCAAGCTCACGGATATTGCATATTTTTCTTCTGTCAGAGTGAAGAAGTTCGGATCTAATAATTTTCAAAGTTAAAGCATTTTTTGACCGTTGCCAGAACTTCTCAGAATGTTTCAAAAAATACGCTCGTTTCAGTAATTTTCAGCACAAAATTCAAGAAAATTATATCTTACAATAAAACCTCACCTGCAGCATGTTCGTCTCTTCTGGGACATAATCACCTCTTCTGCTACTGCTTCTGGTGTCTCTTACGGTGAAAATGTCTCCATCGACGGAAACTTCACGCCACACGTACATAGGCTTGGACCCGTCCTCGTTCTCGAGATCCTGGAATGGTTCAAGATGGAATTTTGGGATTACAACTGGAACTCACATCGAGCATTCGGTTCGGGTGTAGGATCAAAACTCCGTTGGTTGTGAGTCCATCAACTTGGTTCGATGCTTTGCTCCACTTTGTGGCCTTTTCCTGATAAAAAAGATTTGTAAACTTGATGAGGTGATTTTTGAGTATGAACTTCGAAAGAATGTTAGATTCGGAAAACCAGATTTCGTTCAGATTTGGTGATCGAAAGAGGGTTTTACTTTGAAATTATCAACAAAACGTATTATTTTTTTGCGATAACTTCGAAGTTGATAAGTGGAGGTTGATCATCGAAGACATGCGGAATTCCGATTTTTGCCATTTTTCCAAAATTCAAACTGTAATTCGATGAAAAGAGGCAGTTTTACGAAAAAAAAAACTTTGCAAAAAAGTGGAAAACTCACTCCAAGGACAATATTCCTTCCCGAGTCAAAACCGGCGGCGCTTACATAAGCCTTGTTGCCGTTCTCACGGTCGATGAGAAGTCTGCATGCGTAGCGGCTGATGGTCGATGAGACGGCTCCTTTACCATGATCCATTGGTTTCATTGGTTGAGCATCGGATGAACCTGAAGAGTGATGGTAGTTTAGAACTATTGAGGTAAAAGAGGCAAAAATGGGTTTTGGAACGGTGAATACTCAGAAAATTGAAAACAGGTGTAAGGGTCTGGAGGGGGGGGGGCACTTTTCCGCAGCCTGGGAAGCTAACACCAAGACTATCGCCAGACCTGATATGAATAAAACTTCATCTTTCTTGTATTAAAATTAGGTCCTACACAATTTCACTTTTTAGTTGAGGAAAGGAGGATTTTAAAACAAAATCTATTTTCGTGTATCAGATCAAGACCATAGGTATTGTTAGCCATGTCCAATTCATTGCGCAGGTCCTTTCTTTAATTCGTAAGTATAAAAAAAATACCTGACGGAGGAGATGCAAGCCATGTGTCAACCACTGTGAAGTCAATCTGGGGTTCTGAAGATCGACCAATCTGAAACTTGGCTTTTCATCTTTAGCTTTTCGTCATTTTATTACACCCTTTCGCTGAAGTAAAGTTGATACATTATCATTCGGCACAGATGTCGTTGCTTCCGGATAAGGTTCGCATAATTATGGAAAGAATAAACAAACCTGGAACATATCCTTGGTTGGGTCATGTTCATAGTCGACCAGAATGTTCTCATCTTTGGTGTACTGATACCAGACCATGTATCTTTTCTTGTCCTTGTACGCCTGAAAGGGTCATGGTTGTTATCACTGTGGTCAAGATAAAATTCCGTCCATATAAATACGAACAGTTCTACATTTATTACTTGGCAAACGCTTGAAAGTCAAATTTCAATGGAACACGAGAAATCTCGGAAAACAGAAAAATCTCATTTTTCATCAACAAAACTTTTCAGATTGCTACTAAATCACTAGACTACCATGACGATAATTAATGTTCGTATCTTTTCGAACGCTGATGTATTCAAATTGAAAGACTTACATGATTGTCTTTAGCAAGTCCTGACAGTACTTGTACAGTTCCCTTCTTCACTCCATTCGGCTTCTCTCGTCTTCTCAAAACGATTTTCGTCTGATGTCTTTTTGACTGCACTCCGATTCGACTCTCTGGACAGCCATTGTATCTGAAAACCAGGCATTTATGGGTTTGAATTGTCTTGCGTATAATGGTTTTCATTCTGATGCCTACGAACCTCGAAAACTGTAACAATCAAAAATGTCGTTATTTGAATATGAGAAAAATGTTGTTAGACTTTCTTTTGAATAGAAAATATTGTCTGACAATTTTATAGAGGTGTTTCTGTTATACCATAGAAATGGCTGGGAAACCGTGTTCGATTCATTGTTTTGACGTTTTTCATAACTGGAAACAATTCAAAGAAACAAAGAGAATAATCTTTTTGTGTTATTGGTGAGATAACTATGTGAAAGAGTACTCAAGTTTCATTACTTTTCACTGATATGTTGTCAAAATCATGATTTGATGAAAATAGAACATAGAAAGTTGATAATTCAAAGAAGAAAAAACGAACCCAAGAAGGATCAACTCTCCATAGACGTCGCCGTCACCAATGATCGGATCCATTGCGTACTGAAAGCATCTTGGGATCATATCTAAACGGCTTTGCGGTGTAAGCGTCTTTAACGACTCTCACACATATTGTGCCTGTGTACTACGACGTACACTTTACTAGTCTATGGTGCGATGCGCACGCGTCGCGGCCGTTAACTCTGATAAGACCTGTATAATGTGTCAGACGCTGTTGTAAATATATCAAAGAATGCTTCCCACGGTCATTTATGGATTAGAAGGTCATCATTGATCAGATTTGAAATATAGTTTCAAAAATCTTGGTTAGAGTTGAACTTTTAAGATAATTACAGTCTATGTGGAAAAATGCAAATCATTCAAGTTTGAAAGTATTTTAACTCGCAAAAAGTAAGGGTGAAATGTTATTACTGTTCTGAAATGGCCTTATTGATTTTTGTGACCTAACTTATCGTATAAGGATAACGAAGTAAATCTATTATTCTTTTTATTATCATTATTAAATTTCACCACGTTCAAGCCAAAATGGGCGTAACTGAACATAAATGGAGGCCTGCGGAGCACTGGTCTTTATTCGGAAAAATGATAGTAATTCGGCCGACAATCAAACTTGATAAAATTCATTTGGAGCACCAAAAACTTTTTGAAAATATGAAGTTTTTAGTCAATTTTTTTCTCAGCAGATTTCAGCTGTGAATATCAGTGAACTTGACACCTTGAAAGTACACCTCTCCTTCCTGACTTCATTAATATCCAAAGTGCACTTTTTTTGGAGGCGCAGTCTATCAGAAAGTGCACTGGGTGTCCTTCCATGGCAAAAAAAGACAGCGCGTGCGACATTAGAGTAATTAAAAACGTCGCAATGCGGGAGAGAAGGGGTGAAATTAAAATTAATGTGATCCGAGATCACGATATGCGTACGGCAGAGGGAGACCCCCTGGAGGGCATTTTCGTCTTGTCATGAACCCGTTTTGACCCAGGCCATTGGGAGATCAAGATGCATGATTGAACACGAAATTTGAAAGCTCTTCTGTTTCTTATAGGACAACATGTGGAAAGATAAAACTTTTAGGATTAGGACCTGTTTATTGACTTCCATTCATTTATTCGTAAGAACGGACCAGCTCGTTTCAGTGAACTGGTAACAAGTTTTGTTCACGTTACAACTCAGCTTCGGCGAACAGATAAGAATCCCTGTGATGCAGAAACTGAATACCGACTTGTCCTCTTTTAGAGGAATTTCGGTTCTCCATGGCATTGGTTCTTACCAGTTCACCAAAGTTGAAATGGAACATGAATATCGACTTATACTCGTTTATCAACTCAAACCTCCATTTTTAAAAGTTCACGATTTTACATCGAATCCAGCTGTGTATGTAATTTCAACAATTAACTTTCCACTTCTGTCATACTTTATGAAACTTTAGTAATAAAAATACCAACCTCGGGAGTACTGTCACCAGCGTCTGGAACTTCTACCGCCGTGTCGTCCCAGTTCTCCGAGTCTGACATCGCGTCTGTAAGACTGTTGTGAAGAAAAAATGAAGGAGGAATTGGGTTTAGAGGCTGTAAAACAGCATAATCGTGCATAAAGAGAGAGAGAGAGAGAGAGAGAGAGAGAGAGAGAGAGAGAGAGAGAGAGAGATAGAGAGATACTATAAAGAGGAATCAATCTCAATATACCAGAAAATCACATGGTTATGACGCTGGCGGGGTACGATAATAGGCATACTAGTTATGTACCTTGTCCCGTGAAAACGAAATTTTTCGCTTTCATGTTATGTTTTGTGACTGATAAGAAATGGAGTTTTTCACGAGAACAAATGCCATCAACGAAGACATTTCCGTCTAGAGAAACCTTTTGAAATGAAAGTTTTCCTGTATTCTAATCCTTTTTGATATTTGTCGCGTCTTCGACGAAATTTGACATCTACATTACTAATCACTTAGAAGTTTCAATTTTGTGCATCAAAATAAAAAAATGTGTTCACAAAGATTCATAGTCATCATTTTCGGAGTTTTTTGAATTTTGTTCAGATAGATTTATAGAGGCATCGTTATCAGTCATATGGACATCGAAAACCATGCAGGCAGAGTTCTTCCCTATAAGAATGGAAAATATGCTCAATAGAATTATCAAATCGTTCAGAAGCGTCTTCAAATATCAAGATTATCATGGACACGGAAACATTAAAATTTAAAAAAAGGCTAAGACTATGATAAGCAGGTGAGCATAACTAAAATCTCACAAGAAGACGTAACTGTCTTGGTCGGATGACTGAAGTCTTCAACAAGATTCTACGACGGATACGCTAGGAAAAGTGAAAATTGCTGTTTTCCACACTTGGGTACATTAATTTTTCCCGTCTCTCTTTCGCTCTTTCACACAATAAAACAATTAGGAATTCATGACACTATTGTTTTGCAAGTTAGTGTGGAACTAATTGCACTTTAGGAAGAAAAAAACTCGCTGCAGTGGCCAACAAAATCGGATATAATTTTGCACAAAAATACTCAGCAAATGCACATTTTTACATGGAAATTCGACGCGGAAAACAATTAAGTCAAATTGTTTTAATTATTCAAAGTGGCTGTTTTGTGGTGAATAAATGAATGGAGTGAAATTTGGAAGAAAACAGAAAGGAATTTTCATCGGCTTCATGTGCAGTAATAGATTAGGTGGAAAATGTGAGAGAAAAATGATTTTTTCTTCAACTTTTCACAGAAAATTACCTTGTGAAATTTGGATCTCACCGTGAAGGCTCACCATGAACTTTTCTGAATCTTCATCCCCGATAATGTGATAAGGTTTTTATTTTTTATGCGAAAATAAAGCGAAATTCCCCTTAATGCCTAATTTGACTAGATCAAAAACTACCAGAGGATAAAGGGGTAGAGGAGGAGGAGGAGGAAAATCTACACTAGTGACAACAAAGACTCCCACTGCCGACCACCACTTTAATCTATTCCAGAGTCCAATGGCGGAAAACAATAGCTGTGGTCTGGTCACAACTTTGAATTATTAAAATAACTGGCGGGTTGAGAGGAATGGACTGGGCTGCCGACTCGCGCCTACCAGCAACACACGTTGGTGTCCCAAGTCAAAACGCCTGACCGCAACGCTGAAGTAATCAAGCTAGTCATATTCAAGAATCCAATAGACTCCAGAAGACTAATCCAAACCGAATAAAACCTTCAAAACCTTGCGATATGGGGTAATTGTCGCATGTCCGAACACGTCTGTATCGGACACCATTTCAGCTAATCGTGCAGTTTTTTCAATGAAAAAATAAAGTTGCACAGAAATGTATATTTACAATAATAATGCCAAATCAGTACGCTGGACAGAAATTGAAAACGATCTCAAAAAAACTATCACTACAAAATTAATTTAGAAAAGAATCCTACTCGCATTCTTTGCCAAATATGCCAATAAAAATATACTTATGATTTTTCCTCTGGAAATCAACAGAGGACAACAGAGTTTTGTTTGCGGTAGGAAATTCGGAATTTCGTAAAATTCTACATAAAAAATTTAATCAGCCTATTATTTCTTAGAAAAATCATGTAAGAGCATCGAAGTTGATTGATAAGGTTACCTGGAAACACAAATTCCAGATGAAATGATCAAAAACTGAGAGGATTTTCATAGTCTTTGGAAGTATTAGATGATCTTTGAGGCGAAAATCAGAGATTAAGATGATGTTACATGATGATTCTAAAAGCTATGTCACCACTTTCATTCTTGACGAACAGCAGAAAACTGTTAAACAACATTTCACATGGTGAAAATTACAAAAGCGGTGAGAAATTTTGGTTGAAATGAAACAATTAACCATTTTCAAATGCATTCTGACCCCTTGTATGCAAATCTACTCATGTTTATCATGCAAAGTGAGTACTACGCAAATTCCTCCTACGTTACTCGAGTAAGCAAGTGAGCAGATTTGCATTCGGCTTGTTCGAAGACATCAAAAATGGAATTTCACCTGTTCTGAGAAAATTAGACAATATTCGAAAGCAGGCTTGTGTGATATTTTGTTGCGTGGATTGGGAATTTCTCTTCCCATACAAGCTAATTGAATCGTGATCACTATATCAGGAAATATTTTTTTACAGAGAAAAATAACTTTAGCTGATCCTTCACAAAACATCATCATCGACAATTTTGCTATAGATTTATCACAAAATGATCAAAAGAAGAATTGTTCGGGTCAACGGTTCGTTTAAGGTAATTGACTTTTCAATTGTTACGGGGAAATAATCCTTTTCTCGTTTTTTTTTCGAAAAACGAAAACAAAGCCAGCCTATTAGGCGCTTATGTTGGAATTTTGTACGCAGATAGATTCCGAAACGTTGAATCCAACATTGTCAGTTTTGTTCTATTCGCTCTACTAGAGAAGAACTACCGAAAACCTTCTTGAGACGTCTTCATTCATGAAGAATAACAAACAATGTTGAAATTCATGAGGAAAACAACATCCCTGCCGTTATGACTATCACACCTTGCCCTTTCGAGCCTCTCTAACCTTCAATTAACATCAAAATCCGACAGGAGCAGCAGACAACGTAAATAATTGTTGTATAGGGGGTGTCGGATCGCGCAGTCCACATAGTGGTGTTGGTGGTCCGGTCGGTTATTATGAGCGCGACGACAACTAGCGTTGTACGTCTCACACTCATTCACTCGCTCGCTACCCTCTACTACCGAGTGTATTTGATGGTGTGAGGTCGAGTGCTCACACTCTGTCTCACCCCTCTCACACCAGTCTTATTACTATTTTCACCAACCAGGATAAAGTGTGAAGAGGGAGAAAGACGAAGTGTGCGCAATGTCTCATTCGCACTTGGGGTCATTGTCTTAACGGAAACAATTTCGAATGGAATCGTGAGGCTTTCGAGCTCACCGCGGGATACTTTTTGCGGTTATTCAAACTCGCATGAGTATACGTGAAAGATTTGAGCGGTACAGCGGTCTTATTTCTCAAGTAGTGCGAAACGAGTACGAAATTTTTCCGAAGGGGGCGGAGGAAAGTATTTGTGGACGGTAAAAATTGTTTTAAATTCAGATTTTCATGACAATCAATCAAGCTGAAACTATGACTAACACGAGTCAGAATGGCCAGAGCTTAATCAGGAGGGATAACTGTCCTGGGTCAGACACTAACATCGTCGCTGCGACTCGCATCGAAATTAAGAACGACTCGTAGCTTCTCGTAAAGTGTTTTGGAAAATTTCAATTTTTTCTGCTATTCTAGTGAAATTCGTAACTTTAAGACTAAAAATTGTTAGAAATGGCAGATTCGTACAAAAAGTCGGCAGACTCAATTGAACGTCCGGCGACATAATTTCCTCCTTTTCATCATGTTGCCTTGGAAACCACGGAAATTGGATGAATCATGGGCTCGAAGGCTACAAGAGATCGCTGGGTTAGAGTGAATGAACCTTGATTTGTTCAACTTCCCTCTTTGTTTCGTGCACTTTTCGAAGTTTCCTACACTTTACAGCTTTCGAAAGTTCATAGAAAACTCAATTTATGACAAAAAAGTGTGTGTGTGTGTATGTGTGGTGATGTTATAAGAGGGCAAGTGAAATGTGAACGACGGATTGATATCAAAGACCTGTTGTCAGCTGAGAGAAAAGGTGGCTCGATTGATGATCAAAGTTAAAATTGTTGCCATACTTCCCCTTTTAATACTTTGATGGATTCAAGTGATGTACGGGAAATTCTGGTTGAAAGGGATAGATACACATAGCCCAATCAATGAAGCATACCGCATTTTGTAAACTCGCTGGCTATTTCAGAACACAATTTTTTTAAAGGTTTTTGGACCGTTTTTCTTGAACTCATGAAAATTCTGCCAGATAAATTAACACAACTACTGTAAAATCCAAACAGCAATTCTGTTCATAACAAATATTGTGGGAAAGTATGCTACTATCAGTAAGGGTTGAAAGCCACTCACACAAACTTGTGAAAAAAGCATTGAAAAAAGAAGCAAGTATTAAACTTGTATCGTGAGAACCTAAGTTCTACCACACACGACGATAAGAGCGAGGAGGTAACACTATCAACTGTTGCCAGTGTGAACGACACAAGAAGACTCAAGCAAGCGGATATAAAGACACTGTGCGAATAAAAGTCATGCACACAAATGTGTACAATAGGAGTTCCAGGCGAGTGCGCGAGAGGCGTAGGGAGTGAGAGATGAGACTGTATATAGAGAGAGAGGGAGATGGGAGTGAGAGAGAGAGAAAGAGAGATGGAGCTAGTCCAAGTGTTGACTCGCGCGTACGTTGTTGCTGTCTACAATGGGGAGAGACTGTGCGCAAAACGCGTGAGTATTCTATGACACAGGAAAGGCGAGAAATTGTATCCATGTTTCCTGCACTGGTGGTGATGGTATAGTGCGCGACTCGAAACTGTCATCCCCTGTTTGTTTTTTTTACTGGGATTAGTCATAACTTTTACATACTTCTCAGACCTTTTACAATGGCGATCGATTAACCACCCTTTACCCAAATAGGTCAATGGGTAACGGAATGAGAATTGGGGAGGAAACTTTACCTCTTTTTAGACAGAATATGTAGGTAAACACGTTTCGTTTCTTTGGATCAGAGAAACTTTGGATTCACATTCAAAGTCTGTGTGAAAAGAATGATAAATCGAGAGATAAGAGATCAATGGTTGAAGTCATGTGAAAATAATACTCACTTCAACTGAACGTCATTTTTCGAAGGTATTCTCTATATAAAAAACATACAAACAATGTTGAGGAAACAACTTCTGTCATTGTAGAAGACAAATTAATTGTGTCTTTAGATTCCTTCTGTTTGGTCATGCCAAACAACTACCAGTAGGCAATAAATTGGTGAGCAGCTGATAAGGCAATGGTGGCAGCTGGCGACTACATCAAATGTATTAATTACCCATTGTTTGTTCTAATTGACATCTTATTCACTTTGACATTAGAATACATGGCGAAGAATTAAAATCTCGACCTATATATCACTTGTTCAGACATCTTAACCAGTGAAGTATGGTGATAAAATATTAACCAAAACCGGCGGCACTTTCAGGTCACCCATTAGTGCGCAGCCAGCCAACCCGACTCGTTTTTGAGTGTTTTCGAGGACTGACGGATAATCGCGGCCTGTGAACGGGAGGTGATTGAAAATTGTTCGGTAAGTGCACAAACGTCAAAAACAAGTGTGCTCAGGGGTAAAAAGAAGAATTTGATACTTGCACACTTTGGGTTGCTAGACCAAGCGTTCGGCTTTGAATCGCAATAAGAGGTGTTATTTCATTAAAGTTTGTTTTTCATACACTTAGGTCTGAAGAGAACCCTAAAAAGCCCTGCAGAAATAGAGAGCAACAAGATCAGACTCGTTGACCAGCCCAAATTCGTCATTAGAAACACGAGTTCATGACCAGTCGGGTACCTGACACCTCATGCAGTTAATGAGTCTTCCCTCATGAGAATTCATGTGTTGACGTCAGGGGCCAGTGGATAGCCGAAAATAGTGTCAGCGAATCCAGTCGAATGGGGTGCATAGATGAACGAGAATGTCGGAATTAATCGCCGGCAAACGGTGCATCTGATCGGATGAATTGGGTGCAAATCTAATGTTAAGATTATTTTAACAAATTGCAAAACAATTTTGCTTTTTAATGAGTTAGAGTGGAGATGTTCTGTAAAAATGTATGAAAATCGACTTCTGAATATTTCTAAACGGATCTAAGTTCGTGGTGAAATCAAACGAATTAAAACGGAACACAGCGTTAGTCCTGTCTAGAACAGTTGACCGCCACGAGCTTCTTGCGAATATAGGAAACTGTGAAGGGTTTTATGAAAAATATTTCGAATTCTTAAGGAACAATATTCATTTGGTAACCAAACGAAGGAAACCAAAAGTCCGTAGCTGCAGAATTATTTGTGTTCCGAGCGAATTCGAAATGTTCAACAAAAGGCGTCATAGACATACAACAGAATCATGACTAATTTCAATGAAGCGCGTTAACTAATATTCGTGAGACTAGGGAGTCTGCATAATTCTAGTTGTTGTGCACACTGCTGTAACATTGGTTGGATAGTTTCAGACTGAGAAAGGACACATCGATAGTGCTCTGAACTGCGATCGTCCTCTTTCTTACAATATTTCAATTGTTTTAATTTAAGTAGTATTAAAAGAGCTTTTTGCGGTTCAGAATTCCAACCAATTTCATTCAGAAACTTTTAGATCAGTTCGGATCAATTTTGCAAAACTGTAAACACCAGTCTCTAGTTTGTGTTCTGCGAACCTGTGGAGGTTACGATATTCAACCAAACAAGGATTAAACGGATTTAACGGAATTAGAATCAGTGAAATTTTCAAATTTCAACGAACACCGGTAGAAACGGAGAATCGTTCATTTAATGGTTGAAAGATTCATTAAAAGGTTTTCCTCGTAATTACCCGTTCTACGAACTACTTCCCGCGCGCACATGAAAAATTAATCATTGAAGGGTCTGCTCATCTGGCGGCAAGAAATCCTTCGTGATTCAGCGAACCACTGGACCGCTTATCACGTCATTGTTAATCTCCGGCTCTCTCTCTCTTTCCTTCTACCCGTGTGACCAGGGACGTAGGAACGGTTGTGATGAATGTGGAAGACGGATCGAAAAAGGCAAAAATAAGACTCTCTCTCTCTCACACACACACACAACCAAATAATACAATTTGCATGTGGATAATTTGGTTCTGGCGGGAATTGTCTTCCCTTCGTGCACTTGACGTGGCTGCATTGAAGAGTCAAAGCTCAGGCACCAAAACGGCGAATTACAAAAGAATCGACATGAAGGAGAACAGTTATGCAGAACTGACAACAAAATCTTGTTGTTTAATCTGGTTTTATAGTTTTATTTGAAAGCGTAGATCATTTTTCGAAAAAAAAAGAACAATTGAACACAAAATATCGGTTTGGCACTGGTGCATTTAGGATTTGGGCATGGCCAAAATGTTCACTTTAATTTTAGAGTTGGTAACAGGTCACCTCCACAGTAACAGCTGGTAACAGCTAGTAACACAAGGCAACAAAGAAGAACGAGATAGATGCTACTACAAAAATACCAAATAAGGAGTATTTCGAAGAGTTGGATGTAATATCTTTCCCTTGGGGATGATTTGAGCAATGACTACATTTTCCCTTTCGAAATATGTGTAGTCAGAATGTTTTTGAGCGTGAAATGGAAAGCAATGTTCCAGGTATCACCTACAGTATGATGTGACATGTTAGTGTAAAACCCTATAGGGAAGGGAGCTTGACACGGTGGCTACAAAAATATTTCAAAGTGAATATGCTAAGTCAAAACTGGGAGTCAATGAGCACACCTTTTGGCCACTCGCGAGAGTCCAATCCACCTAAAACAGAACAAGTGCAAGACCCTCGGAGCAAATGAGCCAATTTGGTCTACATAAACTCACTCTCGTGCTATTAGGCGACACAAAGACAAAGGTTGAATATTCGACGAGAGTGTACTTTCGAATGGCCAAGGGCACGAATGAGGAATCAAATTTCCTTATTCTTAGTTTCTTCTGATCCGAAACGTCCACCAAGCTGTGGTGTCTGATTTCAATTGGTAAAGATGACGGAGAACGAATTGGTTGAAACGGACGAAGGAAATTCTCAGAACTACAAAAATCCCGAATTTATGACTCATTCAAATAAAGTTGAACGAATCTTACTGATGGAGTGTCCGACACAGGTCGCACACGGTAAAATGGCTATTTGTGAGCCGCTGACCATTGAAATAAGCGCGGTGCCAGTTTGAACCTTGCAAGGGGAGCCCAGATTGTTGTGAAATTCCCCCGATGCTAAGCAACCACACCGCGCACAGCGGACGCCTTTTACAGAACTGGGCCAGCGGAATGTGAAAAACGCCGGAAGCTCTGCTTACTCATACGCATACGGTAATTAGTTGGATAGTGATGGGTAAGTGACCGAGTTGTCGATAACATATATGTGTATATACATGTATGATAGGTTGACAAGTGACGGGAAAGCAGTTGAAAGTTAATCCGACAAGCCAATGCACAAATGTTCTGACACTTAGCGGTTCCTCTAATGTAAGACTGAATGAAAATTTTAATCATTTCCTTTTGAGTAATGGAGAAAGATTAGGAGACTCCTAAACAAGATGATTGGAATAGTTTTGGAGTACCAAAGTGAAGGAGTATTTTTCAAACAGAAATATTCCATTCCAGTCTGAACAGCTGTATTGCTGATTCAAGATTTTGAACGGTGAAAAACAGCATAACAGAGAATCTTATCACTCTTATCTGCTATGTTATCTTAATTGAAGTAAGAGAAAACAAGAAGAAAGCTAAAGCTAAAACGTACATACAGTTATGCAAACGGTGGCAATAAACTAGTTCTTTCTGTTGCAAGTAGTGACCGCTCAGACGAACGCCTACCAGCAGTTTATGTTAACACAAAAGAGAACGTTAGTCATGTTGTTGCTCAAAGCTATACGAGTGAGGCAAAACGAGAGAATATTGCGTTCTATAGAAAAGTGCTAACAGAGTAGAGCAGCATTCTAAGAAATGTCTGACATTCTACATCTGCCAAGGCCATTCAGAACCACCAACCACCTGGCTGAACAATTTTCAATGTGATTTCAAAAAGAAACAGATGGTTGATGGCTATCTTTACTATGGAAATGAACAACAGCCCAAAACAAGTTGTTTAGCAAGAACTCCTGCCAGTGAAAACAACAGTATCAAGTTTCCATTATGAAATAACGAGGCATAGGATATCATGATCAAGATAGATGTATATGGAGTGTCAAGTAACCAATAAAAACAGCGAAAAGCCATTAAACCCATTAAAACGAGAAAAAAAACGAAATTTAAATGGCGTCGTATTTACTGCTCCTTGTGCATTGAAATTTGTGTGCAACATCTCGTCGATTTAATTTTTGAACTTATTTTTTTAAATTTCTTCAGCTTTTGCATCAATATGAGCATACGTTTGCTTACCTCAAGAATACCTGTTGGTGTTTCACGACGGCTGAGTGCTATCAACTGTGCTAATGAACCCAGTACTTCGGAAACATGTGAGATTTGTAGATTATCTGAATAAAATTTTTTGTAGCCAAAAAGAAGGCACCAACGATGTCATTTGTTGATTATGTGAAAAGCACATATTCCGAACAACTGGTCAGACTTGAATCCTCGATTCTTCAAATGGAGCAGGATAATCTTCAAAATTCTGCGGTATTTTTTTTTACAGTCGTCACATTTAAATTTCTTTTTCAGAATCCTGAAGCTACGGAGTTTTACAAAAAATTGTCATCGGCATTACTCAGCGACAAAGCGAAGTTTATCAAAGTTGGTTCAAGCGTCTATGGTTTTATGAATAGAGATTCTGATACTGATTTTGTGAGTTCTTTTTTTCTGGTTTCGTTCAAAAATAGTGCAGGTATTCTTCCCAACAGCAAAAAACAATCGATCTGCCTTTTTGCGTGATTTTCACACAAATCCAAGCTTCAAAATGTTGGTTTTTCATTGATTCTCAGATGGGATAATTATTTTCAGAAACTTTATGCATACCTTTTCAAAGTTGATTCGGCGAGAGAGCAAGCGGTTGGGCATTCCAGTGCTTGAAACCGTCGAACTTCCGAGATTGAAGGTATGCAGAATACGAGTTCTGAAGTTTGATTTGTATTCCAGGTGCCTTTGCTTATTGTTCGTTTCGAAAATGGAACGAGTTGCGACATTCAATTCAGTGAGGACAATTTCCACGCGATCCGGAATACTCACATGATTCAATGTTATAATCAGGTATTTCTCTAAACTTCAGTTGGCGACGTTCAGTTTGTTCCACTTACGTGAAACTAATCGAACTGTTCAACAGTGGTACTCAAATTTCTGTCCTAATGCTTACCTTATCTGAACAAACTTTTGAACAAAGTTTAGAGTATCTTGATTATATACGTATGAGAACGGACCGTGGAATCAAATGAAGACCGAATAGCGTTGTCTATTCTAATGAACAAGGCTATTTGGTCAGCTTATAGGAGTCGGATCAGAACGGTCTAAACGCGATCGGATAGGTTTTGTTAACGCGAAGATACGCAGCAAGTTTTTAATTAAGTAAAACCGCGCGCTGCTGCGCGGCACTAATTTTCTTAGTTTTCAAAAGCAAACGTGTCCTCAACGTTACCTTTTTATCGCCTAGCATTTCAATTTTCAAAAAATGGAGCTTGCTTGAGGTTCCAAGTTGTCTGAAAGTTCACGTTTTTATTGAAAGACGTTTGTTAACTTTTTCGTTTCATTACGTTCTTTGTTTCGAGTATCAAAACTGGCATGAGAAAACGTGACTAGGGCTTGTATTGAATTAAAAACGGGAATGTTCTCAGTGTGATCCTCGCTTCGCTAGCCTTTTCCTCTGGGTGAAAACGTCGTTCGATCGGTTAGAAATCAGAAACAGCAAGTTCGGACTTCTATCCTCCTACCACATCTTGATGCTCGTAGTACACTTCTTGCAGAGTGAACAGGTATTTACTATCTCATATGCTTGATACGAGAGAATTTCAGTCATTGACGCCATGGCCAGTACTGCCGGTACTTTCCCAGTCGAATCCCGAATTGATCGCGAAAACGGTTCCCATTGAGAAGATCGTTCGAGATATCGAGGCGAAAAATTGGCCAAAAATAGGTATTATTTGGTTTAATTCTTCAAAAAATCCAAACTTAAACAGTTATTACGAAAAAGTGTACTGAATCGTTTCAATTAAGAATCATTTTTTCATTTATCTTTGTCGACACCTCAAATTTTAGGCTTAGGTAAGGTTCAAAGCACTAGTTAGGTACGATGATAATATTTGATCAAAGTTTAAACTTGATTATCACAAAAAATTTTTTCACCTTGTAAGCCCTCCTTGAGGAAATGATTCTTAATAGAAACGATTCAGTACACTTTTTCGTATTAAGTAACTTAAACATTCAATTCTCAGAATGAAGGTTAAAATTACTTTTTTGAGTATAAATAACAGATTCCAGAATGGAAGTCGCACAATACAATGACGGTATCAGAGCTGGTTGTGAGATTTGTCGATTATTACTCTCACTTCAACCCGGTGCAAGACTGCATTTACATTTCAAAAGGAATGGTTGCGAGAAGGTTTTCTCACATTTCTATCATTTTTTGTGCCATTCACTTACAATTCTGAAAAATGACAGAAAGGATGATATTTGAGATGGTTCTGACATTTTTCCCTACACAACGCAATCAATATGACAGTTTTTTATTATTTGGAAAAAATCACACAGTTAGAAGAAAAATTGGGAAATTTCGAGTTTTTCGATGATTTGAAGCGAAAACTTCCAAAAATATAAAAAAAATCAGAGAAACAACATTTTTCATAGCTTCTTCGTTTCTCTCTTTCGCTTCTCCCCCCCTCTCTCTCTTTCTCTATTTTCGCTTCTCCCTCTCTCTCTCTTTCTCTCTCTCTCTCTCTCTCTCTCTCTCTCTCTCTCTCTCTCTCTCTCTCTCTCTCTCTCTCTCTCTCTCTCTCTCTCTCTGACACCGTTTCTTACAGAAAACAAGCGATAGGAGAAGCTAGAATCCAAATTATCGACCCATATTCCAACTACACTGTGTGCAGATCAACCCACGCATCCGGTGCCTTCACAAATGCTGTCAGTTTCCTGAAGAATTCTTTCAAAAAAGGTATTTGGCTTGAAAACGACAAAATTCCAATAAACACCTACAGGACTTCTAATCGACACATTCCCCGAACTCCCCGAAGCTGAAATGTTCAAGAAAGAAACCCAATTCTATTCATGGAGAACTCAAATGAGCGATAGGAAAATTTTGTAGAAATGAAGTTTTTGTAATATTCTTATGTTGATTAACACAAAAGTTGAAAAACTTGAATCCGAAGGTGTTACGGTAGGAAGTTGATACGGTATCAGGGAGTATTATGGTAGGAAGTGTAAACGATGTCAGGAGGTATTACTGTAGGAAGTTTACAAGGTATCAGGAGGTATTGCGGTAGGAAGTGTATACGGTATCTGGAGATATTACGGTAAGAAGTGTATACGATATCAGGGGTATTACGGTAGGACGCGTGTACGATATCAGAAGGTATTACTGTAGGAAGTGTGTAAAGTATCAGGAGATATAACGATAATTAGTGTATACGATATCAGGGATATTACGGTAGGAAGTGTATACGGTATCAGGAGATATTACGGTAGAAAGTAAGTTTCGATGGATTTCAAATTCTCTTTCTCTCTCCATAAAACTGACCCTACCGAGCAAACGTGATAGATACAGAATTAACGTGTCCTAACTACTCCATTTCAATAAAAATGTTAACACATAGCAAATTCGAGTTCAATGTTGGTGAGTTGAGAACTGCAAAAGACTGCAAGGTTATACCGTACCATCTCAGGCAACCAAAAAGAAAACGTTGAAAAGCTGCGTCTTGCTCATAGTTTTGCGAAACAGCTTTGTGTCAAGTACGGTGTATCGTACTCGTCGAGAGCGAAGTGAGTGCGAGTTACTGTAGTTTTATGCCTCTATTTTACAGTAACCGATGGGAATTGTCCACCATGAATGGGATGTACGACCGAATCGAGTTTGAGCAAATGAGAAGGTTGTTGATTGTGATGCGGTTGATAATGGAAAAGTTTACCTAGGGAGTACGAAGTGAAATTCCCAAATTATGTTTCTGAAGATGTAAGAGCCAAGGCAAGACATCTTCTGAAAAATATGCCGGTAAGCTCTCTCTCTCTTTCTCTCTCTCTCTCTCTCTCTCTCTCTCTCTCTCTCTCTCTATCTCTCTCTCTCTATCTCTCTCTTTCTTCATAAGAAAAGATTCCTTCCAGGTCAATGAAACACCATCAGAAACATCCGTTGCCAGCGCAGTACCATCGAGTTGGGAGTCACAAACGAACATCCAGGTGACCATCCTTCCCCCCCCCTCAATCATTCGGAAACATCTTCAGACGTCAACCCTTCACGAAACTGCCGGCACCGTCCCATCAGAATTCCTCTCTGACACAACTCTCTTGTCGTCACGCGCTCCAGCTGGCGTCGTCGGAAAACCCAGGATCCCATTGACACCCTTCATCAAGGTGAGCTGTTTTGGTGAGAACCCAATAGTCACCTCTTCAGGAAGCGGCCCCACCAATGAACTACGATCCGTTCAGCCAGTTGAAGAGAATGGATTTCACAAGATTTGTCGCTGATGATACGGTATTGATAGGGGTTCCATTTCACGTGGTAATAAACTAGCTGTTGAACCTTCGCTGCGCTCAGGCGTTCCGCGTGTTTTTTTGGATGCTCGTTTTCGTTGCTATCGATTAACTCAAGTACAGGAAATAATTTTTCTCATGTAAGCTACTTTCTCTCAAGTTTGTTTGTTCCAGGGGCTGTGCCCCCGTGTTCCCCTGCGAACGATAAATTTTTCTACTCCCGGGGGCTTCGCCCCCTGGGAGATCAAGTGCACAAAAGTATTTTTTTACTCCCGGGGGCTTCGCCCCCTGGGAGATCAAGCGCACAACAGGGTTTTTCT
The DNA here is from genome assembly GCA_963978915.1 of Caenorhabditis parvicauda. NCBI lineage: Eukaryota > Metazoa > Nematoda > Chromadorea > Rhabditida > Rhabditidae > Caenorhabditis > Caenorhabditis parvicauda. The sequence goes on along the minus strand of OZ022250.1, from coordinate 6,648,706 downwards.
ACTCCAGGGGGCTTCGCCCCCCGGGAGACCAAGCGCACGAAAATATTTTTCAACAGTATTTTCATCTCTAAACTTTTAATAGAGAAAAAGGTTTCACTTGTAGGGTCAAAGCAAAAAGCGAAAGAAAAACACCGGACAGGAAATGATCGGGCTTCGAGTAGATTAGTAATCGACTTCTCTGCCACTGCGCTTCTCCTCAGGGAAGTAAAACCAGATTAGATCGCGAAATTTCCAAATTAGATCTAAATTGATTTGGCCGATACCTACGATAACTACTTTTTCTGGTAGAGTAAGGGAATGTAAGAATACGTTTTTCTCAGTTTTTGAAAATTCCACCTCTTTCAGAAGTTATGCCACGAAAAAGATGAAAATAGGCAAATTAGATCTATTTTCCAAAAATAAGGTAAATTAGATCTAATTTGATATGGCCGGAAAATCCGAAAACTACTTTTTCTGGTAGAGTAGAAAATTATAAGAATACGTTTTTCTCAGATTTTGAAAATTCCTACTTCTTCAGAAGTTATGCGGCGAAAAAAATTAAAATAGGTAAATTAGATCTATTTTGATCTAATTTGCTAAATGAGGTAAATTAGATCTAATTTGATATGGCGGGAAGGTCCGAAAACTACTTTTTCTGGTAGAGTAGAAAATTATAAGAATACTTTTTTCTCAGATTTTGAAAATTCCTACTTCTTCAGAAGTTATGCCGCGAAAAAAATTAAAATAGGTAAATTAGATCTATTTTGATCTAATTTGCTAAATGAGGTAAATTAGATCTAAATTGATGTGGCTGACACATCCGATAACTACTTTTTCCGGTAAAGTATGAAATTATAAGAATACGTATCTCTCATTTTTTGAAAATTTTACTTTCTTCAAAAGTTATGCACACTTGAAAATTGCAGTGAGTAAACTAGATATAGTTTCCTCTAATTCATCAAGGGAGACAGAATTAGAGCATAATGAATCTAGTTTACTGAATAAAAGTTTGAATCGTAGAGAAAAGTATGAAAATTAATAGTACAATGGGACCGACCTCTTTGCTACACCTAAACTTATGAGGCAAACTTTTGGGTGAGGCATTTTCATTTCTAAGGTGCACATCTAGCAAGGTAGAGAAATAGAAATGTGGGGTCCTAACTTCAGCATGATTTTATACGTATTGAATCTTTTTGCGCCCACAATCTTCAACGATATTTGAAGCTTCGTACTTTTTCTTCATTTATTTATCGCGATGAAGAAATAACACGTTCTTTTTTGTGCTGTGGTTATGACTAGATGTTTGATAAGTAGTTTAGGGCTTCACTTTTATTGTGAACAGAAATCACTCGATTGTAAAAGCGTAGTAAAAAAAAGTTGGAAGTTGAAAGAAGGAAAAAAAATTACAAGTTCTTAACCCATGTGCAAGTGTGCTCCTACGCTAATCTCACACGTTTCTTTTTTTTTGAATTCTCTTCTTCATTTTATCACGCGTTTTCTGCTGTTGTTGCTTTATTCCAATGTTAACTAGCGAATTCAAAGTTACAAGTTTGCCTTATTCGAACTTTTGAGTTTAAAAATGCTTCTGTACGTTTTTGGTGAAGCCAGTTTTTCGGCCAAAAAGAAAATTCTCGGTTCATAATCATTTTCCTCGCAATTCGTCTTTTTGATTCGAAATATCTCAGTTTACAGAGACGACACGAAGAGAATATGGATAGAAATGGTCCTGATACAGACGAAACGTGAATGGTGAGTTTTATTCAACATTCTTGATGCGACAGTTTCAATTAAAAGGACCTCTTTGATTCTCCTTCAAATCAGAATACGATTACAGACATTGCCCCATGTCAAAAGTTACTTACATCTCCGCAAAGAACGAATGAAGTAAGATTCCAGCCAAAAATTGGCGAATGGAAAACGGATAAGGTAAGTCATTTGATTGTTTGATATGAGATGTTCTATGAAGTTACTCAAGCAATAATAATTTTACAGATTCACAGGGTTACATCCACTCTACTACCACTGGAGGATTTTTCATGTAACTAAACCAGTGAAAGGGTATGATTTCCAGTTGAGTTACCTCAAGAAACAACAGAATTTTCAAGAATACTTCGTCCCCCTTATCGTTTTTATGACATCTTTCTGACTAGAATATGACGACCATTAACTGACACGTGAGATCTGAATTAGCTAGAGTATTCGACTGCGCTGGAATCATAGTTGAAGAATTAAATCTGTGAAAGTTTAGAATATGTAGGAAAATAAATTTTTGCTTTTAAACGAGAGAATAATTATTTAAAGTTTGATATGATGATCACTCGCTATCAAAATTTTGATTTTTTCACGCCGAACAATTTATTCCCGATAGTTGAGTTGAGGAATCAGTTTTGTCTTCAGTATTCAATGTTCAAATTCTTCTTTCACGTCTTCAGAAATAGAGTGTTTCGCGCTTTGATAAACCACTTGATACCTATGAAAAGAAAAATTCAGACTCTACGTGCAAGTTCTACACGAAGATGGTACTGATACAACTGGAACCACGTTCTGAGAAAATGGCTGGTGGTCTACGCAACTTCAACTCCTGATTACACCAAAAAAGCTGAGGTGAATGAAACATAGTTATTTCGATCTAAATATTTCTATTCCAGATTGTCAAAGAACAGCAAGGACATGACGACAATTACAAACATTTTCATGCCTATTTTTGTATTTATGTTGTCATATTGTGTTATTTTAGATGAATTTTCCATATTTTTTTGTTTTTATTTGAAGGTATTTTGAGAAAAAAATGTTCAGAAAAAAGTAAATTAGATCGTGAAAAAAGTGAGAAAAATCGCGAAAAAACCAAATTAGATCGTGCCAATTCTAATTTAATTTTTTCACGATCTAATTTGGAAATTTCGCGATCTAATTTGGTTTTACTTTCCTGAGTCAGACATGACGAGTTGCATCAGATCTGGCCTGAATCGAATCAGATCTAATCTTGACCTCCAATCCCTTTGAAATTTATGCCATTAATAAGGGAATCATGTGGGTAGATGTGTGTTGAAATATCAGTCCGAAATTCTACCGTCTTCATAGAAAAAAACGAAAAATAGAGAAAATGGTCGAGTCAGATCTGGCTCGGTCACACCAGATCTGATTCAACTCTTCAAACTGGCGAATAAGCGCTACAAAATTGATCGAAAAAGTGTATGAAACGAACTTTAGACTTCTCTAGACACTTACTCTATCGTTTTAATAGATATCTGGAACATTTTAAACCAGTTCTTATTATCTTACCACCCCATTCAGAGTGGCGAATCAGATCTGCTTGAAGTCGAGTCAGATCTGGTTGGATCGAGCCAGAACTGACCAGATGACTCGAGTCATAGTTTTTTCGATGAATATTATCTGTTTCATAAGACATTCTTCTCGAGAAATCGAAATTCTGGCATTTTCAATGACTTTTTGAAGAAGTAATTAAAAACATTTTGGTTTTAAAAAATTCTTTTAGACTACTATATCATCTTTCTTCTGCTCTGATCTGCTCAGTGAATGTCATAATTAATTAGATTTTTTGATGGTCATAGTTAGCAAGCTTGGAGTCGACACTGACGTTTTTGTTTCCATGATCATGTCATTTGATAGGTTCTCAACAAAAAATCATACGCATGCGAAAAAAAACCTTGGAATAAGAATAAATTAATATTTCGGCTTCGAAATTCTCAACCTATCCGTTTTCTACACATTTCTCTGCATGAAACAGTCAAACGAAATAATAAAAATGTTACTTATTAAAAAAATAAAACTTGAACACATTCTCCAAGTCTGGAGAATATGTTGAGTAAACGTGCTCCTATGCACCTTACCGTAAATTCAAATTCAAACTTTTTCTTTATTTTTTTCGTTCCTATTCCACATAGCTTCCTCTACCTGTTAAAAAATCTGGCCTCCGTAAATCGGGAACTTAAATTCGCCTCGAAAAACAAGAACGATTTGAGTAATGCGCCTTCAATTTCAATGGACTGAAAGTAAGAATAATATGTAAATCCACAAAAATCTAACTGTTCGTTGTGAGAGTTACCGTACTCATCTGCAAAATTGAGATTAGAGCGCGTTTGAAAACGGCCATGCTTCTAGCGATATATGTGTATTCCGTTATAGTTCCTTGTTTTTAGAACTTTCCAAACGTTTCTTTTCAGGTTGGATCAAGTAAAAAGACTTCTTTCTCTAGGAAATTCTGATTCAATCAATGGTAAGCTTTCGAATCAAGTTGAAAATACGTAAGAGAAATTTCGAAAATTTTACAATTCGTGAATTTGATCTGAAGTTTAGTTTTTTATCTCTCTCTTCGGAAATTCACCACTCTAGTTGAGGTTTGATGGAATTATACGATTCCGTTAACCAAAACTGCTCCAAATCAGGAATTTTATGTAAAAGGTTCAATTTAAATACTTTAATTAACATTAGTAGTGTATAACAAAAGACCCATAGAGAATAAAAAATCGAATAGTTTGTCGCTAATTTATAGGAGTTTGCTTCCGAAAAACGACATAGGAAATTGTATTTCGTAAGTTCTTTTTTTTTATTACTTTTTATAACATTCAAATTTCATCACTGTCTGGTAGAAAATATTTACAGCCAAAAATTCACAGGATGGCTCTTTTAATGATACAATTTAAGACATTTCGCACAAAGTAATGAGAAATCTCATGAAATCAGGGTTTCAACTTCATTTCAGATTGTAAAAGACGGCAACGGAAAGCTCTGCTGGACAGGATGGCGTGAAACTCCAGGACCGGACGGCTAACACACACTGGATCGACAAGAACAGGAGAAAGATTTAAAGGTAGCTCTTTAGTCTTTTATTAAATTTGTGATTTTTGATAATGCAAAAACTCTTCTTCTTAGTTGTAGATATTCTTCCGACCTTGTTGTCTGGTTTTTGACATACTTTTGACAACACTGTTCGTTGGCAAAAATTATGGGATACCGCTACCAAGTTGTAGAAATTACCAATGGAAAAATCTAATGAAATAAAGATTCCAAATTCATTCCAGGTCGTCAAGGACATTGGCATGAAGATCTCCAAGACGTCATGGCTAGCGAATGGTGGGTGAACGGCCATAGGATAGAAAAATCGAAGGTGAATATTTACTTTATTTGCGCTTGATGAAAATTCCAAGACGTTTCTCCCTAGTTGTAGACCTACTTCTGACAACATTGCTTAATTTTTTACATACTTCTGACGCCGATGCCCAGTCAAAAAAAAATCTTGATGTCTAAGTAAATCTGCCTAGTCGGAGTCATGTCTCATAGATCAATTTTTGACAAGTTTTGCGTCGTGGGAGTATCGTTACAGTGAAGTTATATCAAAAAACGGAACATTATTACAGGAGGCTCAAAGTTCAATGACTCGAAGAAGCCCCACTACAAGAGGAAACGGACACCCGAAGAGGACATTAGTCTACTTAATTGTATATTTGTATTTGTAAAATAAATTTGATCATATTAAAAAGTGTTATTTTTGATAAGAAAAACCCTAAATATAAAGGAGGAATTTTGAATCTGATCTCGCCTGAGTCGAATCAGATCTGGCTGTAACCACGCCAGATCGTGCCACGCTGAATTCGACTGAGAGCAGATCTGATTCGACTGAGGCCAGATCTGTTGCAAGTCGCTTTCCCTGAGTTTGAAAACACGTGTTCGACCCATGTTGAACATTGTGTACGTGACACGTGAAATTTGACCCCAATTCGCACTAATTAGGTCATAACTACGGTATCGTAATAGGTAGAAATTTGGAATAAGTTCAGGCAAAGTATACGTAATTTTCGCTATCTCGTGCCAAAGTTTCAACCGGAAATGTCCATTCCGAAAAGAGTTATTCACACATTTATAGTCAAACATATATCGCAGATCCATACATACATACATATATATAAGAAAACATATAAACATTTTTTGTTACACGTGCGTTTTATAATAGTAATCTTTCAGGACGATTCCATCTCCAACTTTGACCGTTACATGCGTGAGAAGTACGGAACAAGATCGGTTCTCATTCCAACATCAATTATGTTAATGAAAAGGTTCAGAGCTTCTCGAAGACGTCTCGCAGCTGGAGAAGCGGCTTTGGCGGACACCAATCAGAGCACACCACGGCCACGACCACAAACGGAAGCAGCATGATAAGTGTTGACTCGGATGAAGAAACCTCGACGACCAGCGATAACTGTACGGCTATGTGGACCAGTGACAGTAGTGTCTCGAGTGCTTACAACGCGACTACTCAAAGTCAGTCCTACACTGATGTCTCGTACGATACGGACACCCTTACTGAATAAATGTTTCGACATTTTAACCGCTACTTTTTGGCATGAGAAGCAGCTAAGTCAGACACTTGTTCATGTTTTCATTGATCACGTTGATTGGATTCATTCGAATTTGTTTCAGTTTCCACGCGATAAAAATTTCGACAGAGAAATAAGCGATAGCCAAAAAAGAAAACGTAGTAGCACCTTCAGAGGCGGAGTCTTTCCAATCATAAATCCACTAACATCATGGAGGGGCGTGGTCTACCAGTTATAGTAGAGAGGAAGGCAATCACAGGGGTGGAGCCATCATATCTGAGTCAACAGCGACTGCACAAATACTAGCAGCTAGAAAATCACAACAGAAGAAAGTACAGCGAGTTGAAGATTTTATTAATCTTTTCCGAATTAGGCATCATAAACCAGTTCATAGTACACGGAAGGAAAACAGTGAAATTCGAGTAGAAACTGAGCAATTATGTGATATAAAACAGGCACTTCCTAGAACAAGAATGCTTGACTAAATGCAATTATGGCTATCGTAACTACAAAACTGATGAGTGGAGAAGATGCCTTGACCTCTTCTTTCAGGTATTTGAACGTCGCCGGGCACTCCTGAATTAAACCGACTCGAAGATTATTTCGTCCGGACACTCCTAAATTTTGCTTTTTTCTAATTTTCGAAAATCGGTTTCTGCGCACTGTGGTTGGAAGTTAGTTCGGTTGTTGTTAGCAACTTTTAGGGCTTTCAACTATCCTCTCTGAAAACAACCAAAACGTTTCCAACCTGGGTGAACAGAAACATTGAGAAGCGAGTTAGTTGAAAACGATTAGAAGTGTCAGACAAAAGCAAACGGACACGGAAGGAGAGCTCACCGATGCTGTTGGAAGTCTTCCACCGCGACTTCCCTCCGATCCTCCGTGATGGTGTCTGGATCTCTTGGTGCGCTCATGGACACGGTTCTTGGATCCGCGAAGTGGACAGTCACGGAACTTGAGGTTCTTGGTCAAGCAGATACGGATGTCGCTGAGGAGGTAGGCGTTGAGCTAAAAACGGCTTTCTCATCTCTCTCTCTCTCTCTCTCTCTCTCTCTCTCTCTCTCTCTCTCTCTCTCTCTCTCTCTCTCTCTCTCTCTCTCTCTCAATTTCTCTCTCCGTCTCTCTCTCTCTCTCTCTCTCTCTCTCTCTCTCTCTCTCTCTCTCACCCTTTCTCACTAACCTTGTGGTCTCTGAGACAATGAAGCTGGAACTCGTAACCGCCGATGGCCTCCTTGATGAGACGCTGAACGTCGCTCTTCTTGACCGGCTCATCTGATGGGCCGATTGGAGAGAGAACTGAGGCAATGTCGATCAGGGTTCTGGCTCTCATGGATCTGCAGACGGGCATGTCGAAGGAATCAGAATGCAACTCACTCTTCGAAGTACTTCAGTTCAGTGTCGAAGAGTGGATCGCTCTGGGAGCAGGTTCCGTGCTTCTCGTACTCGTGCTTCCAGAAGGACGTTTTTCCTTTTCCAACTAGGATGTTTGGCCAGACCTGGCTGAAGTTTGATGGATAATTATCGGAAAAGTTCAGTTAACAGAACAAATTTCCAGAAATCTTTGTCTACTATCAGAAACAACAAAATTGAAAAAAAATACAGACACATTTTCAGAAAAAAAATCCAAGTTTTCGATTGAAAAGCAGAAAAAAAACTTTTCTGTGCGACTTATATCCTACACCTAGTCAGCCGACAACTCACCTCAACTTGTTCTCAATCGATGTGATCTGAGATGGGTCGAACTTTTGCGGGTTTCCTCTACAGTTCTGTGGGTAGGATCCGTTCTCGAAGTTTGGCCAGAGACCGTGAATCGTCCATGGTGAAGTGCCAACTGGGATCTCACACGAGTCCTCTTCTGGAATATCAAAGTGGAAGTCTCAACTGTTCAGCTACAGAGTGATTCTAGTGCTACACCATGATGCTCTGTAATTTCAACGCGACAGGTACGCAGCATAATTGCGTAAAGAAAATGGTCGCACCTTTGTGGACAGATGAAGACGCGTTCCTGCCCTTCTCGATACGCGTGTCCGCATTCTTGCCATATCGAAATTTCAGAAACAGGTACGCGTCTCGATTGAAGCAGGCACGCGTATCGATAGTAGCCCACACACGCCTTCATCTGTCCACAAATGTGCAGGATGTGTTCCCGCCACATTGAAATTACAGAGATATGGATACTGTTCCTCTCAAGCACGCGTTATCATCCAAAAATATATATTTACCTTATACACTAAAACTCACTTTGGTCGTTGTCCGCTTGACAGTTGTCAGTTGGATACTGTAGGGTAAGCATGAAGTAGTCAAAATCAGCCCCATACTCTGTAAACTTTTTCGTGGTTTCTGTAAATACAATAGTACATCCTCTTGTGTTTTAGATTTTAAAAAATGTTTCGAATGTACAATATGCTCATATTCAGAACAAATTCTCAATTTTTTTGTGTTTGAAAACTTCCACGAAATAACACGACGAAAGAACAAAGGATGATACAAGTCGATTTTTTCGTATTAAGTTGATACAGGCGCCAAATATTAATAGTTTCTTTGAAACTCGAAAAGTTGATAAGTATCATTCAGATTGTTTTATGATTTGATTAAGTCAAACAATGAACATTCTGAAGTAAAGGGTTGAATTTTTACCTCCTGCAAGAGCCACTGCGAACAGAGCCAACAGTACATAAAGAGAGGTCATAACCTAAAACTAGACATAACCAACGAATAATAGACAACAATGATGATGATACGCGGGGAAGCCACAAACCAGAAGTACTCTTCTGGGCATTTATAACCAGTTCGTTTACCGTTCAGTGTACGCAAAACTGATTAAAATGAGACAGATAGGTCAGTTGTGACAGTTCCAGTGATAAGATTGAAAAGTTATCGACCATCAAATTGAAAAATTACGAAAACAAGGAAGTCGGTTGGTTCAGTCAATTTTCTGGGGAGAAATAGAGAGAGAGAGAGAGAGAGAGAGAGAGAGAGAGAGAGAGAGAGAGAGAGAGAGAGAGAAAGAGAGAGAGAGAGAGAGAGAGAGAGAGAGGGAGAGAGAGAGAGAGAAGAAACAATATGAGCCTCATGGTACTTACGAGAATAAACATTTCCACTGTGTCTCTAACATACATGATTCAGTTCAAAAATGAATAATCAATCGGCGGCAGACAAATTCTTGTCAATTTACGAACGTTACTACTGATACGGTACATTGCTCTATGACGGACTGTAGTTTACTTATCGTAATTCATTCTCTTCATGGTTGTTAAGAGCTAGATGATAGAAATAGGAAGAGAGAGAGAGAGAGAGAGAGAGAGAGAGAGAGAGAGAGAGAGAGAGAGAGAGAAAAAGGGGGAGAGAGAGAGAGAGAAAGGGGGAGAGAGGGAGAGAGAGAGAGAAAGGGGGAGGTAGAGAGAGAGAGAGAGCGCGCGCGCTTCACTGCCTTACTCAACACAATTGAAAAGAACTGATAAATAAGGGACCTATCCTACCGCATTGAGAATCATTTGGAACAGAGATCCACTTAAGTGTTCGTCAAATTGTGTCTATGAAAAGATACCGTATGCAATACTCTAACAATGACTCATAAACAAAAGGAAGGAACGAATCTGACGGAAACAATCGTCTGAATTGTTTTCAATGTAGAATGACAAGTATCCAAGAGCCGTATCCAACACATCACAACATCAACCATCATTGCAATTTTCAACAGATTTATTAGAACCAATAAAATTAGTAAATTTCTTGTATAAAAGGATCAAATACTTATATGATACAATGAAAAGAAGTGTCAAAACGTCTGGAGATAGACAGAAAGTGTTGAAGAAGACATGCTTGTAATGAGCATTTCAGGAGAGGATAAAAATGTTCAAAATGGTCTGCAACAGAGGGAAAAAAGATGAAAACTGAAAGTGTTTGTGTGTGTGTGTGTCTGATCGGGAGAGTCAACATAACCAATATTTTTTGGTGTGTCCAGCACGTAGCCTGATAGTGTTCTGTAGGTGCTTGTAACATTTTCAGCCTCACTCTTGAAAAAGGTAAAAATATTGAAGTTTTCTACTGATAGGTGTAAGAAAATTGCCACCTACCAGACGACACCATAATCATGGTGGGTACAGTATCCCTTCACAAACAACACACTACTGATCGAGGATTCTGGGATCACACTCAACTGAGAGACTAAAAGTGTAAAGCATTCGAAGACAACAGTATATTTTGCGGGCGAGGATTATTTGAGAAAAAAGATTTTCTGGAGGATAATGGGATAGCACGCACGAGCACCGTTTAGGTCACCAAGAGAGGATTTTTGAGTGGGCGGAGCCTCGTATATTTACATCTGGATTTCAAAGCACAGTCGTTCATCGTCGCGAGAGTTCCTGCCTTAATGCTTCGATGATTTCTTGCTTCGCCTTGTTGATCTCGAGGCGGACTTCGACCATCAGTTCGGATTTGAACCTAAATTTGTTGTTGAGAAAAAATCTCAGAATCCCATTTTTGGCAAAGGATTCAACTGGCAAGCGTCGCGCAATGTTTAATTTTTCAATTAAAGCAGAAAAAAGGTTTCGTGGTAAAGGTTTCTTGGAAAAGAATATTTTCAAATAGTTTTGAAATTCACCTTTCCATCATCTCATTCGTCATGACTCCTGAAGACGAAGAAGAAGAATTTCCATTCAACTTGATGTCGTCAGATGGAAGTGAAGTCACCGATGGTACTCTGAACGTTTTTTGTAAATAATTCCTTGGATTATGTTACTACGTTTCCAATAGTGAAAAATCGCATACTAACTTCAATGCTTTCTTTCTAATAAGAAAATCTTCATAGATATCTGATACGGTCTTAATCTTTCATTTTGCACTGAAAATTATCTCTCATTGAAACGAATGGACCTCTATTTTTCATGATTGAAAAACGGTTAAAAAAATATTTTGATGACCAAAATTCTGCGAACAAAAACGGATAAGTTTTCGAAAACTAACTTCCTATGAGTCTTGGGACTGTCACATCCATTGGTCTTGGGTTCTGGCCATTTCTTTGCCGTACTTCCATTCAACGTTGTTGTTGCCAGTCCGTTCTGCGGTGGTGCAGTACCACATCCACTGTCTGATGATCCTGGAACAGTCGAAATCATAGGGTGGGAATATGAATATTAGTTCCGCTCTTATCTTACACCTATTACTGTTATCAGTGGAAAAAAAAACTGTCATATGCGAAAAGCGTTGATAGAGACAAATTGGCTGGCCAACAGACCCGTAGAAACAGAGAGGTTAAATCGATCCGATAAAATTCATGAAGTCAAATCGAAAAAGCAAAATTCGTTACGTAGTCATTTTTTAGAATCGAAATAAAAAAAATCCTTGATATAATACAGTGTGTATAAAAAAAACGTCATGTTGTGCTTTTTTGCTCATTTTCTAGGTATTTTTGAGAATAGCAAAAACTTCTGAAACAAAAGTTCTTGATCACATTCAGATACACATTTCCTGAAAATTTCAACTTAATCCGTTCACGAGCTCTCGAGTTATGTCCATTGAACGAAAATGGGCCTGTATAAAAATAACGTCATGTTCATAAAAAACCAAGATAACGAAAACAGAACACTGAGAAATCAAATTTCTCTTGGTGAACAGTCATTTTATTAATCCTTAGTTTAAAAAAATCATGTTTTGTAGAGGTTTACAAAAACTTAGAAGCCTGGAGAGCAGAAATTGTTATTTTTTGCTCCAAAGAGCCATATGAGCTTCTTTCAGCAGGTAGACTATTCAATTTTGTCACAAACTGATGTGAACATGTAACTCTACATTTCCCATGATGTTACACAGCCCTACAAAGTGCCTTTCATTCTAGAAAATCAATATTCTCATCCGCATACTGTACTTCCCTCACTTGGCACGTGTTCATCGGGCCATAGTCCAGCCCAAAAATGGAACTTCTTCGGGCAGAACATTGGAAATGTAAGAAGAAGCTCTCTTCAAACACTTTGTTAGGTTTTCACTGATCACAGCTATTCAACAAGCATTGAATGACAGAGAAAAGAATAACCATGCGAATTTTACCGTCTTTCAAGCCATTTTTGACGGTTCAATATTAGACTTCTAATAAAACGCTTATTGAAATTCTATGATCAGTGAAAACATAACAAATTGTTCAAAAAGAGCCTCTTCTTACCTTTCCAATGTTCTGCCCAAACAAGTTTCGTTTTTGGGCTGGACTATGGCCCGATAAACACGTGCCAAATGAGGGAAGTACAGTATGCGGATGAGAACATTGATTTTCTAGAATGAAAGGCACTTTGTAGGGCTGTGTAACATCATGGGAAATGTAGAGTTACATGTTCACATCAGTTTGTGACAAAATTGAGTAGTCTATCAGCTGAAAGAAGCTCATATGGCTCTTTGGAGCAAAAAATAACAATTTCTGCTCTCCAGGCTTCTAAGTTTTTGTAAACCTCTACAAAACATGATTTTTTAAAACTAAGGATTAATAAAATGACTGTTCACCAAGAGAAATTTGATTTCTCAGTGTTCTGTTTTCGTTATCTTGGTTTTTAATGAACATGACGTTATTTTTATACAGGCCCATTTTCGTTCAATGGACATAACTCGAGAGCTCGTGGACGGATTAAGTGGAAATTTTCAGGAAATTTGTATCTGAATGTGATTAAAAACTTTTGTCTAAGAAGTTTTTGTTATTCTCAAAAATACCTAGAAAATCAGCAAAAAAGCACAACATGACGTTTTTTTTGTACACACTGTATTATGAAATTCCGACATTATAATTCTTCAAAAGTCAAAATGGCGACAAAAAGACGATTCACACATAAAAACTCACCATTACTCGTGTTCGACTTCGAATCAACAGCATCAGCCTTTGCTTGTGTCATCTTTCGTTTGTTGATGTGAGCGGTCAACTCGGACATCAAATTTCCTGAAGAGTGGACAGTGAGTGAGTTGGAGGTTGTATAGTGAACACATGGCGTCCAAACTTGGGTTCTTACAATGGTGAAAAACACTTACCAGCAGATGGTGGAGGTGCCGGACGATCCGAGTCTGTCTTGGTCGGCGTTGACGACGTTGTCGATGAGGGTCCCGTCTTGTTTAGTTGCTGACCTCTCATTTTTAGTTGATCGGCGAGACTGAAAGAATCTTGTGAGAAAATTTCAAAAAATTCTGTTATTCACAAATTCTCTAAACACCCAACGTTATTCTGGAGTGAAAATTTTGATGGAATGGATTGTAAAAAAGAGACAGCGATTTGATGATTCAGACAAAGATCAATGAATACTATGGCTATGAGTCATGGTAAGATAATACGGTTGTGATGAAGCGTGGATGCTCGCTTAGAAATTCACTATAAAACTAAAGTTATACAGTAGATTTTAATCATTAAAGATGAGAATTGTAATCTATGAATGTTTCATGTTTTTTTTATAATTCAAGCTAAAGTAGGGGGACTTAAAGTTCGAGTTTTTTCTCATAATGTTAGAACGGAAACCCCCAAAATAAACTATCAACTACAATCATTCTTCATTATGTAAGAAAGTAAGGTTCGTGAGGTACAAGTTCGCTAGTTTTAGATGCGAGCTGTAGCCTAATGATATCAAGGTTCAGCCTATATGATATGAGGAAAACTACCATATGAAAAGCTGTTAAAAGTGAGCGATCACAGCTAAAAGTCAAATCTTAAGAATCTCAATGTTCCATTGGGACAAGACGAAAGTCTTATAAGAAGAAACATCAAAGCCAAAACGACCAAAAGTGTTTTTCTCTCTGTTCCGTCAATGAAATTCAACTCCGGTGAGTAAACAAAAACACATTTTGAGACAGGAATTGGATCAAGTGGAGGCGAAATTCGCTTCCAAATAAGAGCTTTCGGCTTCTTATCTTGGCTAAATCTGCCGAGATTAGGACTATTCAAAGGCAATATGGATTGGAAAACATTAATCATAGCTGCTGAAGGCGCTCTTGGATTCTCGAAGAGAAATGACTCATTCTCGTGAATTTCTTATCAAACGAAAAAATACCTCGTTCCTTTGCTTCCACCCGCTAGAGAATTGAAATTTGGCGGGGGTGGTGGCGGCGGTGGTGGTGCTGATGAACTGATTGGTGCTATTGCTCCTCCTGTAATAACTTCCATGTGAGTTTGTTTTTAAAGGTTTTTTTTAAACAATTTTGTCTGAACTTCTTTCCGCTGTCCATTTTATATCCCAGGTGTCGAATAAACACGATTTAAACAAAATCTGAGATAGAAAACGCGTCAGTCGGTAATTTTTGAACTATTCAGTGAGTTTGAGCTACCTTTCTGTCATTTTCACTAAGACATTTGCATTGAAACATTAAAAATCTCTGAAATAAGCTGAATAAGTTACATTTTATTTGTAACTTTTGAAAAAATACCTGGCGGTGGTGGAGGCGCGGGCGGAATGGACGATGATGGTGGCATTGGCGGTGGTGGTGCTGGTGGGATTGTCGATGCGGTTGTCGACGGCGCCGCTTGGTGATGATACCCATTGGTGAAGCCATTCCTAGCGTCGACGTGGTCCTGGAAGAAAAAGAAGTAGAAACATCGCAATCCGGGATGACCTTCTTCTCATTTTGTTGCATTTTTGGGTAACAGATTCGTAACTTTGTTTATAGTCGATAAATCTTGATGAAAGTACACTCGTGAAATTTATTATTGGTTGAAATTTCAACAATATCATCGTTCCAAATGTGTTATTGCGCGTCCAGTGAACCTAACATAGGTACTAGCATCATAATACCGATTTGAAACTTTTTCGTATGAACAACATGTGGTGAAACGTACTTGATGGGACATCATTGCTGCTCCGCTGCTCGCGTTCGAGCTTTGGGATGCTCTCCGCTGTTGCTGGGTCAGAGTGCCTCCACCGTTGATAACAGATCCGTGTTGGGAAAGTTTTCTGAAAAATATGTCATAAAAAGAAGGTTAAACTTAAAGCTCTAGTAAGCAACTTAACTTTTTACATGACAAGCTGAATTTCGAAGTTTAAAAAATTACCGAAAATTTGGATTTATCGCATTCTGATTATCATCATGATTTCCACCCTGATTGCTGAACGATGGTGCTGACTGGATATGGTGGAGGTGGTGGATGTGTTGGTGTGGGTCTTGGTATACATTTTCTGTAATGTGAGATCTCATTTCATCAAATTTATTCTGAAGGCCACAAACTTGACCGTGGTACATTTGTGACTTATTTTTAGATTCCAATTCATCTCCAAAATAGTGATCTGATACACATATAACCCACTCATTCCCACTAATTTCTAACCCGCGGCAGGTCTTGATCAAAACAGATATACTGCCGATCAATTTCATCCTCGCATTCATCCTAACCATGGCGAAAATGGTTCTGATACACAGATAAGCCATCACACTCTTGCTTATGTCAAACCCGCGGCAGGTTGGCGACGGGCTCGGCCAAAACTCACTGCTGACCGACTCAATGTGCGGCTCTTCGGGCGGTTCATTCCTACAGCAGAACATGTGAGAAAGGGAAACTCTCGGTCAATCAGCCATAATGGCCGGTCGATGAGTGCGATGTGTGAGCGAGAGTTTGTAAGAAGACGGGCGGCAAAGGCGCTTATGTCTCAGATTTACCAGGAAACAACTAATACCCAATTTCGATGATTACACGCAACGCGGGAACGCGCGCAACAACTAAATAACGTGGGTGAAAGGTAGGATTTTCACTGTAGAAGTAATCGCTTTGAGAGTTCCTGCAGACCTCTTCTGGAACGTTCAATAACCATGTTTCCCTAATGACCCAGAACCCTTGTAAATTATGCATAAGGTCGGTTTTTGTTGTGAACAAAGACCACAATCGTTGAAAACTAGCTACTTCAACTCTCAAAATTCGAATATGGAAAGAAAGCCTACCACTATGACCTTGGAACTCTTGTGTTAAATGGTCGATGGCTTGCCCAATGATGGAAACGAACATCCTCGCATCGGCTTCTGAGCGGAAATTCAATCCATAGACCTGAATCAGAGTTTTACTTCTCTGCATTTTATACACTGATGTTTAGGTCTTTATTTTTTAAAGTTGTCAGGTACATCACTAGAGATAAACGTTTCTATTTGCTGGCAGTGATATTTTGCTGTCTTGTCAATACTCTAGTTTTCTGGTTCCGTGATCAAAATTCAGACATAGTCAAAGAAAGCTCAAAAAAAAAGTCAAGTCAATTAATTTTTCAGTTTTCTACAGATACCGTGTTACTTCTCAACAAAATCTAACCTGTTTATGCTCATCTCTCCATTGATGAAAAGTAGGCGTCGCGCTATGATATTTCAATTTCTGGTGAATATTGCAATTCAAAATAATTTTTCTGTCCTGTAATGTAAATATTTTTTTTACCAATTGAGGGAGAAAACTAACCATTTCTCTATAAGAAACAATCCGGAATGCTGCTTTGTGGATATGTTGAAGGATTTCAACCTGAAATTCCATGCAATGTTTTTACAACATTTTGATACAAAACACTGAAAAATACTCTAGAATTTCGAAAAAAACTACTGCTCTCTTCAAAACTGATTCCAATTTTAAAGTGGTTTTTTTGTTCAGGATTGAATACGTCATGATACAATTTTCTTAAAAACTCACCTTCATCAACTCCGAGTCGGAAGATCCCAGCGGCGATTGCCACTTCTTCGATCCATCGTTGTAGACCATTATTTCGGCAAATGCCGATGCAATGCATGATTCACTGAAAACACTGTTTAAACATCAGTCCAATAGATTTCTTCCGGTTCATGTCAATGAACATTTCAGTCCTTTTTTAGTCTAGAAGCCATTGCGTTGAATTTGAGTGGGGGAGGGTTCTCGATTTTACAGTGACTATCCATCAAATTGAAAGATTCGGGTCCAATCCTTTTTATAAAACGAATTGTTCCTATGAAGTGTTCTAGGCAAAAGGAAAAGAAATGAATATTGCGACAAGGAGTAAATTTTCTACAATTACCTAACCTGACTCGACATTCGGATATTCAAGTGATCTCACAGTTAACAGTTAGATTATTCTTTTTAAGAGAAGTTTACTCACAAATTTAGCTGTACTTTTTGAACTTCGTTGAATGTTAAATCAGGTTCTCACTCGCAGAAGTCATTGGTACACCCAAGTGTATTTTACAACTTGCCCTCAACCCCAGTTTCAAAATCAGCACATTGCAAAGGATTGTCGATCCATCATGTGCTCAATAACTTGCCAGTCCCATCCTTTCAATTTCTCACCGGTTCAGCATAGCCGAGGTGGATGTGCAAAAGGTGGTGACAATCAAAAACGAGAGGGATCAGTCGGTGGGACCACCTGTCTGTGAGAGCAAGAGAGAAGGAGAGAGCACACGCCAGTGTTCTTTCACACGATACAACATTTTGTGTACACTATGAGAGCTCGCAAAAAAAGAAGGACAGGCGGGCCGACAAGGTCCATGGGAATCAACGTTTACCACCACTATTATATTTTTTGATGCATCCCAGGATCTACAGAGTTACAGTAATCCCGTGGAACAGTATCGGATCGCGGATCGTATCCAACACAACACCGTCAAATTCGAAGACACTTTAGAGAATTTTTCCAACTCGTCGCATTCCCACTGTACAAGCAAGTCGCGCACCGCAACTTTTTTGCTGCAAATTACATCTCTCCTCCTCCTTTCTGTGCGCAATGTCCCTTTGTGATTCACACGCACCGGCAACAAAAGCGGGGAGGTGGAAAAAAACTTCAAAGGAATTGGAATCGGACAGACGCGTTGTGGCTGTTTTTGTCGTATATCCTCCGATATGACCTCTGGTCGTGTAGTTCGACTCGAGTGATTGATGATTTTGTGTTGTGTTGCAACTCACATCAGTTGGGAGAAGAGCATCCGCAAGTTTTTGAAGTTTGGTTCAACTCTTCGAGGAACAACAAACAAATCGCTTGTAGTCTAACGGTCAACTTCTGGCTATTAGTCAAGCACTGCTTGTCTTCATGTCAGTACTGACTGTATGTACTGTTCATGAGCCACGTCACTTTTGAACATCGTCTATTAGGATAGAAGCAAAATCGAACGGCAAGCGAGAACACTGTCTATGAAGATTTTTCTACAGAATGAACTTCAAGAATGCAGTTATCATCGTGTTTTTTCTGAGGTGGAACAACAAAAAGTATTATTGTTACAGTAAACTTCATTCCGAGCAGATTCTGATCTTTCCTTCAAAACGAGCAGAATGATGTGTCTCTCAATATCTAACGATCAAATTTCAACAAGATGCACGTCTCGTGACACATTCCATATCTCACACAGAGGTGGCTTGAACTTATTTCCCCTCTCATCTGACCATTTCACCAATCCCTCGTGAATAAAATAGCATGTTGTCCGCTAGTCCGTGTGTTTTTGTGTGCGCAAGAAGTGAAAAATTGTTTACTAGGAGCTCGTGCATTTGACAGAACCCTACGAGAGATGACTTTTACTCGTCGTGCAGTTGAAGGCTGACGACTACAGACGACGATGGCGGCAGCGATTCGGACTTTGATTGAGCTTTCACATTTACCAATGCATACCGATTTGCTTCACACCCAAGCGGAAAGATTTGAACCGCGCGTGATTAATGTCTGAGCTTTTTGCTCGGCTCCATTAGCGTTCGCTTTTTTCGTGTGTCTTACGCTGCCAGTGTAATATCAATTGGACTGGTCAGAGGAATTCGTAGGGAGGGAACGTCAAGCGACTCTGGCACTCAAACAATTCGTTCAAAAAACAGATTTAACATGAATGGGAATTTAGAAATTTCTTAAAGTAGGATAAGAAGCTATACAATAGGGAACTGTTCTCTTGTTGATAATCGAATTGAAAAAATTTTCTTCAACGACAACAGATCCAAAAGGGACAGGTTCTGGACAAAATATCGAATTGTTTAATTTTATAGGAACTCGATATTTCAGGGATCCTAGTATAATCTACCATACCCAATTTTCAGGTTTACTTGTATTAACATGTAAGAGAACTTCGGAATAAACTGAACGTTTAACGAGAGTTCTTCGTCAATAAGATAAGTTCTTACTTTTCAACTTTTATCCTCGAACGATCAAACTCGAGTGGCAATAACTAAAGGCAGGACAGTATGCTCCGCTTGATTATACTTTCTCTATAAGCACTTCTTAAACTCATCTGATTCCTAATATTCATCCAATCCCGCTAACAAGAACTGAAACTTCTTTACAACCCCATTGACTAGTGGCACGCAACCAGGCGGGCCACTTGAGCGACTAACGTATTCATAAAACTCATCCCAGTGCATGTGAGAGAGAGATAGACGTGTGTGTATGTGTGCAATGACATAAACCGGGAGCGGGAACAAATTTAATGAAAAAAGTTGTGGAGACTACTGCGAGTAGACGAGAAGGCTCATCGACCGATCAATACAAGACTCACCTCATGTTATCGTTCCAAATTGATTCCTATGAATTAGCAGTGATAGCTCTGGTGCATAATACTCGGTTACCTGCAAATATCACAATTAGAAGGCGGATTGACAATGGCAGGGGCCAAATATTTTGATGATGAATCAGAGCAAACAAAGGGATGATGAAAAACTTGGGTATGCAATAACGAAAAGACAGACATCCAAAAAACACATTTTCTCAGGATTAGATGAGGTTACATGTACTAATCTTCTTAGGTACTCGTTCTACAATTTTTGTAGGTAAAAACCGCTAGTTTACTATATTCTTATCCAGAATGATGATCTACTTCGATATTGCCATTTTCAATTCTCAAGATTGAGATAACTTCAAAATAACGGGGAACTGATGTTGATGGCTAGACATAAACGACTTTAAGTCGAATGATAAACATTTTCTAGCAAAAACACAAACAAGAGAAAGCAATGAGATGGAATTTCAGAAGGTTGGTTGTTTTTTGAAGTATTAGGAAAAAACTATGCGATGATTGCAGTACAAGACAGTAGTAGCATGAAACAAACATGTGAAGAATGAAGAATCCGTATAGGATCTCGTGGGAAAAGCTATGGTCAAAACAGTTTCGGGCTTCGAATTTCACATGCTTTAAAAGAAAATTGAATACATGTCTGAAAAATTGGTTGGTTCATGCGTGAGAGTCCATGCAATGACCCCCGTTCAGCCATTCCCAGCTGGGTCGTCTCGGGGGTGGGGCAAGAAATGAACTTGTGTCACTTGAAGCTGCAAGACTATGCAAGAAATTCCTCGACTTATATTTTACAATGTAGAGAAAAATATCTCGTTATTAGCAGAGCTGAAATTAAGAAATCAGGTGGTTTTACGAGCTATGAGAAGCGAGATAGACCGGAGATGGGAGGGGTCGGACCTGTATCTCGTGAAACAAGAGCACTATCCAATACACTACGCTCAAAAAAGGGATTTCCGCTATGAATATACATTCTCTAGAAAGTACACACTCTGACATAATGACGTCAAGACATTCCCTCACTTGTTAGCTACATCTTTTTGCATGAAATATGCGGAAAGTGGCAATTATGCGAAACAAGTTGACACTTGGTGGAAGGGGGGAGACCAGATCGGGGTACTTGGTCTCAAGTATTTACCCAAGAGGAAAATACAAAAGTGGATGGATTTGGGCCCAGAAAAAAACGGCTGACATTCCTTATCGTTTGCAATGATAACCGTGGGAAACCGCGATGATAATGAAAACCGCAGGAGTAAACACCAATTGTGGCTCATGAATGATAAATAGAAGAGGTTATGATTTCCGGTCACGATGATTTCTATGTTAGAAAAACGAATTCCACAGAGAAGGAATTTCCTTTTTATTGAGGATGGAGAAGCAAGACGCATAAAGAGAGATTGAGAGATAGATAGAGAGAGAGAGAGAGAGAGAGAGAGAGAGAGAGAGAGAGAGAGAGAGAGAGAGAGAGAGGGGGGGGGGAAAGAGAGAGAGAGAAAGAGAGAGAGAGAGAGAGAGAGAGAGAGAGAGAGAGAGAGAGAGAGAGAGAGATAGAGGGAGAGAGAGAGAGAGAGAGAGAGAGAGAGAGAGAGAGAGAGAGAGAGACGGAAGAATTGCCTTCTTACTTACTTCAGATACTTCAGAGATCCATTATTCGCGTTGTCATGTGACGGCGTGGATCAGAAACTTCCAAATTTTAACAGAAATCGTAATCATATGCGTTTAGGTGATCTGGAGAAAACTACTTATTGTTCTTGGAACAAGACTTCAAATAGGAAACAGATAAGAAGAAGCACTTCGAGACAGTAAGGGAGTTATTTTGTCAAAATGAGCGAAAAAGAAAAGATAAGGGAGATTAGATCCTGTGAAAAAACTGTTGAAATGATAAAGGCATGAGGAACATAATCGCTTTGGTCGAAGATACGTTCATGACCTTAGGGTCGTTATTAGGGTCTTATTATTTGGTGGGAATCAGGACAAGTATAGAGGATTATGTACAAAAGGACAAAAACAAGGGATGAACTTTAGCGCTTTACTGGCTCTTCGAGTGGTCACTATTCTGAGGAGCACAATGATGGGGGAGGAGGAGGGGAAAGAATGCGCTGCGAGTAGAGACGAGAGAGTTGGCAGAGACGCAAATCGATACAACGACGATAGCGGGAAGGAGGGTGGGTGGGGCACCCAGTGTGAGTCCACCATCCACCCAGTCCGGCCGGCCGGTCGGTCACCATCACATTGCCATATGCACATGCGTGGACGGGGTGGACGAGGAGGGCACCAGCACGTCTTAATGGTGGCACTTCAGTTGCTCTCGTCATTGTATAAATAAATATGGATATGTGTTACCACCAATGGTGGACAAAGGGTCCCTGATTCGCGTAGGAATCTCAAGAAAAATTTCGACACTATTCAGCTTGAAATAACTGAAATTTGTAGAATTGTATATTCAAATAGGACAAGTAACCAGGAACCGAATGAAGATTGTGAAGATCTAATGAGAAGAAAAATACCAGAAACACGAGAAAGTTGTGAGAAAAGTGAAAATTTTGACCTGTGAAATGAGAAACAATTACAGAAAGGGAAACGAGGAACTCTACTTATCTCTACTCTAGATAAAATAAGGAAAGATTATGTAGTTCTGTAATTCATTTGATTTAGGACATTACTAAATCTTCAAAGATGTTTTCGAGACTTGTCTATTTTCGGCTATCAGAAGCACTTGTTATCAAATTGAATAAAGGAGGTGACATCACAGGGGAAACATAACTTTTATCATATATTGCTCACTGATAAAAATGAGTGGGTTAACATATTGTCTGAAAGGGAAACTCCCGATTGCCATGCAACTGAAACCAATCCTAAACAAAATTTCAAAAAACTGAATCTAGAGTTGAAATTCAATATGTTTGCGAATATAAGAGCAAATCATAGCAGTTTGCCGACATGTCGAAAAAAAAATCGGGAACGCTCAGAGAATTGTGAATAGGTTGTGAGAAAAACTGTACGCGATGTTCGATTTTCAAAAAATGAATCTTATAGGGTTAATAATAAATAATAATAGATTTATTCCGTTAATCGGAAAATAGATAAAAAGAGTGTAGATAAAAGATAAATGTGTGTATGCGTAAAATTGGAAGTACAGGGATAAGTAATCCATCACCAGCCGACTGTAAGAGATGTTGTATGACTTTGGGGCAAAAAAAGCCCCCTTGAAGGGGGAGGGTTCGATTTTCAAAAGATGAATAATATAGGGTTCATCATATTTTATCGTTTTTCGAAGGTTCCTTATTAGTAAAATCTTTCACAAAATTTTGTTTACCGTCCTTTAGTACCAGTGCATTTAGGCTTAGGATTGACCAAATTTTTTTTAAATTTAATTTTAGGAACAACTCTTATTCAATGTAATTCTGTAGGAATTGAAGATCATCGGTCTAAACATGAAAACTCTCATCGAAAAACTTATTCTCTTTCAAGTTTACAGCCTGCTTTACGTTTTTGAAAAACTTTTTTTTCTGAATTTGAAAGCCATAAAAAAGAAAATTCAATCCAAAAAAACTGTTGATAATTCAGCTTCATCGTGTTATACTCGTTCACTACTTTTTACATGTTCGTATTGTTGAAAAATCCTAATGAAGCACTGTACGCTTCGAGAAATATCACTTCAAACAAGGAACTTTGAAAAAGCTCTGCTCATTCTCATCCAACCCCACTGTGACCCTTGATAATGGACCCACTGGGGGTTCACCCTATGTTGATATGCTGTGGAGGTCGCGTCGTCGGCTTACGTCCACTGACAGCTATAAGCTCAAGCCTTACCAGTGCATTGAAAACATTGACTGAGCTGCGCGGACATAACCACGCACATATACACAGACACACTACTGTAAAGGCAGCCACCGAGACTGTTCAAATACAAAATGTGTTGTCGTCAAACATTGCACATATTCAAAACGTAAAGGCGAAGTGGTGTGAGAAAGGGTGGCGAATGAAGTGAAATCTGGCTGGAGATCAACCACAAAATGCTCTAATTGCATTCTCGTGGGAAGAAGAAGAAGAAAGATACTTTAGCCTCTCGAGTGCCTCTTTTACAAGCACCTTTAGCCGAGTTTCCGGTGAGAATTGGGTTATATGTATAAGTGAAGGCGAATATGATCAAAGTAGCATTCAAAACTCCATTTCAGTGTTGTCATGTTTCGATAGCTACTTCTAGTCTGCTGCATAACGTTTAGAATAATTGTGCTTACTCGGAAACAAAATTGTTTCTCTGAGTGGCCATTGAAGTACTATGACTTTGTTGCCCGATTCATTCAGTCTTGTGGGTTCAGTTATGAACATCGGGGATTTTTTTTAGTGATATCATATCTGAGAACGTTTTGGTTAGCAATTTTCAAGGAGAGCACAAAAATGGAAACTATGAAAGAAAAATGATGGGTAAATCAACGAATACTATCGAAAATATAGAATAAAATTCACGCTGTTCAAAATTCAACTTTCTTCATTCGAATCGCAAGTACAACCAAGCTCAAGTTGAACAAGAACAACCTAATTTTCACCTTATTATAATCTGATTGTCGATTTTCGAATGGTTAAAAGTTGGTGATTAAGCAAGCCTCGAGTAACTTGAGATGATCGAGTTCTTTTAAAATGACTTAGTAGAAATATTGTGAAAATTCTGCCTTTAACAATTGGACAGTGCCATGTAATCAGTCTAATCGTTTGCGATAGTGTCAAAAATTCGAAGATTACATGAAAATGAATTTTCTAAAATTGAATTCGGATTTGAAACAGAAGTCCGGTGTTTATGCGACGAAGAATGAGTAGAAAATGATTCCGTTGTCCTTCTCACCTCAAACTCGGTAAATTGACAAAGCTCATCACAAAGAAGCGAAAAATTCTTGAAAAAGTCAGCATTCCGTGCAACTCTGCTATGAGTTATATCGACAGTATAGAGCTACTTCTATCTTTCATGACACCAACACCAACTAGACAACACACGCATAGTGACCACTACTGGAACCCATATCGTACCAAACCCACCATTACCCATTGGTGTTCCAAAACTGGTGTACAAGCAACTCGTTGAACATGAGACAATTACACGCGATTTATGGCGCCATTTTTTCTTGCCTGTGGAAGTGCCCGCGGCTTAGTTACGGCGGCAAATGGAAAATTGCCCAGTGAAAGCTGTGATTTGAATGTTGGCAGGCGAGAAAAGTGTGTCTGTGTGCTAAATGGCACGGGAGTGTGAATCGTTTAGAGCTAAGGTTATGGTTAGAAGAAGGCCGAAAGAGTGAAAGGATCAAAGTCACTAATGGAAAAACGGCAGTGTTTGAAATATTTGGCTTTCCCATACTTTGTTGAATTGTTTTAAAGATTGTGTTAAATTTGTTCCCAAGCCTAAGCCGAAAATCTGAAGATGTTACTCACATACCCATCAATTTCGTGTAGTTGCGAAATATAACGTCGGGGAATTAGAAGGTACTTACTAGAAAGACTTCGGAGGGACGGCAAAAACGCAGAAGAACGTTTCATCTGGAGGAAAAAGGCGAAGCGGAACGCGAAAGGATTTTCATTCCGGCGGAAAACGGGATGCGGAAGAAAATCTATTCCAGCGGATGTCAGAATCCCCGTGGTTCGGAAAACCGTTATCCTAACTAAAGATAGTAACCAAACTCCGACAACCATAACAGGAGTTCTTCAGAAAACGTCACTGACCAAACATTCGATCACAACAGTTTGCTCTCACAAAACATCTCGCCTACGTTGGTGTCAGTCAGCGACACACCTGACGTCTTCTACTTGGGTCATGTTGACACGTCGGTCTTCCTGGGAAAGAGAGAAGAACTGTGATGAGTGAAAATTTTGAGGTAAGAAAAATTTACTTTCTCTTGAACAAGTTATTTTCTTGTTCCCTGTTGAATCGAGAGGCCAATATTTTTTGTGCTATAGTCTAAAAAATTATTAGAAACGATACATGAAATGTTTGATAACATCGAGCACCCATACTTCTAATTTTCATAATTCATTTAAAAACTGAAATTCCGGGTCCTGTTAATATATTTTGAATTCTAGGATATTGGTCTATAGAACCATCAAAAATACAGCCTGGAAATCGCGTACGACCACTTTGCCTTTTCAAAACTTATTGTTAGTTGTAATCACAGGTCATTTCCAATTCAAAAACCTAGGTCATTCAGTTGGCAATCAACCAAAAGTCTCTACACGCATCGTGGAGGGCAGGAAATGGTGATGGAATGAGGACACATAAATAAATCCGATGTGACATTTGTATTGGTCAGAACCGGTCAGTCGGTAGTAGCTTAGTCGGTGAGCCGCATCGTATCGCATTCAACGCTGCTAATGATACTCAATCAATTAGGCCTCGTTCAGTGAGGAGATTGAACAAAAAGGGAAGAAGTAGTAGAAGATGGGTTTAAGAGATACGAGAGGTGAGTGAGAGAGTGTGTGTGTACGAAAAAGAGGAATTTGCATGCCTGATGAACTCCATACAAATGTGATTTGGTTAAGTGTAGTCGGCTGAAGAGAGAGAGAGAGAGAACGTCCGACTACTACCAGTGAGGTGAGAAGATTGGAAGGAAGAGCTAGGGCTTCTTCATGAATTAAATTCCATCTTTCATGTGGTAAAAATTGTTGCTTTTTTATGCAGAATTGGTGTTTTCTGATGCCTGAAGCCTCTCACGATGTATACTGTAGGTACCATCAGAAGAACGAAGTCAGAGTGTTGTATATGACGTCGGTACGCACAATGTCGCCGAAAATGATGACAAGGAGGCATCTATTTGAAGTCATGGTTAAGCTTAAAATTCGTGTGGCAAGAACGTCTGCCTATTACCAGCAGAGTGAGAAGATCAGACCAGGGGGCTTCAAGCCGATTGTTTTGTCCACCTTCCCTCATTTGACCGAGGTAAACAATGTTCCGATGAACAATGGCGAGCTCGAGCGTTTTCCGGGAAAATAGACAAAAAGTAGGTTGACTCTTGGTGGAAATGAGTATCAGAAAAAAACTGATAAGGACCTAGACGAAACAGGAAAAGTCTCGCGGTGTTTATCACTGCCTTTTTGCCGCGACCAACCTTGCGACAACACTCGCGCGGTCAGCCGCTGATAAGTCTCCGAGCAAATATTGCCACATGCTCCATTAGGCCGAGAAGTGCGTCGGCTTCTTGGAACTCGATCCTTTTCGATTTTCAAAGAGCGCCGGAACGCAATGAATTTTGAACATTCACAATTTCACTTGTATCATAATTATCAACTGAAAATAAGAGATTTTTAGTTGCTCATGGAGATCCAGAAACGGCTTAAATTTTCTCAAAAAAAAAAAGAACTCAAGAGAGATACTTTTCGATTTATTTCGATATCTAAATTCGTTCCGGAAAAGTTTGTATCTAGAAAATTTTCTAACAGAGTAATAACTGTGATCCTTAACACGGTTAAGTAGAAACTTCTGAGACTCGTGTAAGACAACATTTCAGTCACAGGTAAACAAAGGATGCTAATCTCAACGCTGGTTTCTACTAACTGCCAGTTCAGACAAAGAAAC
Organism: Caenorhabditis parvicauda; assembly: GCA_963978915.1. Classification (NCBI taxonomy): domain Eukaryota; kingdom Metazoa; phylum Nematoda; class Chromadorea; order Rhabditida; family Rhabditidae; genus Caenorhabditis; species Caenorhabditis parvicauda. The sequence continues at coordinate 6,621,409 of OZ022250.1, read as the reverse complement.
CGTCTTGGTATCAATGAAACGATCGGTGGAAAATCATTTAGTGAAAAGCTTACAGTCTCATTGACCTCACAACAAACAGAGAATCGGGAGACTTTGCGGTGTGTGTGTGTGTGTGTGATTACTCGTTACGTTGTCTGTGTGGGTCAGTGAAATGATGTAACCGATGGTGGTGGTGGTGGTGGCTGGTGCGACATAATGAGACATTATCCCATTATTGGTGATGGACATCTCTGCCCTGTTCCCCACTCACACTCTCGCGTCTAGACGTGTACACACGCACACACAATCGCATCCTCATCCAATGGTGATTCGGAAGCCATTGCGGAGGGGAGAAGGCGTGGTCATTAATGGCGCACGCGTTCTGTCATGTAGGGGGCGCTGATTGGGTGACACTAACTTTGGTGGGTGATTTATTCATTCCGGGGTTGGGTCTAGACCTTGAATCGTGTTCGTACACACGATACAAACTCTCAATATCATCGTGAGCAACTATTTTTGGACTCTATCATAGAGCGTCCGGAATTAGAGAAATGTGTATTTTTAGTTTTGATCTCAAACTATACTTGAATTCAAATATGAAGTCTACAATTCAAAATTATGTGGAGAGTATAGATTTTTTCAATAATGAAAAACGAACCGAGGAATGTCCATCAACGTTCTGAAAAATTTTAAACTCACATCAGAAATGATCAAAAAGTGACTTAATTAAAGAAAAATTACCTCAAACATGCATGCTGAAACTCTTTTTTACTCACCGGAAATATTAAAGAGGTTATTTCATGGTCTCTTTTTCTGCGGATTCGAAATGATCAATTAATGACGAAACTGTTTTGTTTGAATATAAAAAACTCGAATTGAAAACGATCCACGAAAAAAAATTGCTACAAAATTGCCTTTTCTCATTAGAAAAACTATGATTAAAAGTTTAAAAAAAACAGAAAGTTACCTCGAAAGTCTGCTTGGCCTCCACAGTGAAGAATCACAAGTAAAATATCCCGAAACAAGGGTCAAAAACAGAAAATTAATGCGTTAGTTGTAATATTTATTCAAACCGGAGATATGGCTTTTGAAAAGTAGAAAGTAAAGGTGTCATTTACAAGAAAATTTGGATTCTGTGAGAACCACTGTGGAATTTCGATAAATTAAGCAAGGTTGTAGCATTTAATGAGATGAGTTGGAATTTTGATAATTTGAATTCAATTGAATTAATATTAACTGAAATACATAGGGGAAAATACTGTCACATTGAAAGGATATAAAAAGGATATTCAGAGAACTTAGGACTAAAATAACATGCATATGTGAAAATCAGGAAAAAACTAATAGAAAAGGTCATTGAATGAAATCGTGTCTATTGCAAATGGGACTGTTTGAATGAGGCCGAAGTGATATCGCACTACAGGTTCTTCGGGTTTTTTGTTGGTATTTAGGTTCAAGTGAAAACAAATGAATCGAGCCGCGCAACTAATTGAAAATGGTAATAAATATAATTTGCCATAAGGTAAAAAGGAATCTAACATCGTGAATTATGCTTTCAGGCAAAGTTTCGGCTTGGGATATTTTCGATATGTTGTGAGAATAACAAAAAAGCTCACTCTCTTCTATGGAAAGAGTTCTTCAGCTGATCTTTCTCCTTCAATTCGACTATTTTCTCTTCTCTCGCCTTCTTCAACAACTTCTTGAACTCGTCCAACTTGTCTCCGGTAGCTTCCATCTTCACCTTTTCCTTCAACGGCTTGACGAAGCCTCTGGTCATGTCGATGGTCACCTTGTCCGTCTTCAGGTGTCCTTGGCACAGCTTCACGTTCATCGCGCATCTTCCTTTTTTGTTGAATACGGCGCCAATCACCAATGGACTGCAATTGGTTTGTCAAGAAACGGTCTTTGGTTGTCATATAAAGAATGAAGTGTAAGTGGTGAAGAATGTTAATGTGCATCGTGTTGATTATTGTGGTTGTTGCAATTCTACTGTTCACAACAAGACGATCTGTCAACAACCACAATAGTCATATAAAGACTCATAACATGAAGATAATTGAATGAAGAAAACAGTGCCGATTTTCCACATTACTTATCAGAGCTGTACGGAAATTCAACTTTTGTTTTGAAAATTCTCACTTCGGTGAGACTGATAAATTGCTCTAATTTTAGCTCTATATTTCCTGATATAGACAAACAGCCAAAATTATGCAATAAAATAGACAAAAATAATTCTTATCAGAGTCAAATCAGAACGATCGGTCATTACTGTTTGGTCGAAACTCACTCTTCAATCTCCCCGTTCAAACTCGCACCGGGACCCATGTAAATTCTCTGAAAAACTCCTTTTAAAATGTTTCTCTTTCATTTTATGTAAAACCTGATGCTGGTTCAGTGGGATTTGCTTGACTGCCATCAGCGTCTCATAGAGCTTCTTCCTTCTTTCAATTTCCTCTCGTGGTATTCTTTCTGGAACACGTCTTAAGTTAATATTTCCTTATCATTGTTCAGTTTACCTGCATCCTTGTTCACAGCTCTTTTTACCAGTGAATACGCCTCTTTCGGCTTGAATATTATCTCTTCGTCGTCGGAAGCCTACAATTTTTCCCTCCGTCAACTACCTAACATGAACAACACTAGTAGTTCAACAACACAGGCACTAGTAATATATCTATAGAATGTTCTGGAGAATTCCTATCAAAACAGTTTCATCATAGCTACTTATTCATATCGGAATTATTCGTGAGAAACTTGTGCTTAAAAAAACTCACTGGATCAAGGAATACTCGCAGCATATTATTTCGCTCCGACTGAAAATAGCTATCATTTTATTCGAAACTTAATGGATCATACCTCTGGTGGCAGTGTTATTTCCTTAGCCGTTGGATAAAGCAGCTTGTCTTGTTCCTTTTTCGAGAGCTGAAAGATTAAGTAAAAACTAATGATTCAATTTTATTAATTATTAGTTTCTCACATTCCGCAAGAACACATTTTTTTTCAAATTTTGTACGATAAAAGAAAACGAACCTTCTTAACTGTCTTTGGCATACGAGGTAATTTCATCCTTCGTTTCGATGGAGTCTGAAATTGCCAATAAGAGATTTAAGATGGTCATAACTAACTTCTGATATTACGGTTTCGTCAAGCATCGAATCGTCATTCTCTTCGTTGATTGGAGGATCGGCTTGGAAATACTTCTGGAATCTTAGAAATACTTCTAGAGATTCTTTAGATGGAAGTACTACTCCGTTTTTTTTCTAATAACATCGACATGTCAGAAAGAAATTCACCACGGAAGCGGAGATGAACAGAACAGCTATTTTATTTTCAATTGGAGGCGGAAGAAGATTTTTAGTGAAAGGCGAGAAAGAGGGGAATGCGGAATCAAGCTTTTTCTGTGTATTCCGTCGAAAATTTTTCTATTTTGCGTTTTTGCAAAAATTTCACCTCAGTAGCCATCCTACTGTAAACACTCACACTACACGTCGGTTGTAGTTCATCTTCAGCTTTTCTCTTCCTCACTTCCAAACTATCAGGTGTTTTCTGACGAACTGACTTCGTGGCCTGACTGGTCCTCGGTAGTCCAGATGAGTTTTCCTTACTTGTGCTCGGTGTTTCAGGCGTGTTAATTTCACTGTTGAGTGAATCGCAAGACTCGGGAGTTTCGGCAAGGTTTCCAGTTTGACTGTCATCATCTATGTGAATCTCTTCAATGCCCTCTGCTGTGCGACGGGTACACGCGGCCAGGTAACTATTGTCGATTACTTCTTCTTTCTGTAAGATGGACGAATGAGGAGAAGATATTTCCTTCATGTTTTCTGAAGATCAGAAATTATTGAACTACACATCTATTTTTGCAAATAAGTGATATTTTGTACACTGATGGGTTTCTCTACTTCAGATGTTTCTTGGTGCGTGAACATTTCAAAAACAGAACGAAAAACTAACAATGTTTTCAATGATCACAACTACTGGTTGATTCTCTTCTGGCTGAACAACTTGTTTCTCCGCTTCTGGTTGATCCAACTGTTTTCCAGCTTCTGGCTGAACAACTTGTTCCTCAGTTTCCGGTTTATCGACTTTTTGCTTCTTCAACTCTGGCTCATGGTTAGATTCACCGTTCGTGACCGGTGATAGACCTTGATTTTCTTGACAGCTCGGCTAAAAAAAAATTACCGGGAAAACTTAACAGTTACTCACATCGGAGATTATATCCGGCAGTGAGTTCCCAGGTTTCTGTATCAACGGTTTTCTCTGTAAAGAATATTTGAGAGCTTTTATGAAAGAAAAAGATAGAGGAACAGAAGGCCAGAGAGCCAGAGAAAGAGAGAGAGAGAGAAAGAGCGTGCAAAAACACGTGATTAGGACAAAATAAATTACGAAAAAGCATGATGAAAACTCACAAGGAGCTGCTTCAACATAGCACTCGTCTCTTGTGCGTATCTCTGGCGTTTAGTGAGACCACTCTGAAAATTTAAAAAAATCATTGAATTTCACTCTTTTTCGCAATTGTTATGGAATCTAAAGTTCGTGAAATTCTGGAATTCATATCTGAATTTCATTGCAAGCAAAAATGCCCTTCACGCATTTGTATCTCGTGCAGTTAAAGCGTAAAAGCTCTCAAATATTCTTTACAAAGAAAACCTCAAGAAAAAAGGCAAGAACCGGACAATAGCTTTTCGATGAAACCGATTTTACGCAATATCAACGTACTTATTTTTGTTGTTATTTTGTATCGTTTATACTAGCTAAATTGTCTGTGTGCATCGAGTTTAAACTCAAAAATACTTACCTCGTATACCGGGAGTTGATCTGCCAAGCTCTTCTCTCTCTGCAAATAGCACCGTAAAAATAGTAAGAGATGATCTAATACCTCTTGCGTTTGGGTCCTGTATCTTTTGGAATCGATAATAATCACTTGCTCGTCGTCTCTGCATCTCTGAAAATTCACTTGATAAGTTTTAGCGTACAATCGATGGAAGAGCAAGTGTCAAGCGCGGAGACGATTTTTGAAGTCTTTAAATTTGTTTTCATATTTTTGGATTTACCTCGAACACTGAAACATTGTCTTCTCTTCTCGGGTAGTCTGCTACGACACTCTGGAATATATTTTGATTAGTTTTGCTCACAATCGATAAAACATCGTAAGCGTAACCTGTGGATATTGTTCAACAGTAACAAGGTTCGTGAATCGTGCGCACCATAGTTGCACGGACGCATTTTGCTTACAAAACAAAAGTCGAAAGTTTTTGGCACCTAAAAATGTTTCTGTTGATACCTTTTGAATTTGGGTCCTCTCAACTCTTGGGGACTCGCCTTCTATGCTCATTCTCTCGCCGCCTGCTTCGACTTTCTGGAAAAAAGTGATTTGTTTCGCCTATCGTCCTTTCTGATTTATGTATGACAGGGAAACGGCAGAAAAACTGTGGAGAAATGAAGATGTGTGCCTGCGACAATCACAGCCATAGCTAGCGCGTCTAGAAAGTGGCAAGTACTAGTCTATTTTTCGTAGCAAACTTTTAAAAAAAACATACCCTCTGCTTTTGATGTTGAGACCACTTTTGTAGGGCCTCTCCTTCTAATACCACTCTCTTGTAACGTGTTCCGGCTCTCTGGAATATTTTTCGTTTAGTTTTGCTTTTAATTTAATAACGAGAATCTTGGCCTAGAACGCATTTCAAAAATCGGATATTTCTGAAAGTATTGAACAATACCTCATGCATTGGGGTTTTCTCTGCTATTGGGATTCTCTCTACTCCCGGAGACTCGCTTTTCATCATTATTCTCTCGTCGCCAGCTACAACTCTCTGGAAATTTTTAAAAATTCGTCTTGCTTACAAATAAACGACTTTAGTCCAACGACAATTTTAAAACAATTTTTCATTACCTCTTGAAACACGGTTCTCTCTAGTCTTGAAGATGCAAGTTCCTTCTTCCTCTTTGCAATGGCAGCGAATTTCTGCAATTTTTCGTTTAGTTTCACTCTATTCCTATCCTGGAGAATATGTTTGAAAGTGTTAAGGTTGAAGAATTGCGCACACAAGAGTTGTGTACAAGTTAAAGTTTAGTCGGAATTCTCTGGAACTCTGAGTTGCAAAGGCGAAATTCATTCCCTGTAGATGCGACGAGTTCTACATTTGAATAATACTCACCATGTACGCCGAGCTGTCCGATGGTTCGTCCATCACCCTCGCTCTCTGTAAATTGCAGCATGAAAATAGTATGATAAGATCCAATACCGGATGATTTTGAAAGGAGATAAGCTTTTCGGCTCTTAGACTCTTATGTATTTCTTGTTGCGGCCGTGTGAGTCGGCGCACAACCCTTGGTTGCTCCACTGCTCTTGGAGACTCCACTGCTCTTGGATGCTGCATTACTCTTGTATGTTCCACTGCTCTTGGATGCTGCATTACTCTTGGAGACTCCACTGCTCTTGGATGCTCCACTGATCTTGGATGTTGCAATACTCTTGTATGTTCCACTGCTCTTGGATGCTGCATTACTCTTGGAGACTCCACTGCTCTTGTATGTTCCACTGCACTTGGATGCTGCATTACTCTTGGATGCTCCACTACTCTTGGAGAATCGACTCCCACCCTCGTGCTCTCATAGACTGGATCGAATTCCTGAATAAAAAATCAATAAAATTTTCATTGAATATCAATAAAACAACATCTATTCTGGATAAAATGTTGAATAGTAACAAGAATCGTGAACTCGATACGTTGTACTAGCAGCACAAGAAGCGGAATTCGAAATTTTCAACCTTCACTAAACTATGAAGAGCAAAAAGTGGAATTAAACTCACATGTCCATCTTGGTCGTCTTGGTTCTGGAAAATTCATACAATTAATACTTTTAAAAAACGTTTTAAACACTTTCTCTCTATTTGCAAATTATACATTTCATTTTTTTTTCAACTTTTCTGTCAGCGAAGCAAAATTTTACCGTAATTATATTCTCCAAAATCGGCACTTCTCCTTTCTCCTGAAAATAGAACGGCATGAAAACATGTAAGATGAAGGCGTCTCACCCAACATCCAATAATCCTTTGATGATATTCAAGAATGCGTTTCCTTGCTTCGTTCAATACCGGTGTTAGTTGACTCTGCATGACCGATTGTGAAAACAATTCTTCAGTTATACATATATTTTCGAGGCGCAGGATACTTTTCGATATTAGGATTATGGTACAGACAAGTGCTCATGGAGAGAAGTCTTTCGGTTTTTCCATGATATTCTCGTAGTCGTTCGGTACATAATTCCGAGTGGAAACAATAAGGAAAATTATAACACCCTACATTGTATACCAATGTCCCTCTAAAATCTGTTTTTTTAAAGTTTTCATGAGTCATACACTCCAAAAAAGTTTGGCTTCCTCATGCTTTTCGAGAAAATTGTGAAGTCGCAATGTTTTATACTTTCAAAAGGTTCCGAGTAAAATTAGAGGAACTAGAGGAAATTTCAACACTCATCTTTGCACCGTACTGCGAAACACTCTATAGAAAAGTACCGAAACGCGAGCTAATAGAGTTTGTGAATACAAATGATAACAAACCTCTTTGTCAGCGTATACTATTCCTCTGTTCGTGTAACCTTCCATCTTCAGGACGAGTTCGACCTCCTGAACCCAAAAAAAGTTGATTTTCAAGTGAACCAACTAACTCTGTTGATCGTACTCGGCTTGACAAGATAATCAGCAATCTTTCTAAACACACTCAACCCATCGCCACTTTGGATTCGTCCATTCATTTCCTGAACGGATTTAGTTTAGATAGTAATCGAAACTTCTATACGTATTTGAGCATTAGTGTACGTCAACAGAATAGTAGTAGTAGTAGTATCAAACTCACGTTTATAATCTTCTTCACGTCTGAGTGTCGTTTTATGGAGGATGCCGTCTGCAACAGTTTTGTAAGCATCCAATTTAAGTTTTTCATGTCCAAGTGAAAACCGCAACTTACATTCACAATCCTTTGCTCCAATGATCCTTTTTCAAAATTCCGGACGGACTGTAAAATGAATTATCTTCATTATCTTCTTCAAACTCTTACCGCCGACATTGCTGGTGGGTTATTGGAAACCTCGAGACCAACTCTGACCGCACTCTGAAACATCTACTCAAATACTATGATCAGTAAGAAAACATACAACTCGGCCGTATCGTTCCGCGTTTGATTGACCATTTGCAGTTTCTGGAGTTGCTTTCGGAGTTCCCTGTAACTGTTATTATGTATTTTCGGCTTGTAACCATTATAACCTGATTTTGAACCGCAGCCTCGGGCGGGTGCGGCACACCAACAGCGACATGGTGAGTTAGTGTAGCAGGCTGCGTTATGACAGTAGGATGAGCTATTACGGAAGGCTGAGCCAAAGTAGTTGTCGTCGTTTCTTCTTCTTGCATACCGTCCTGAAACAATCTAAAACTATTTCATGCACTCGGAAAATTCCCGATACCCTCTTCGGATTTTTGCCTAACGTTGAGACAGAATTATGGTCGTAAAAATGGATAGACACCAAATTTTCGATACTTGAAAATGGTCATGCAGATTCATAATGATGCCATTTTCATTTAAACGGATACCGTGAACCATACTGACATAGAAACTGTTTCTGATACGAACATTATTACCTTTTCTCGAGTATCTTCTGGAATATTGTTGGACGGATCATTTTGAAGAATTTCTCTAGTCTGAAACCATGTTTTGAAGATGAAATTGGAATAAATATTTTTCCGAAATTTTGAACCTACATTTTTCTCATATATGTCCAAAATTATTACAGAACTAATAAGAATTCATCATCAGTTCGATGGAAATCAAAAGTAGTCAGCTCCTAAAGAAAACAACCTCTTGCATGAAATCCTTCTCGGCTATTTCGAACGGTACTAGTGAGCAGTCATCCTGAAAAGGGAAATTACTTTGTGCCACAAAACGATCAACTCATACATCTGCTTGCTGGTATATCTCCATATCGTCAACCAAATTCACCTGAAAACGTACAATATCATATCGAACGTATAATATGCACAAACCAACTCAGGATATTTATCCGTGTCATAGAGCCTTCCAGTTTGCATATATCTTGCGTTGGAGCTAACGTCCCTTGTCTCCGTAGACCTACTCGACCCTTCGTTTTCTTGTAGAACACGGTGCTCAACAGCCTGGGAGTTTCGCATTTGTTCAAAACTTCTACCAAAAGATGACAAAAAAATTTTCATTAAACATTTACTCACGCCGTTTTGTGAATTCGAGCAATTTCCATCTAGATGCGTGCCAACAATAGCTGGAGCGATATCTTTCGCGAATTCCTGAAAAAAGTTTCAATTTTATCTTGCTTGTTATTCACCTCTCCTCTTTGAACGTTCTCGATCGCTTTATTCTCAACCTGAAGCACGCTTTCAAGAACAACACAAAACTAGACTGACCAATTTCGCTGTTTCTCCTTTTGTGGCGTACTTCAAAAACCTATTCGGTACGAAATCAGCTGACATCGGGTCGAGACTCGGTCTACCACTATGGAAGTGAATACTACAGATTTTGTCTCGCTTCCTCATACCCTGAATATGAATCTGCCGTTATGCAGTACAAACAAGCAAACCTTAACGTTACCAATGACTCGAGTCCACGCTAATCGCCTTCCACCAGGTTCTGAAGGTAAGGCATAAAATCCGATGTTTTTCGAGGCAGTTTCTCGTGTCCATCCACAATAGATGCAGCGGTCAGACATGGTTAAAAACTATCCCTGAAAATCTGCTTACCGGTTTGTATGAGAAAGGTTGAGAACTATGAGAATTAAATGAAAAACACGGAAATTCGATAGTTCCCATGAAAAGGTGAACTCAAAATGAATGCAGTTTTTACTCCACTTCACGCCACATTGCACGGGTTACACGAACTCGATTACGCGCAACTCTTTCGAAGACTTATGTGATGATGATCA
>OZ022250.1:6588901-6611288 GCA_963978915.1 Caenorhabditis parvicauda | reverse complement strand
AATAACTTCGAGACACTAATCAAGTGTACTATAAAAATACTCAAACTTATTTTTTAACTAATTAGCTTGGAGCTTTTTTATTCAGAATAAATATAATTGCCGCTGAAGTCACATGTCACAGTTTCGAACGCAAAGTTAAATCAACATTCATTTTTGCACGGAAATCTTAGTAATATATAACACAAATAAGGGGGTTGATGCTGAAGAAAAGCCAAAGAAGATGATTAGACACGATTACGCAGCTTTTTAAAGACATCAAGTTCTGCTCGCAAATCATCTCTCTCCTTACGAACTTTTGCCAATTCTTCTTTTAACTTGGCCAATACCTTTATCTGAAAATACATCTCGATGAATTCCGGAAAATCATGACTTTTTTAAACAGATTCGAATGTTGAGTTATAAGTACCTTTTGTTTGTTATTGGCGTGAGAACCAAGTTCAGCCACTTCTGAGATTTTGTTCTCCAGATCCAGCCGAGAATCACTCAGCTCTTTCTCCAGAAGCTGTATCTTGCTTTGCGCGTTGAAAAGTTGATCTTTCTCCGCTTTAACTTTTTCACTGTTCACTTCTTCAATGCGAAATTTTTCCGCTTCGAACTCGCTGAACGTATATACTTTGTTCGACTAACACAGAAAATGTGAACAATTCTGCTAGTTGGTTGTCAACAGCAACAACATAAATCCTTATGAAAAAACGAACCTCCGAATTTGTGTCATCTTTTGATCGAATGAATTCGCTGCTTTCCGCTGAGCTTCAGAGTTTTGTCTTCGCGTTACATCGTGTGCTTCCTGCTCATCAGACAAACGACGCCGAAGTGCGTTCGCTTCTTCCAAGTGCCTGAAATATCAGTGAGTTCAATGAATTATTTTCTCATACTCACTTTTTGTTGGTTTTTATCTTATCCTCCTGTGTGTCTTGTAGCTCCTTTCTCAACTTTTCTCTGAGTTCCACGTTGACGGCGTTCTGCTTCTGTTCATCTGTCAGCTGTCGTTCGAGTTTGATGGATTTAATCTTCAAATTTTCGAACTCGGCCTGAAAAAGTTGTTCATGAAACGAAATATATTTTCTCTCAACCAAAAATTGTTAAAATCGTACACGAAAAAGTTCTTCAGCACTGTCACGGCTCGCCAGCTCTTGTCTGAGCCGTTGGGTATTTCTTTCAGCGTCAGCTAGAGCATGAGTCTTTTGAAAAAGCTCCTCCTTCATCTTCTCCATCTTCTCTCTCAATTGGGTGGAATTTTCTACCTGAACATCACACATTCTTCGAGTAAGTGATGAAGGCGGTATATTATTTTTTCATTCCAAAACTATTCAGAGTATTTTTTCCACTTACGTATAGAGTGTGATCTTTTTTCGTAGATTCGAGTTCTGTTTGACAGCTCATCAACTGCTCGGTGAGTCCCTCTAGTTGCTTTCGTAAGAGACTGTTCATCGAATCTTGTGATAATTTCTGTAAAGATGAATAGTTGTAAAGATATTAACTGATTGCGACTTACTGCGCTCTTATACCGCTTCAGGTGCGTGCAGAGCTCAGAGATTTTTTCTGCTTGTGCGTTGCATTTCGACAACAGTTCGTTATTTTCTTCATCCCTAAAAAACAACTCAGACATTGCGTGTGGAAAGTTTGAGACTTACAGGTTCTTCGCCTTGTTGGTCATCGTAACATTCTGTTCTGTCTTTTCTTCAAGCTTTTTCACAAGCTCCGAAACGATCGAATTCTTTTCAGTTATTTCCTGCTGCAGTTTCTGGCAAGTGAGTTCCAACTCCAGAAGCTGCACATTCTCAGCGTTTTCAAACGTAGTAGACGCTTCGTTAGAGTTGAGACTGGCCAAAGTTCCTCGTCTCGAGAAAATTGTATCTCGTCGAGGGTTCCGCGATGACCTTCCTGGCGTTTTGAATACTTCCTTTAATAAAATTAATAACTGAGAAGCTTTTGTCTGAAACTCACCAGAGTTCCGTTCATCAGCTCGTCGTTTCTTGTCGAAACTTGCTTCAATCTTTGTTCGAGATCAAGTCGTTTATCATTCTGTTCGGCTATCTCAAGCTCCAGCTGAAAATTTTATTTAGATTGGTGCCTGACAATAATCTTACTGTGGCAATTTTTTCTTGAGCTAAAGATAATTGGACATTCTCGATATCTCCGAGTGTGTGTTTCGACTTTTGGGCGAAGTAAGCATCAGCCATTTGTTCAATCTTTTCACCCTGAAAATATTCATTATTGAATGAGAAAGTATCTCGACTGTTTTCTTGAAATAGCCAATGTATGCAACAATTGTACATTCTTCTAGATTAGGTACTCACATTGTCTCCACCGACTGATGCCATGAGTCTACAGTCGTATTTTGTCCGGATTGATGCCAACTCCTGGACAGTTGCCTCGTGTGATTGCTTTTGCTGCCGATACTTTTCATCAATCGACAACTTTTCTTCTTCGAGCTTTTCGATTCGAGCCTGCAGCGACTGCATGGCTGCTTTGTAGGCCAGTTCGCAGTTTCCATCCATGGTCTCGTTCGTGACCACTTTGTTGCGGATCGAAGCACACGCTTCTGCGAAATGCAGCGTTTGCAGAGACTCCAGCACGTAACTGCAATTATCTAATGTCTCATTTTTCGGATAGGGTTATCTTTGAAGAAATGTGTTAACCTCCGAATTCAAAAACTCACTCTCTCTCGGCGTGTAAACAAACTATGACCGCTGTTTTCGAGTTTCCTCCGAGCGAATTCTTGAGCAAATGCGTTAAGTGTGAATCTCGATAAGGAACGTGTGCTGACTTTCCTTCAGACAATGTTCGAATGACGCGTGAAAGAACACTCAGCGACTGAAAAAATAGAATGATCATTACCGTTTAGAAAAATGAGCTTAGCTTTTTAAATGTTTTCTTTTCTAGAGAACTAATCTTTTTAACATCAACAAAGCAAAAAAAACTAACAAAATTGATGTTAGAAGCTTCTTTCAACCGATCTCCAATTGCTTGTGTCTGTTTTTGTCGCTCGGATCCTGCCAGATCAACCAGATTGAGGGTGGAAGATCTTTTTCGAACCAGAGAACCAACAGTTTCTTCAATCACTGTTTCTATAATAAGAACAGCATGAGATCTAGAAGATTCTCTGTTCATTTTTGTCTCTGCCGTTCGTCTTGCTGACCATCCCCTCTTGACCACATTCATGGCATCGACCAGACTTTCTGCTCGAATAGAAGACGCATCGAGTTTAATCATCTGAGAGAATGATTAGTTTCTTACATCGAAAATTATTATATTGCAATGATTTTTTGCTAGCATTCAACTTTCTGGTTCGAAGACAATATTTTCTGGTTGAAAAATTCGATTATTTTACAAAAAAAGTACCTTTCCGAGGTTTCTCAATTGCACCTTTCCTTGATCTGGATCGAGAAGATCGAAAATGACTTCATTATAGAGCTCCACGAATTTGATCTCTACGTTGAAAACAAACATGTCGTTCTCCTAAAAATAATTGTTGAACGTTTAATGGTGCTCGCTTCGAAAATTCTGTATTGAACATTGGATTTCTGAGGTAAACTCAAAAACTCACTCGTGACTTCTGCTGCAAACCATCAAAAAGCTCTTCGATTGCCATAGGGATAATTCCTTTTAACTGATCGTTGAGTAGGAAATCTTCTTTTGATGATTCGCCGAGCATTGTGTGTGATTTACCAGAGCTGCAATGCAAAAATTGATGGTATGTTCAAAGATTTTTTACGAAAATTCTGATTCAACGAAACCGTTGAACGTTAAATCAACGATTTCTCTTGTTTTAACGGAACTGTTAACCGTTAAATTAACGGTTTTTCCGAACTTAACAAAACTGGTAATCATTAAATCAGCTAATATTCCAAATCTAACGAAATTTAACAGGAAATTTTATTAAAGCTGTCAAATTGGGATTTTGTTCATTTTTTAAATGCTAGTTTTGTTGAGAAATGTATCATTGACCGAGATTGTAACAGAAAAATCACTAAACCATGGTTTCCAGTTTTTTGATCGTTAAATTAACGATTTTTCCAATTTAACGAAATCGTTAAACGTTTTCCCATTTTTAACGAATCGTTAAATCGAATTTAACGAAAAATTTTGGTAAATCGTAAATTTCGTTGATTTTCGTAAACAGTTCTAGTATGTTCAAAAATGTTCATCGTTAATTTTCAATTTTCGTTTCCCACTATACGATAGGTATACCTAAAAATTACATACCCTGTCTGGCCATATGCGAAAATGGTTCCATTGATGCCTTTGAGCGTGCCTAGGACTATCTTTCTCGCCACAGTTTCATAGACTTCTTTCTGGAGAAAATTATATTTTTAACAGAAAATAGAAATACCTGTGAAGCAGCCTCTGAAAGCACAGCGTGTACTTGATGAACTTTTGAAACCGGACCACACGATCTGTAGAACATGAAGATTTTATGAATTTTAAAACTATCTTAATACCTCAATTGTGTAGGGTTAACGTATTCTATCCCTCGATCAGTAGAAGTGCTTGGTTTCACACGTGCTATAACCTTCACGTATTCCGACATTTTACCTGAAAATTGTTCATTCATCAAAGACAATGAATAACAAGATTCTGACAACTAGAATTTTTTTTCATTATATGAGGAATGAGGGATGTGATGTTTTTTTAGAAAGAAAACAAGATTAATTTTTAGAAACAATGATGAAACATCTTAAAATTGATACGGAACATGGTTTCTAGTTTCGTTTCTGATATTTGTAACGAGAGCACAAGCGTTAAACAGTCTATGGAGTCGGGAGTAGGAATTTCAGCGCAATTATGGTCGACATTCGGAAATTGTTCTAAATGTGTTTTGAATCAGCGGGGATGTATTATGCGGTGTTTGCATGTAAATATATATCATTTTGCATTCTTGTGCGCGCATTTTCAAAACAGTTACGAATACTTTTCTCTATTTTATACGAAAAAGTAGACTGAATCATATCAATCAAGAATCGCGTCATGAATCTTTTTTCATTAATTTTTGTCGACACCTAAAATTTTAGGCTTAGGTAAGGTTCAAAGCACTGGTTAGATACAAAGTTAAGATTTGATCAAAGCTTAAACTTGAATACCACAAAAAAAGTCTTGCACCTTGTAAGGAATTGATTCTTGATTCGATGATTCAGTCTACTTTTTCGTATTAAGTCTTTTCTCTCGTTTAATTTGCAGAAAACGGTCGCAGTCGGCTTTGAACAATAAGGTGCGTTATAAATGATGAAATTTCTTGAGAAACACTTACATGAAAATTATTTTCGAAAAATGTTTAGCACAAGCCATAACCATCTAACACCGAATTTTATCAACGTAACAAATCTTTCAATGCTTCGGAAATGTTGGAAACCTAGGTTGAACATGAACTGAACTCACGAACAAAAAAGCTTCCAACATTTTCTAAGCCTGAGAAAAGGTGCAGTATTTAACGGTGTTTCTAGAAGTTTCTGGACGATAAATGAAGTGGGTGTGGGCTGACATAATAATCTCTGAATCCCAGAAAGGCGCGCAAAGTGTTTACAAGGCGACAGCGCACATCTAGGCACAGGCGTAAGACAATATAACCGCTTCGCAACCGCTTTTCCGACCTCCGCTTTCATTTTCGAAAGTGTTTATACTTTAATAAATGTTTCACTTGACATAATGAACGTTGAAGACTGTTCCCAATGATAGTTTTACCTACTTCAAACATTTTTCCGCTACGATTTTTGAATCTGGGATGAAAAAAAGTAGGAAAAGTTAATTTTTTTGAACTACAGTAACTGAAATTTGATCTACTCTATCGCCTTGTTCACATATCTTCCTCTACACACCTCGGCAAAGGCATAAGACAATATAACCGCGTCGCAACCGCTATGCCGACCTCCGCTTTCATTTTCGAAAGTGTTTGTACTTTAATAAATGTTTCACTTGACAAAATAAACGTTGCGGACTGTTCCCCTACGATAGATTTATCTACTTTAAACATTTTTCGTTACGATTTGTGAACCTGAGACGAAAAAAAGTAAGAAAAGTAAAATTTTTTGAACTACAGTAACTGAAATTTGATCTACTCTGTCGATTTTCTTCGCTTACACTTTTCAACTGCGTTTGCCGCGGTGTGCTCTACCTGTAAAATAGTCTGACCTCCGTAAATCGGTTACTTATTACTGTAGAAGTTTCGCCTTGAAACACAAGAACGATTAAGTAACGCGCCTTTAATTTCAATGAACTGAAAGTGAGAATAATAATTTAAATCCATAAAGATCTTACTGTTCGTTGTGAGAGTCCCGACCCTACCGTACTCATTTTACAAAAATGCGACTGGCGCGCGTTTGAAATCGGTCAGACTTTTTGCTAGATATGTGTTGTTTTGCTTACAATTTTCAACTGCGTTTGCCGGGCAATTAGTAAATCGCATCCCATTTTTAAAAACGGGATGCGATAACTTTTTTCGCATCGCATGAACACCTCTTTTTAAGCTTAGTTTGGGTTTGGGTCAGCTTAACGTTCAACCTAAGCCTAAATACAAGAAAGACATTCTATCTTTGGCGCAAAGATAACTAAAATCAAGCCATTTTGGCCATGCCTGAGCCTAAATGCACCAGTGCCAAACAAGAAAGATGATTGGGCTGTTCCGAGCAAAGTTACAGACGTTTGAAAGAAACGGGATGCGATTTACTAATTGCCCGTTTGCCGCAGTGTGAAACTTTTTTTCATCCCAGATTCATAAAGCATAACGAAAAAGTGCTTGAAATAGGTAAAGCTATCGTTGGGAACAGTCCACAACGTTCATTATGTCAAGTGAAACATTTATTAAAGTACAAACACTTTCGAAAATAAAAGCGGAGGTCGGCAAAGCGGTTGCGAAGTGGTTATATAGTCTTATGCCTGTGCCTAGATGTGCGTTTGCCGTAGTGTGCTGTGCGAGAAGTAGATCAAAAATTTTGTACTCTAAAAGTAGATCAAAACTTACTGTAAGATAATGAAAAATGCAATTGCGCTCTTATGCTAATCCTAGTTTATTTTTATTATTTTCTTTTTGGGAATGCACCGACCGCACCGACTTCCTATTCCTATGTATACAGACTTAGGCTGAACCTTAGCTGACCCAAACCTAACCTAAGCCTAAAATAGAGGTGTTCATAGTATCTTTTAACAGTTTTTACAACGATAAAAAGTTAATACTAAATGCTAACGTAACTGTAGGAAGTCGGTGCGTTCAAATAAATGCCTCTCTTTCTTTGTGGTTCGAAATTTTCATCTGCAGATTTTGTTTTCAGTTAAGATGTCTCTATTCACATCGAAGGAATATCCAGAATTGAACTTCGCAATAGCCGTCAACGATTCGTCTTCAGTCTTGGTCGAACTCACCAAAGGTTTTTCTTAATTTTAATAAAAGTAAGATGGTTTATTTAAGGTGATATGGAGCTCACTGAGAAGCCGTTGAAACTCGGAGAACTCCATAGATCTAATGTTGTTCGTCGAATGGTTATCGAGTTATTTTCTGTCTTTAATGAATGTCGCCAACTTCGCGACGTCAGTGAGCGTTTAAATCAAGACGAGTGAGTTCCGATTTTCTCATTGCAGTTTTAGGGTTCATTACGGAGCATTTGACATTAAAATTCATAGTTTTCATCGATTCTCAGAGCTCTCAGTCTTTCACGGAGATATAGATCAGTACTTCTTCAAGCTGCTCAAAGTAGTACACAAGATCAGTTCAGTGAGGATTTTGCATTGTGGTACTTATACGAGTCCGTCTACTTGAACAAAGGAGGTCAGGACCTATTTGTTTGATTTCCATTTCTAATCTTAATTTAGACGGTTCGCTTTGTATGGATCTCATGCAATGGTCGGAATTCACTTCCCAGTACGTCAACAATCTTGTTGATGAGGCAGTGGCTGAATGGGAAGAGGGGGTCGATATAAAACGTGGAAAATATTGGCATGCGGTTCGTTTTTAACAAAATAACAAAGTGGAGATAGAATTGACATATGAAACTGACAAATATGTGAACTAACAAAATTCATGTCGTGCAGAAGTGAACGAAACTATTTTAAAATTAGCTTTGCACCTCCGTGTCACGATAAGCATTCGATAATCTATGGAACTTACATTTCAGGTATCTACTGCTTTGTTATCGTGTCGATTTGACTTGTGTTCAAATCTCCTGAGTCTTTTGGAATCCACAGACAGTGCGACTTCAGTGTTTTTGGATTGCCTTTCATCATTCAACCCAAGTTTTCTTCTGGACGAAGCAAAAGCTAAGAATTTGAACGCTTGGAAGAACATGATTCAAGAACATCTGAAAGGTGGATCCTTCTCGAGTAGTGGGAATATATCCAGTCTGGCAAGATTGTTGCTGGGTGACAGAAACGTAAGTCTAACAAGCAATGAATGTAGTTTGTTCTGTTCCGAAGTTCAAGGAGAGTATATTCTAAAGAAGTTATTTTCAAAAATGATTACGTCTTTTCAGCTTTTGGCTCAAGTTGCAAGAAAATTAATGACGGAGTGGTGGCAACTTCTTCCTTTCTACATTTTCATCACTGACCCACACGTCGAGATGTCCCAACTCGGATCAATCGCAACTGTACGTGTTTAAAAATTATTTTTTAAAGATTAGATTTGCGCTGTAACTCAAAACAAAGAAGAAAACAACTATTGCAGGAATGTCGCGCAATTTTCGGTCTTGATGAATCTACAGAAGCTGGAGACACATTTTTCTGTGTTGTTGCATTGGATGACGTCAATTTTTACAAGGTTTGTGGTTTATTTTTCGATTATGCGTAATACGTTCGAGCACATAACTTGCTTTTCTATTCTTAGCTCATAGATATTGTACTCAATCTCAGAATCATCTAAACGTGTTAAAACGTGGCGTAACACCGGTAAAGTATAGCGAGTTGAGCAGAAATTGAAAATTAGGTAAATTTAATTCAGAACATAATCAAGAATCCATGGTTGTCTGTTCACCTGATCGACATTGTATACAGGGTAACCGGTGACGCGACTCTACACGATCTCAAATCGTTTTTGCTGTTTCAATACTCCAACAGCCTGATAACACACTCGTCGTAAGTTTCAGATTTCTATCCGATCTGTTCTATAGATAAATTGGCGCATATCTTAAAAGTTCCGAAAAGCTCATTTTTTAAATTCTCGAAAAAAAGAAAAATGAATTGAGACTATTCCACAACTACAAATAAATGGTAAACTCGAGTTTCGCGCGTTTGACAAATGTATGATGCGTTTTTGTTGAAAATTAGTTTTTCAAACTTTCCCTACTTTTTATTCGAATTGAACGTCGAAGTTTTTTTCAACCGTAAAGTTCCAATTAATCTTCATAAATGTCGGATAACTCTCTATTTCGAACATGACTGGCTAGACCTCAACTCTATATTCAAACACACAAAAACCTGCCAAATCATATTTTTAGACTCTGGGAAATTGGTGTCGAATACCTTCTTGAGTGTGGTGCAGAGGGTCTACTCAGGCTGGAATCACACATCGAAAACGTTCACATCGACTCGGAAGAAGCAGCAGAAAGAGTTCGTTTTCTTTAAATACTTGCGCTTTCCTTCACAAATACGGGAATGTGTAGTAACGATGGTTTGTTGATATTTCATGTCGCCAGTATGGTCAAGGGTTATCAAATTTGGATTCAGTCTTTCACACTACTCAAAGGCTGAATCAATGGGAAAGTGTTCGAGCCCGATCTAGAATGAATTTTGATCGGTTCTACTTGGAGGAAGTTACAGTAGCGAACAAAAGTTTAGCAACTTTTAATGTCGATGCTAACTCACTTCAAACTTGTGTTACCGTCCTCAACTTTTCTCTGAATTCACTTCATACTTCTAAAAAACATTTAAACAACAGAGATTGATTTTTTTACAATCGTTTTCCGACTGAAAAGTTTTTTTACAACATAGTCAAATTTTAGTTCACTACTTCGCAAAGGCTTTTCTCATTTTTCTTGCTATGACTGTTCAAAACTTTTTATTTTATGTTAAATAATAAAAATAAACAAAAAAACAGAAAAAATGAGAAAAAGTTGTGTGAAGTGGTGAACTAAAATTTTACAATTTAGAAAAACCTTTTCTGTTGAAAACATCGATGGCAACTCAATTTTCTTATTTCTGAACGTTTGCGAATGTCTGAAGTGGTGTCAGAGAAAATTCGACGGTGATCGCGTAAATTTTACGAAGTTCGAAATGGAAAGTTGCTAAACTTTTGTTCGCTACAGTAGGTGTGTTGTGCTCTGCCATTTTAGCTAATCTATAGCACAGATGGAACAGTTAGTATTATATTCATATGTTTTTGAACACACACGTTCATTTTGCGAACAGTTCAGCAGAGTCATGGAGCGTTATTCCCATTGTAAAATGACTCATTTTCAGCTTTTCGAAATCGCCGAAAATCACGGACTTCAAGATTCAAAAACGTGTGTGACAAACACGATGCGAAATAGATACTTGAGTCGCGGAGAATGGAGTGCTGCACTAGGCTGGGCACTGCGATCAGGCACCAAGAAGATTGTGGAAAATACCGTGAAGAGGTATTTTGATTTTTTCAAGTTTTCAAAATTCTGTCAGAGTGGAAAAGAGAGAAGGCAAAACGTGCATGATGTTCAATTTTGTAAAACCTCATCAGTATTTGAGAGACGGCTTCGAGATTCTTTTTGTTCAGATTGTTCAAATCATCATGTCTATACGCTGAGAACAGATGAAAAATAGTTTGTTACTACATTGCAGAGTTGCATGAAATTCCGACTTATGTGAGAGAAATTTCACTTCCGTCTTGCGACTTCCAACTTCCGTTCAGAAAAATTACTTTCATGCAACTCTTCTACATAGAGTTGTAGTAATTGATAACATATTTAGATGTAGTTCCCTTCCACGTGGAACAATCCTCATAGGATGATTCAGAGTGAAAATTTTACCTTGTTTAAATTGTCTCTCTATCAACTACATTTAAGAATCATCATTGGAGCCTCGGAAGGTGAACTTGCGGAACTCGGAGTACTCGAAGCATTACCCGAATCTTCGATCTGCAAACTTCCATCGTTAACCTTCCTTTTCTCCCTTCATCGATTCATGAGTGTTCTACAGCAGAGAGATGTCAATAGGTTTTTGGAGGTGATTTTTTAGCAGAAAGAACAAGAAAAATATATCACCACCAAACATGTAAATATGTTTGTAAAGACGGGCACGGTTGAAATGGGTACTGTAGAAATCAGTTTTTCGGAAAAAATCGAAAATAAAATTGCAGCTGAAACATACAGTGTGGACAGAAAATACAGGAACGGTACACTAAGCTCCGCTACTCGAACAGCATTCTAGATTTCTTTCTGAAATTTTGGTCTATTGTAGCCAACACTATTCTCCACAAGTGTACTAAATTTCATCCTGATTCATTAACTTCGAAACGGTGTATGATGATTTGATTGAAAACAGTGGATTTTCAAGTGGACATAAAATAGAGGAACGCTACTGTAATTTGAAGGTCAACGCTCGGAATTTGGAATTAATGATGAAAATGACACGTTATAAAGTTTTTTTAACAATTGATATTTTTATTTTCATCATTCCGACAATTTTGACAGAGTTACAATCAAATCTTGTCGAATCCTGTAATTTCCCGCATTTTAGAAGTTTTTGGTTTCCACCGAGTTAGTTATCAAAATGTTAGTTATTTCATCATGATCAGACAATGATTCTCAACAGTTTTCCGAAGTTTCGTAACAACATCGGTTATTTTATCCCTCCAAAGAGCCCTTCAAACTGACTTAAGTTGACGTCGCTGCAATGGTGACTACGGTATCTTGTTGTAAAACGCGATGATATTGAACGATAAATGTGAAAAAAACACTCAAATTTTGAGAAGGATATTTTGAAAACATCATTTAAGTCATTATCGACCAAAAGAAACAGCATACTGTGAGAAGTCGTACTGTCGAAGTGATGGCGCTGGAATGAACGGAGTTTTGCACTCAAAGTGTCTGTTTTCGCCTTGTTTTTTTAACGCGCGTCTTTGAAGCGGTTCGAACAGCCCTGTTCCTTTAGATCCAAATTTTTTTTGGATAGGAAACGATCCTTATTAAGTAGATGACAAATGCCCCATGACATTTTTAAAAAATTTTCACAGTTATCATTCAATATCATCACGTTTTACAACAAGTCACCGTAGTCACCTTTGCAGCGACGTTAACTTAGTGGGTTTTTCCGAAACGTAAATAACCGATATTGTTGTGAAAGTTTGGGAAAACTGTTAAGAATCATTGTCTGATTATGATGACATAACTAACGCTTTGATAACTAACGCGGTAGAGACCAAAAACTTCTAAAATGCGGAAAATTAAAGGATTCGACAAGATTTGATTGTAACTCTGTCAAAATTGTCGGAATGATGAAAATAAAAATATCAATTGTTAAAAAAACTTTATAACGTGTCATTTTCATCATTAATTCCAAATTCCGAGCGTTGACCTTCAAATTACAGTAGCGTTCCTCTATTTTATGTCCACTTGAAAATCCACTGTTTTCAATCAAATCATCATACACCGTTTCGAAAATAATGAATCAGGATGAAATTTAGTACACTTGTGGAGAATAGTGTTGGCTACAATAGACCAAAATTTCAGAAAGAAATCTAGAATGTTGTTCGAGTAGCGGAGCTTAGTGTACCGTTCCTGTATTTTCTGTCCACACTGTACGAGCTTTCTCTACATTCCACTGAATAGATGATTGCAGCATCTAATACCGTTGATCATGATGCCAGACGTGCCGCCCGAGTTCCAATACGACCTCTTTGACTACCTTATCCTGGTTATTCGAGAAGATGTCAGTGACCGTGTGAACCTACCGGTTGAAGTGCTCCAAGAGCTCTCAGTGTTCCTTGCCGAGTTCACAACAGAGAAGAAGAAAGTGTTCACAGAAGAGTTCAAGAATAAGGTACGTTGTGGATAGTCTTTTGAAAAGCAGACCCCGTTCTAGAAATCTACGAACGTAGCTACAGATCATATAGGCTAACCCAGACAATTTCGTCATAAACGCTAAAACCCGGTTGAGAATTTTGGGCATCTAGAAAAACAAATGTTCACAATTGTTATCAAACGTTCGAAAAATTTATTTTTGAATTTTCTATAAATAATTGTCTTGTTGATAATACCACTCTCATCACTTGTACAGAGTGCGCCGTAAGTATTGGTCGGTTGTAAAACCGCTGCCACGTGGCGCAGAATTCATTAAATGTCTTCAAATTTTCACATTATGACTATCAAAAATATGAAAACAAAGTTTGTTTTATGACTTTCAATTCATCTGCTTCTGACTCCGATGACAGCGTAAAAACTCATCGGATACGGGTGTCGCCAGAACGCAGGTAGTTGTCTTCAAAATCAGCTCATAACTTCTGGATATTAAGAATGTAGAATGAGATTATGTTATTTTGCATGTCTTTTCTAGCTTTCGCAGTGAAGAAATTCTGGTCCGAAAACATGGTGGAAAGTTCGTTCCAACCCTTGTGCTGCGAAGTTAAGCCTTCGCTTTGTTCAGCTTCAGCTCCTTGTTTTTGGTTGTTAGAAATTTGATTTATTGAATACAGTATAAGTTAATATTCCGCTACACTAAAACGATCCGTTGCATCATTTTTCCGGTCATTCCGTCCTGCAACGCGAGCTTCTGCAGGATGCGGTAAATATTTCGTAAGATATTTTTCTTGACAGCTTTCACTAGGGCTGGAGTTAGAACTGTGACGGAAAACCCACTCATAGGTTTTACACGAAGTGTATCAAGCGTTTTAAACAGTTCCGATGTTTCCCGGACTAGGCATCGAGGAACGTCGAGCTCTTAAACGATCTCCGGAAGGTGCTCTCCCTCATTTGACTTTTTGAAAAGTGAAGGGTGGTATGGTTATGGTGTCACTCCTCCCCGTTAAAGTGGAGATATGAAGACTAAATTTCAAGGGAATATACCTAAAGGTTATACGAAAATAATAACATTTTAAAAATTGAATTTTGACGCGTGACGTGGCAGCATACTACACGCAAAGTGATCGACCAATATTTACGGCGCACCCTGTAATATTGAAATGGTTCAGGTGAACAATCTGAAGAAGATGGTCATGCTGAAACTCGCGCAATCGTACGTCAGGAGGCCATTGTCCAACTAGGATTCATTTTCCCCAGTTTAATCGGTTTCACCAGGGTTCAGTTTTTCAGGCGGCGCCCGCAGGCGGCCACGATTTTGGCCGCCGGGAACGGCCGCGCGGCCAAATTTTTTTCACCGTGATAATGATTCCTTCTAACTCTAATAACTCTAAATTGATCACAGAAAACGTTTTAAAGCCCATTTTCATCAGCCCGGCCGATTCGGGCCACGGCCGGCCGCAGCCTGGATGCTCGCGGCCGCGGCCGGCCCCAGGCTGCCGGTTGGCCGCGAAAAAAATTTTTGCCAGAATGTGAATTAAACATGTCATAATACCGTTAATCAACACTTAATTCAGATTTGACAGCTTTTCAGATCATATTTTGCTTTTTTTAGTCGTTGATTTTTCGAAAAAAAATTTTTTTTTCTCTTATGGAATTATGTACAATTTTTTTTCGTAAATTAGCTTCTATTTGTCTATTTCAACGATTTAATTGCTGAGTCAGCTTTTTAAGCGCCTCCTAAATGATGTAAATCACGCCCGGCCGCCGCGGCCGGCACGGCCGGGCCGGCCGGGGGCGGCCGTAGCTTCAATTTACTGGCCGACAGTGATAAAAATGTGTTTTTCTTAGTTTTCCAACATGATTGAGTCTGATTCCATCAAAAATTCCAAGTAGTATTGCACGTAGAGCTTCGCGGCCGACCCCGGCCACCCCGGCCGGGCCGGCCGGGACGGCCGGAGACGGCTAGAGCTTCAATTTACTTTTCGAAAGTGATGAAAATACTTTTACCTACGTTTTCCTATATGACGGAATCTTATTTCATACAGATTTCGAATTATCTTTGCATGTAGATTGTGGCGGCTGGTTCCGGCCACCCCGGCCGGAGCGGCCGGGGTGGCCGCGACAGTGTAAGAAGCTCCGAGGAGGTAGCAGGACCAAAAAAGTTGATTAACTTTCTTCCTTGAACATAAGAGATACACTATACACCAATAAATTTGATGATTCCCATTCCTATGCCCAAACGACCGTTTCGACCACACTCAATTTTTTTGATCTA
The DNA here is from genome assembly GCA_963978915.1 of Caenorhabditis parvicauda. Lineage (NCBI taxonomy): Eukaryota > Metazoa > Nematoda > Chromadorea > Rhabditida > Rhabditidae > Caenorhabditis > Caenorhabditis parvicauda. Next base: position 6,596,102 of record OZ022250.1, on the reverse strand, counting down.
CCCCGAAAATAGCACAACCTACAGTAACAAAAATTATTATTTTTTTTCAGAGAATTTCATTTTTAGATATTTTACTTCTCTTCTCGTTTCAGTTCACTCTTGTTTGTAGTTTTTACCAATTGAATAATCATATCAGTCAAATTCGTGGCTCTTGAAGGTCGTATATCACCCTTGGCCGTCCCGGCCGGCCCGGCCGGAGTGGCCGGGATCGGCCGCAGCGGTCTACGTGCAAAACTACTTCGAATTTTTTATGGAATCGGTCTTAGTCATGTTGGAAAACTAAGAAAAAAACATTTTCATTGCTTTCGAAAAGTAAATTGAAGCTCTAGCTGTGCGATCGGTGATATCTTTGTGGTAGAACGCGTTTGAATAATGAACTATTTATTTTCTAGTCGAGTGTAGACCTCAAACTAGGGTAATTAAACCGAGAATCACAAAAAAGAAGGAGGTTAGGACGAACAAAATACAAATATGGGAACAAATAAGATTACAAATGAAAAGGGAGAGGGTGATGACATAAAATGGCGCGCTGAAAGCTCTTAAAGTTTTGATCTGGAGCGAGAGGTCAAAACTTGCTCGCCTTTCCAGATCGGTTTTAGTGCGCTGTTCGCACATCCCCTACCCTGTAAGCTTGAATGACTTGACTAGGTTTGCCGCGCCTGTCAGCCTTCGTTCTTGCTTTTCGATCTTTGTTTTCATGTGGTGGGTGAGCTTGGTGAGGGATTTTCTTGTATTCAAATTTTCTGTATGGGTAAACCTTCAGCTCTTCGATTTTATTGCTTCCGCCATTGTCATTTGTTCTGATTATCCCCTCGTGATTGTCAGAGTGATGAGTTTTCCGTAGGTTCGTTGTGTTATTTTCGACGTGTTTGCGGAATTTTTGTCCTTTCTGGACGGTTGACCTCGCCTGCCACACGGGTTTTGTAGTCTTAGCCGTGCGATGAGATTGTCTCCTCTCTCTCTTTTCCAGACTGTTGAGTTCAGCCGGACAACGTTGTCCATTTGAGTTGATAAGAGTTTCCAGCTTTCTCGTTGTCTGACGCGAGATGCCTTTTGAGGATTTTGTTGGTATCTCCTCTGTTTGACGGCGAATCTTTTTCTCATGTTCATATAGTACTTGCAGGATTTTCTGGTAGCATATGTTGCTTCTTACTCTGAGTTTCTGACGTTGTTCTTGGCCCTGTTTTATTTGTTCCTGATGTTCTTGTATTTTTCTTTCATCTTTTCTTATTTTGCGGCAGTGTTCGGATTCAGTTGTGGATTCGTTGTTCTGATCCGTTTCGTTTGAGATAGTGTTCTCTTTGCGGGTTTCTTCCGTTTCTCCTTTCATGATGTTTTGTAGTTTATGCGTCATTCTGACGACCTCCCCTACCCTGTCATTTTTGAGATTATTGTGGGATTTGTCGCGTTTTTCGTTTGTTTTCTCCACTTTGTTGAGATTCGTGATTTCTGTACTCTTGGGTATTACTTTTCCATCATCTCTGTCGATGTGGTTGACGACTGTATAACCGATTCGTGTTTTTATGGCGGTGAAGCCAGACGGTAAATTAACCTTTTCCCCTTGAATCAGGTTCCAGAATTCTTTTCCTCCGAGTAGGATCTCTGGTTTGATGACTTTTTTCATTCTTCGGGTGGCTTCTTCTTGTGACCAGTTTCCGTTGATTATGTCGAAGTCTCTCGTCGTGAGTTCTGGTATGGTGACGTTTCCCATCATTTTGTCGTCTTCTATTGCTATGACTTGTATTTTTCTAGTTTCATCATTGTCGAGTTTCAGTAGTAATTCTGAGCTTATTCCGTCTATTTTCATTTCTTTCTCTCCAAATGTGTACACTTTCAATTTTACTTCGTCGTTTAGTTCGAGACCCATTTCTCTTGCGAAGGTTTTCGACACGTATGATCTTGTAGACCCACAGTCAAACATGAGTGGTGTTTCTATCCATTTCTTCGCCGTATCGTTCCAGGCTTTCGTTACAGTTGTTGGGATTATTCCTCGATTTTCTATTTTGAGATCTTGGTTCGTTTCAATGCATGCGTTTGTTCGATCCTGCGGTTCCTCATTTTGAGTAGACTCTTCTGTCCCTTCGTTGGGGTTGATTGGTGTCAATTGTGGTCTGTCGTTTTGTGGATTCCACGTTCTTCGATTTTCGTAGGCGGTGTGATTCCGATCGAAGCGTGGTGAATATATCTCTTGTTCGTATCTGATCTCACTTCTGTTCTGGTTGCAGAGAGATTCATGGTGGCTTCTGTCACAGTGTCTACAGTTCAGCGCCTGACAGTCTTGTGTGTGGTGTTCTTCGAAGCACTTGCGACACAATCCGAGTTCTTTTGTGTGTTTCCATCTTTGTTCGGTTTCGGTTACCGTTCTGCAGAATCGTGTTGCGTGGTTCGTTCGGTTGCAGAATTTACACTCTTTTCGTGGGTTCTGATTTTTTCTCCCTTCGTGTTGTCTCGTGTCATACGTTTGTCTGTTTGGCTTTTGATGCCTGTTTCCTGTTCCCTCTATTTTGTCTCTGGATTCTGATTCTGTCCATCTTTGTGTGGCTATGCGACGAAGTTCTTGACTTTCTCTTTTGTCTTCGAGTACGTTCCTGATCATTCTGATGATTCGGTTTGTGGACGCATCGTCTTCTTGCATTTTTGTGGCTTTGTTCTCTAACATCCATCTGGTTTCTTCGTTGAATTTGCTGAGGATGATATCCAGTGTCTGTTTTGTATTCACCTTTGGATCTCCGTCGGCCTCTAGGTCTTCTAGTTTGAGCTCGAGGGTGTTCAAGATTAAGATTTCATCTCTTGCTTCTTTCGTGGCTTTCCTGACGTTTTCTAATTCGCGCCATAATTCTTTACTTGATTTGATTCTTGGTTGGAAATTATCTTTCAGAACTTTGATTGCTCGTTCATATGGATTGGCCTTGTTTTTTAACTCAGATACTATTTTCTTCGGTTCTCCTTCAAGGCATTCTACTAGTTTATAGTATTTGTGGAGATCGGAAACCATGTACCGGTTAATTACGTCTTCGCAGTACACCATCAGGGCGTTGTATTCTTCTTCGTTGTCCCCTCTAAATTTGTTCGCTACGCCGTTGTCTGTCGGGAACAGCTTTGTTGTTTGAGGTAGTTCTGGATTTGCGATCGTTTCGGTTTCGTTTTTGTATCGATCTGTCATTGTTTTTTCAGCTACTAGGCGTAGGGCTAGGGCTTCGCGATCTAACTTGCGTAGCTCTTCATGTTGGCTTCTACGTGACAACATTTCAGATGTGGCGGCGTACACATCGTTCCAGTTGTGTAAGCTTTCGTCGACTAGTTTTCTCGCCTTTTCTATGTTTTTGGCCGTTTTCATGTTTTCGATTCTACACTTAATTGTATCGATTTGATTTCTGGCTATGTCGATAGCTCTCTCTTGGACTATGCCCTTACGATCGGCTTCGTCCGTCTCCATTTTTTACTCTTTACTATGGGTTCGCTTTTTTCGTGGACTTTTTATTTATTCAATACAATAGTAACAATGATAATATAATATGTGACACGATGAATTTCTTTTTATTCGATAATAAGATATAATTCAATAGACCAATAAGCTTTTCTTTATTTGATGACAAGATTCAATATGTAATAGGACAGGATTTTTATTCAATAAATGCGTTCAATTAAAGGACTGATTTTATTCGATTAACTTACTTAAGAAATTCAATGGATGATATGATCCTGCCAGGCTCGCGTGGATGTTGAGTGTTTCTACTTTGTTCGTGTTCACTCACTCGAGCTGATTCTGACTTTTCTCTGAATTCTTACGCTTCAGTTTCTCGTACTGGGAACGCTTCAGTTAAGCACTGGGGGCTCTTCGGTTTGAATCGTACCGGATACGCTTCGGATATACGTCCGGAATTACTTTGGAAGTTTCTTACTTCCCTGTTATCTGTACTTGAGGTACAGTACAATTCACAAGGTACTTGGAAGTTTATTACTTCCCTGATGACTGTACTTGAGGTACAGTTCGATTTATACGTACTCGGAAGTTTATTACTTCCCAGATATTTATACGGTACTTGATGTACAGTATGACTTACAAGGTCTTCTTTACCTTGTGACAATCGATTTTCGAGTTTCTTTTTTCTCGATAATCAAATTTGACGTAATAATTGACTGACAATAAGTATCGACAGATTTATTTGTGATGTGTCAATTGCAATAGGAATTTGATACGACTCTGCGACAAAGGACTTGACAATAGGTACGAAATTCGACAATTTTTATTTTGACGAATTATACGATGATAGATTGGACGATGAAAAACTAGACAGTACAAATTTAATGATTGCCGGTACGGTACAAACTACTAAATATATTATGCGATGATTACTGATACGAACACTGAAACTTATGAATGCTTACCTAGACTTATATTGTGATTTCTACTCTTACCTAATGTTTCGTGCTCTTTGGACTATACGACAGATGGATTTTACGGATGATACAATGAACAGATATGCGTGCTCTGGTTTTGTTCACCAGATTATCTTGCTACGATGGATGAATTTTGCTTGTTTTCAGGCAAGCTGGACGGACTACACTGATGTTGTCGTGCTGGACTTTGATGGACAAAGACGGACAGTGATACTTACGATTAACACTTAAACTCACGTTTTGGCCTCTGCACCACTTGTGCGATCGGTGATATCTTTGTGGTAGAACGCGTTTGAATAATGAACTATTTATTTCCTAGTCGAGTGTAGACCTCAAACTAGGGTAATTAAACCGAGAATCACAAAAAAGAAGGAGGTTAGGACGAACAAAATACAAATATGGGAACAAATAAGATTACAAATGAAAAGGGAGAGGGTGATGACATAAAATGGCGCGCTGAAAGCTCTTAAAGTTTTGATCTGGAGCGAGAGGTCAAAACTTGCTCGCCTTTCCAGATCGGTTTTAGTGCGCTGTTCGCACACTAGCCGCCTCCGGCCGTCCCGGCCGGCCCGGCCGGGGTGGCCGGGGTCGGCCGCGGAGCTCTACGTGCAATACTACTTGGAATTTTTGATGGAATCAGACTTATTCATGTTCGAAAACCAAGAAAAAAACATTTCTATCACTGTCGGTCAGTAAATTGAAGCTACGGCCGCCCCCGGCCAACCCGGCCGTCCCGGCCGCGGCGGCCGGGCGGGATTTACAACTTTTGAGAGCCATTCAAAAGACTGATATGACTATTAAATTGATAGATTAGACAAACTAGAGCTATTTCACAAGAAAAAAAGTGAAATTCCTGACAAGTCAAAAAAAATTGACTTTTAAAAATCGAAAAATAAAAAAGTATAAAAGTTGACCCAAAAAGCTGTCGAATTAAGTGAGGTGTTCATAAACGGTATCCTGATATGTTTGATTCACATTCTGGCCAAAATTTTATTTGCGGCCAACCGGCAGCCTGAAGCCGGCCGCGGCCGGCCTGGGCCGCGAGTGTCCCGGCCGCAGCCAGCCGTGGCCGCAAGTATCCCGGCCGCCGGCCAAATTTTAGAAAAACGTGGGAACATGATTTATTTGATGTTATAGCTACTAAAATCTGAAAAACAAAGACACTACGGTCTGGCCGCGTGATCGATATCATTTGGCCGCAGGCGGCCGGCGGCCGGTAAAACCGGAACCCTGGGTTTCACTGTTAACACTGTTATTGCCACAATGCCGGAGTGTTGTTGTTTTCCGTATTATTTCGATCTCTTCATCAATTTTGAGTTTAATTTTTGTTTATCGATGAATTTTCGTATTCACCGTTTTTCTAAATTTCATACAGGATATTACTCTACCGCAGGAAATGTTCGGTGTGCGACCCGAAACAGTCACCCCACGATCTTTAAATTTGCTCCAAAACTTTTGGCGGACTGTAAAGGGACGACATGGACTGCCGATGGGCGACAGATGGACTGGCATTGAACCGTAATTAGGCAACAGATGTCCGGGACGACTGTCGCCCATCTACGGTCCAATACCGATCCACTCAAAGTTTTGGAGTTGAGACTCACGCATGTTTACTAAACGTGAAACAACCCGGTCGTTCATATAAATTACCTCATTTTCTATTTAGAATTCATTGCTATCAAATTTTTCCGTTTACTCACGATGAGCTTAGAAGATAAGACCATAGAAAAGTTGGAGGGTGAGAAGAAGGTTTGTAACGGACGTGTTGTATGATCCAAGGTTTTTTTTTCAGTTGAATGATTACTCAAATTGTGTGACGGCCGAACAACGGAAGAATTTCAATATTCGTAACTTTATTCTCAAGCATATTAAGGCTGGTTCAAAAGCTCAGAAATATGAGGTAAGGCTGGAAAGTGAGAGGGATTGAGAGAAGAGAGTTCCTCCAAAGTTTTGGATGAATCGCCATTGGACTATAATCGGGCGACAGGTAGGCTGGACATCTGTCACCCAGTTACAGTCCATCTTATCTGATCGGTCCATCCGAAACTTAGGAGTACCGTATCTCACATCGCTCTCTGTCTGCCTAATCTGTCAAGCCGTTCTCCTTTCAGTTGTCCGAAATTCATATTTTATTAGAACTAACGAAAAAAGCATTCGAAGGCGGGAAAGCGTTGGTCGAAGTGAAGGCGCCGGTGAACATTTGCGGAGATACACACGGCCAGTACTCTGATCTGCTGAGAATATTCAATGTGAGGGTCTTGTCCACAGTAAGTGAAGAAGACCCACTTTCAGGCCACAGGATTCCCAACCAAGACGAAGTACGTCTTCCTCGGTGATTATGTGGATAGAGGAAGACACTCTCTGGAAGTCATTTGTCCTGCTCTTCGCGTTCAGAGTTTTCCTTCCGACTAAATTGACCTTGTTGAGAGGAAATCATGAGTTGAAGGCTATCAATAAGTGAGTTGAGAGAGATAGAGAGAGAGAGAGAGAGAGAGAGAGAGAGAGAGAGAGAGAGAGAGAGAGAGAGAGAGAGAGAAGAGAGAGAGAGAGAGAAAGAGAGAGAGAGAGAGAGAGAGAGAGAGAGAGAGAGAGAGAGAGAGAGAGAGAGAGAGAGAGAGAGAGAGAGAGTGAGAGAGAGAGTGAGAGAGAGAGAAGGAGAAGAGAGTGAGAGTGAGTGAGAGAGAGATTGCGACATGTTCAGAACCTATGGATTTCTTGGAGAGCTCGCTGCACGATTCCGTGGAACCAGTGGAGCCCATATCCAGCTCTGGGATCACTTCAATCATGTCTTCCACTCACA
>OZ022250.1:6515454-6588701 GCA_963978915.1 Caenorhabditis parvicauda | reverse complement strand
TGAAAAAAATAGAAGTCACTTCCAATGCACCAGATCTGAATGTTCTTATTTTCATTACAATATGATTCAGCAAGAGTTACATGGGATTCCGACTTTTAACCTTCTATGAAAACATTCACTTTCGTGTATGGATAATGCGCAACTTTATAATAGTCTCGGAGTCATTTGTACCTTTGTAAAAAAAAACCACTGACAAACAATTTTGAGAAGTTTTACTTCCATGCAACTCTAGACCAATTCATTACCCTAAATAGAAACACTGCCAGAACGACACGACGATTGCATATGTCCTGGACTCCGGGTTTGAAATCGAACAGACCCCATACGAAAGTAACAGCAAGAACAAAAATGAAAATAGACGCACTGAGATAGTAGAATCGAAGAAGCTGGAAAAGTGTGTGTTCTTGACTTGAATAAGGACTACTCCAAGTCATGATAAAGGCTGAATACTGTACATGTTCAATACTCACTCTCAGGACCAGAATGTTCTCGGATATCTGGGTACTTGTGCGATAAGGAGTTTTCAACCTTTTTCTGGGCATAATATTGGTTGTTTCTTGAATAGATCCCTAGGTAAATCTGTAACTGAAGATGTATTCACTTAAAGAGTAAAAGCTCACCAATAACGATGCTGATACTACTGGGAATGAGATGAATACGAGAACAATGATTGGGAAGATACCTAAAAAATGTTTTTTAGAGAGAAAGAGAGAGAGAAAGAGTGAGAGAAAGAGAGAGAGAGAGAGAGAGAGAGAGAGAAGAGAGAGAGAGAGAATTGTTGACGGTCAGACAGTGCGTCCATGTTGTTTTCATGGTTCTTCAAAAGCTCAGAAAAACAACCGAATTAACTAATTAACAAATTCGAAGAACGAACATTAGATGTTGCTATTCTCAGCATGCTGAGTCATTAACAATGAATCACTGAATATCTCCTACCTGACGCGATGATGAGAGGAAACGAGCAATGACAGAGATGCTCCAGGAATCCATAAAATCCAGAAGAAAGTTCTCGAATTCACCCGTTCGTATGTTTCGATGTAGATGGTGGCAACTAGTCTGAAAGTTCTCTCTTTATCTCTCTCTCTCTCTCTCTCTCTCTCTCTCTCTCTCTCTCTCTCTCTCTCTCTCTCTCGCCTCTCTCTCTCTCTCTCTCTCTCTCTCTCTCTCTCTCTCTCTCTCTCTCTCTCTCTCTCTCTCTCTATCTCTCTCTTTCTCTTTTCCCCTTCCGCCTACCTTTCCATAGCCGTCATAACAGTGACAACAATATTATAAGAACCATACCAATAATAAACCACACTAGCTATACTAATCAACAACATATTCTCCTCTGGAATAGTCTCATCTGGATCATACAGCAAAATTTGAGTTACCGTGTGCAACGATGAGTTTGAACTGCACGAGTAATAGGAAGATTCGCGATATCGATGCCAGAATGTCCACTGATATCATGGAAAAGATAATGGATACCAGGTTGATGTGGGCGAATTTTAGAGTCACTAAATTATTCAATTAGGATCTTACGGTCCCTATCAACTCACTTATTTTATGCTGTAGATAAGGCATCAGAAATATGTTCATAGCAAGAAAGATAGTCTCCAAAGCGACGAAAAAGGCACAGAATGGGTTGATTGAGTCGATTGGTGTGAACAGGAACACGGCATTGGCGAAGTCGTTCCCGTAGACTTCAGATCGGATGAAGCTCTGTAGGTATGGGGAGGTCATATTTTTATGGGAAAAACACCATGAAAAATTTTGGTCCCATCAAGTGACTCCCAGCTTTGAGGTCTAACGATTTGTGATTTTTGAATTCATTGCTTATAAACTCGTAAATATGACAAAGTTCAAAAGGTCCACCAGAAAGATGGCATAGTATTGAGGATAATGATGACATTAGTTTTAGTTTTGTGATGATAAACTTGAATGTTCAAATGACTCAAGGCTCTCTTGCACATCGAATGCATGACAACGTCAGCATTCTACACCTAACTCATGACAACTTCAGCATAGTTACTCCAAAATTACTGACAAATATCATTAATCAATCCCTAGAATTTACTTCAAATTCTGAAAAAACGAGTTAAAAGATCTTGCGGATCGAAAATGTTTTATCAAAAGGTCACCATGACGCCACCTTGGCGAAATGAGAATCGAACTCACCCGTTCCGATAACTTGAAGTGTAGGATGGCCTCGAGTACAGACGTATTCTTCATTGGACCAAATCAGACGAGTCAAATGAAAAAGAGATGGGATTGTTGTTGGGTGTAGCTAATATGTGAGCCGACTCTTTCATCAAATATCACTTTGTTAGGCGTTGCGTCTAGAAATTAATTACCCATGGGGATGGCGATAGTTGTGATTGTAGGCAGAGTTGCACGGAATTCCGACTTCCGTTTAACAAGTTCTATTTCCGACTTCCGACAAAAAATTTTTTTCGTGAAAAATGACGAAAAAACGGTGAAATCGTTTCTACTCAGTCTGGAATTGACCTATCACCTGTTGAGAATGCGCAAATATACAATATCTCTGGGTTTTTTCAACTTTTTTGCACTCCCGACTACCGTTGAAAAAATTCTACTTCCGACTTCCGCCCTTTTTTCACTTCCGAGTTCCGACTTCCGTTTAAAAAATTCACTTCCGACTTCCGACTTCCGTTTTGAAAAATTTTACTTCCGTGCAACTCTGATTGTAGGTTAGTTGGAATGGAAGACGTTCAGAGAAGCAGTTACAATGCAAAAGACCAAGGTTCAGAAGGAGAAACGTCATGATCTTTTCTTTCTATCAACTACAGTTTCATGAATTAGCTAAGAGTTAGGAGATAGAACTTCCGTGTTCATAAACATCAATCTGTATAGAAAAGTAAACTCCTGTAAGATGAAATTCTTTAAAGACCATACGAAACTCACTTTGAACACAGTTTTTAAGCTGACACTTCACAACGAGATAGACAAAGTTTAAGTTCTTCACAGCTTCTACAGAGAAGTTGTAAAAAAGCGAACATATGAAGCAAAAATAACTACGGAAGCATATCCTCCAAAGGTCGAACCGAGATGAGTTCGTCTCACTTTTTGTCTATTTTTCATCAAGTTAGCTTTTTTCCTCCGATTCAGGCAAAAACAAAAATACTACAAGAAAGACACTAAAACATGTTCGATTAATTCGTGACTTGTCACTTGTTAATTGTAATCATTAGTTCTACGATCTAATGAACACCTTTGAAAGACCAAAACAGTAGTGGCAAACACTTGATCAATTCCATGTGCTTTGAAAAATAGCAAAATACTGATTACTTGTGTCCAAGCTCTCCTTTGACGCGTCTTGCTCTCGTCGTTGCTGGAATTATAGGGTACTCCCTCTATCTCTCTTTCACTTTCTCTCGCATCTCTCACTCTCTCTCTCTCTCTCTCTCTCTCTCTCTCTCTCTCTCTCTCTCTCTTATTTCTTTCTTTCTCACCTTTTTCTTCTTTAGATAGCTATCCAAAACTAAATATTGAAGCAGGACTTCCATCGCTCCAGATCTGAAACTGCTTTTTGTGGAGAAGTTGTGTAATTTTCTGAAGCTTCCTAACTCTGGAAAATATCCAGTAAAATTTTCCGAACCACACAAAATTTCAGTTCACTCGTTTTACAGAAGGGTGACAAGTGCACTCTTTGGTCGACTTTCTTGTGAAGCCTTTCGAATAAAAGCTGATCGTTACGCTCTAGCATGTCAGGTATTGTGTTGAAGGTAATTGACCAATGACTTTTTAAGAAGTGAACGCAAAAATCACCCCAAGTAGAAACAATGCCATAACGAGACAGATACAATATAATAATCGGAACTTGGAACCATGAATATGTATACGATAACTATACCTGTGACGATACATCCTGATAGGACCGTCACGCTGAGATAGTAGAATCGGAGAAACTGTAAACAAGACATGAGGGAGAGATAGAGATAGATAGAGAGAGAGAGAGAGAGAGAGAGAGAGAGAGAGAGAGAGAGAGAGAGAGAGAGAGAGAGAGAGAGAGAGAGAGATAGAGAGAGAGAGAGAGAGAGAGAGAGAGAGAGAGAGAGAGAGAGAGAGAGAGAGAGAGAGAGAGAGAGAGAGAGAGAGAGAGAGAGAGAGAGAGAGATTAAAACCTTCAAAACCATGTTGTTTTCAGCAATCTGATATTTCCGGGATAGAGTAAACTCCACGCTGCTAGTTGCATTGTGCCTTTTGTGCTGACCATAGATCAGAATGAATGTCTGAATCTATTTTAAGTCGGTTATTATTTGAATCTCACTGTTAACGAAGAAGCAACAATGGCGAGTACAACGATCATAACCACATAGCTTGGGAATGCGTCTGAAAAGTTCCATGTGAAAAGACGAAATGACACGGAAACGAGAATAACTGAGGAACTAGTGTCAAGGTAAAACCGGTCAGTGTAACGGTCACGAAGACAAACCTGAACCGATCAAGAAAGAGCCGAAAAGTGATACAAAAAAGGCTGGAATGAATAAAACCCAGAAAATTGTCCTCCTGTGGATTTGCTCGTAAGTGTCGATGTAAACTACCGCTAGTAACCTGAACCTAGATATTTTAAAAGAGAGAGAGAGAGAGAGAGAGAGAGAGAGAGAGAGAGAGAAAAGGAAATACTTTTCTAACCTCTCAATTGCAACGATAAACATAGCAGAAACATTATACGAAGAAAACCAATAGAATCCCAAACTCGACACATGTATAGACCAAATCCAAGATTCTGAGCCTCTTCATTTAAGCTTCTACAGCAAAAATCGCGGTTACCGTAATCTTCTATAACTCCAAACTGCAACAGAAGCAAGAACAGGCGACATACTGATGAAACGACATCGGTAACGACGATAGTGAAGAAGATAGACTCCAAGTTTGTGTGAGCGAATTTAACGTCAACTGAACGATATGGTTGTCGTCGTATTGGGTTTCAGTGGTGTGTTGCAGAACCGGCGCATCATTGACGCGCAATTTTTGAAACGTCAACTTTGACCACTTACCAACTCGATACAATAATGAGGGCATGAAGAAAATATTTAAGAAAAGAAACGTAATCTCCAAAACTATGAAAAACGATGTACTAGGTGTCAAATCATCGAAAGGAGTGAATACAAAAACTGGAACTGCAAAGTTGGAACTCATCAATTTTGTTCGAATAAGGCTCTGTAAGTAAGAGTTTGATCAAGTGAAGGTGGAGTCTTGCGTACCCTGTCGATGAATTTAAAATCCAGAAGACTTCGAAGAAGAGAAACATTCATTTCTGAAAATGATGATTTGTAATCATTTTGTGCTTCCGTGGCGCAATAGGCAGCGCGTTCGGCTGTTAACTAGGCATCGGCATATTGTCAATACCATTGGCAGTCGATTGGCAATGCTATTGGCAATGCAATTTGTTATAACACCATCTTTAACATCTAGAACGCTTAGAAATCAAAATCCAAGTCAATTGCATTGCCAACCGACTGCCAATGCTATCGTCAATGGAAAAGAGGCATTGCCAATCGACTGCCAATGATTGGCAATATGCCCATGCCTACTGTTAACCGAAAGGTTGGTGGTTCGAGCCCACCCAGGAGCGAGAATGGTTTTACGGAAAGTTACTCTGAAGTTACACAAGGAAACATGTGACAATACAGGTCGAGTTCGTATAGTTAGAGGGAAGTGCTGTTACCCTTTTATCTGTTACCCTTTTCTTGTTATCCATTATTTGTCGTAATTCTACGAATAGGAACAACGTCAAGCAGCCAAAAATGGAGTTAATAAATTGCATCAGTTTGTGAATAAAAACTTCTGGGAAAATAAAGGTTTCAGACATCACGTTTACAAACCATAGAGAGTGGAAGAGAGAGAGAGAGTGAGAGAGAGTGAGAGAGAGAGAGAGAGAGAGAAAGACAGAGAGGGAGATGGATACTTTTGTTAATTCCTGCATGAGAAGCTAAATAAGCTCCTAGATAACTGTTTTTTTAGTGTCGGAACAGGTTAGACAGACGGAATAATTTAATCTCCATATTACATGAGTCGTCGTTACGGCGCCATTATGTGGACGTTTGTATTCCCTACAAAACGTTTTGAAGATATACTACATGACTACAAAAATTCGGCGAAACTGCTAAAAGTTGTATGGTCAGTGGGATATTTTCTCTGTGAAGATTTTGAAGTATCTTCTTCCTAGCGAAAATCTAACGTTGAGAATAAAAAGTTGGAAAAAATTATGATCAGAACACGTGCCAGACAAAAGAAGCCAATGCAATAACCTGGAATATGTTGATCGAGGTTTGCTGGCAAACAATGTAATCACTTGGAAAAGACAGATGTATCCGTGTATCAAGATATCAAAACTAGCTGCAAGAAATGCATACGTTTTGTAGTTCTTTCTTGTTAGTTCAGATATCCTGAGAATCTGATATTTTCACGAAGAAAACTGAAAGTGATGTGCAGAGATCATTTTCTGTGAAAGGTGTCTTGTGTTTGCTTGACTTTGGCCTTTGAAGGTAGTCTTGTTGATGTTCGATCAGTTGTTGAGTTTGACTTTCATCCATATGACAGCGTAGCGACGTTACAGCTCAAACTATCCTGAGATGAGTTGGAGCCCCATCTTGATTAAGAATGCTCATTGAACTACCGTAGTCCTAGACAGTCATTTGTCCGGAATGTTAGGGAAAATTTTTTATACATACAACATAGGAAGAAGCATCAAACCAAGTGCCACCTTATTTCTTTCGAAAACGAGGATGAAGCGGGTTTAAAACATGTGCAGAACTTATGGAAAACTTTTACCAGACTAAATGACACGAAGAAGATGCGCGAACGTTTTAAAGTCAACTTTGTTGTGAGGGTTTTGTGAATTTTCCTCCGGAACCCTTTTTCCACATTTTCCACTAGGATTACGATATTTGCGATGTTCTGGAACCAATCTAGTAGGGAAGAGATTCCTAGAACAATATACATATGTTGGAAAGGGAGACAGAAAGCGAGATAGAGAGAAAGAGAAAGAGAGAGAGAGAGAGAGAGAGAGAGAGAGAGAGAGAAGAGAGAGAGAGAGAGAGAGAGAGAGAGAGAGAGAGACCCATGCCAGGTCTGTTTTGCGCCCTGTGTCCGCCCGAGAAAAATTTTGAAGGCTCGAGTAGCTAATAGTTCTTGTTTCATCTATCTCACTTTGTCCAAAAACCCAATGTGTGCCGTTTGCTCTCATCAAAATCTTGTCCCTTCATAATTGCTAGTTGTAATTTTGCACAGTACGGATTGACTGCTGCCGGCGATGTGCAATCGAACCTTTCTCCTCCTTCTCCAGACGTCTCTCTTCATCTCTCTCTGTCAGTTGTAGTTTCTCTCTCTCACTTTCACACAATACGTCTCCGATTCCAATCTGACGGCTCGACGTTCTCGCGCGCTGGTTTCCAAGGAAACAAAGGCCAGGTTTATTGGCTTGATGAGCATCTCACAGCCCAGTATTCTTCTTCTTCTTCTCCTCCCTCCCCACCAACCTGACACCCCTTCACCCACCCTGTTGGCAGTGAATTCCGGAATAATCGTTCGTGTTCGTATTATTCGGGATACACTTCCACCAGGTTGGTGTGGCTTTTAGTCCCTCACACCTGAAGTACAAAGGACCCTTAACTCTATTCAAGAAGTGTGTATGACCTTACTTTTTCAGATGTTCAGAGGAGCACATTCTGCGTTTACTAACTAATGGGGAAAGATGAGATTTGCAGGTCGGTTGAAAAAAAAACAAAAATCCTTCATGAAACGACAGTTTAAAGTTTCGAAAGTAGTGTATAGAAGAGGTGCACCACGTGGTTTTAAATAAATTCCCATTCCAACAGAATCTGCAAAAATTAAATTAGAGAAGCTTTCGATGTCCAGAATGACTGTAGCCTGTCCATCCAGTTCTAGAGTGAGAATGAGCAACCATGAGATATTTTCGAATTACTTCACAGTGAAACTCTCGCGGTTGAAATATTTAACGCCAGGACTTCCACAGGTACGGATGCACCTAGGTGCAGATTCAAGATGACCAGGAGTAGTTTGTTGTCTCTGAATTGAGTAATAATTGCCTTTGAACTGTTGGCTGAACGTCTTCGCGTCATTGAGTATGGTAGGAGCACTCCATCAGCTCGGAACATCCTAGGAGTTCCCTTCGCGAAGTTCAAACACAGTCACGTGAAATGGGGTTGCCCTTGGCTTGATACATGTTGTATGTAAACAAATATGTGCCTGAAAATTCCTTATGATTGACTGTCCACACACCTAGGCAAAGGAATAAGACAATAAAACCGCTTCGCAACCGCTTTGCGGGCCTCCACTTTCATTTTCGGAAGTGTTTTTTACTTTAATGAATGTGTTACTTGACATAATGAACGTTGCAAACTGTTCCCAACGATAGTTTTACCTACTTCGAACATTTTCCCGTTACGATTTTTGAATCTGGGATGAAAAAATTGGGAAAAGTAAAATTTTTGAACTACAGTAACTGAAATTTGATCTACTCTATCGATTTTCTTTGCTTACACTTTTCAACTGCGTTTGCCGCGGTGTGGTCCAGCTGACCTACTGTAATAAACATTTCGAACCAAGACGGGTCTAGTCATAACATGTTGGAAAAAAACCATGGCAATCGTCCAATTCTGAAACACATTGTTTGATAATAAAGTGATGAAACGATGGCGCTCGATTGCATCAGAAATTTTTCTTTCAAAAAAAAGCATTGTTTATAGAGTAACTTTTATCTATTTGACCACAAAGTTCAAGGATCGAGTTTAATTTTGTATTGTCAATGAACCCTGGTGTGCGCTGAGATTAACAATTGAGACCCGCCGCGGCCGTGCTTCCGTGGCGCAATAGGCAGCGCGTTCGGCTGTTAACCGAAAGGTTGGTGGTTCGAGCCCACCCGGGAGCGAAACATTTTTCTTTTTTTTAAGAATATTTAACAAGGAAAACTTTATTGTTCGATATCGGAAAGACCGTGGAATATGCGTTGAATGTAAAGCACTTGCGGTGTTGGTATATACATGATGGTTCTAGAAATATCTAACCGGATGATAGAATATCCCGTGATTGGGTGTAGGGAATGTTACATAGAAGTGCTATCTCTTACTTCTTCAGATACTTCAGAGATCCATTGTTCGCGTTGTCATGTGACGGCGTGGATCAGAAACTTCCAGGTTGAACGGTCCTTTGCCAACGTTGACCACGGAGTCTTTCTCACCAGTATGCCAGCACGTCTTCTCTGACCAGACATAGAACGGATGTGAAGAAAATCGTCTCTCGCTTTGATGATGTCGTCGCTCCATCTCAGAGGAGGTCTACCTGCTTTCCTTTTCTGTCCCAGAGGTGTCCACTCGGTGACTTTTCTTGACCATCGGGTAGGCGGTTGTCGAGCGACATGCCCTGCCCACGCTAGCTTCCGTTCCGTGATTCGTTTCAGAATAACAAAATCATCAGCGTCGACGTCTGCGTCTTCACATATTTTGTTCATCGTGCGTTGCAGTCTTCCTATCTCAGACAGAAGCAATTGCCAGGTTTCTGTTGCGTAGAGCAAAGCTGGGATGACGCATTGGTTCAGCAGCTCTTTCTTTTTGACCTTGTTACCAGTGAGCTTGATTGCTTCCTTGATATTGCTGTAGGCGGCCCATCCTGCTCGAATCCGTCTTGATGTCTCAGGGTACAGTTGGACCTCGTCTTTCTTCGTTGTGGCCTTCTTGAGTGGGATCTTGTGCTTCAGGATCTTTCCAAGGTAACGAGTTTCTTTGACTACAGCAATGTCGTAACCGTCGCAAACGATTGGTTCAATATGGGCGTGGTCGTTCACTAATGCCACAGTTTTGTTGTAGTTGAAGATTAGACCCGACTTCTTAGCTTCGCGGCTGATGTCGTTAAGTTGCTCTTCCAGCTCTTTACACGAGTTTGCGAATATAAGAAGATCATCGGCGAATTCCAGGTGAGCTAGTCTTTCTCCGTTGATTTTGATCCCTCTGTCTTCCCAATTTATTCTGTCCAGTGCATGCTGAAGAGCCAGGGAGAAGAGTGTCGGTGAGGAGCAGTCCCCTTGTCGTACACCTCTCTTTATTTGAACGTCGATGTTCTTCCCATGCACAGGGATCCTCGCGGTGGCTTCTGCGTTGGTGATAGCCAGTGCCTTGATGTAGTAGGCGTTAACACCAGCTGCGAGGAGTCCTTCTTCTACGGCAGACCAGTCGATGTAATCAAAAGCTGCTTTGAAGTCCACTGCAGCGATTGCTAGCGGGATGGCATACTCATGACACTTCTCAATCAATTGTGAGGAGGTGTGAATGTTGTCCATGCAGCATCTTGCAGCTCGAAATCCAGCTTGACTCTCCTCGATGTATTCCTCGGCGTTTGTTTTTACTCTCCTGGTCAGAATGGAGGTGAAAATTTTCGCCGGAACAGAGATGATCGAGATCGGACGGTAGTCGTTCATAGTTTCAGGTTTGGATTTTTTCGGCAGCAAACAGATTCTAGTCTCACTCCATTGTGATGGTGCGGTTCCGGTTCTGAGCACGTGGTTGAAGAGATCGGTGAGCTCCCTAATGAGCTGTTGGGGTGCCTTCTTTAACATCTCCACGGACATGTTGTCTGTACCTCCAACAGTTTTCCTTTTTAGCGATTTGATCACATGCTCTACTTCTGATTCCAGGATTCGTGGTGGAATTTCTTCGTTTTCCAGAAGTGACTCATGCTTGGTCGCTGGAGGGAAGTTTTGCTGCTTGCTGTATGTCGATTCGTAGTGGTTTCTGACTTCTTCTCGTATGGCGTTTCTGTCGTTTGTCCACGAACCATCATTTCTTTTGAGTTTGTGAAGGGGGAGCTCTCTGAGCTGGAACTTCCTTTTGACCTGTTTGATTGACTTCCTGAGCTCTAGGGCATGTTCCAAGGCTTCTTCTTCCCATCTCGCAATGTCTTGTTCATACGCATCTCTTGCCTTCTTGTTAGCTTCCTGTCGTTCAGTCAGAGTAGATTGTGGGTTGGCCGAGACTTGGGCGCGTATTTTGAGAAGGTCAACTGTCGTGGAGCTGAGTGATCTTCGTTTGGGGATTTCCTGACCAGCGATATCGGCGGCGGTGCTGCATACGTTCAGGATGGTGTTGTAGTGGTCCTGGACGCTGAGAGGACGTGGAATCGCGTAGCTTCCTTCATTGAGTCTTCTAATTATTTCAGTTTGGTACTTGTCGGTGCATATCGTCTTCTTCTCGTTCTTCACCGCGTACGCTGCATTTTTGGAGTACTGACGAGTCTTTTCGTATTTGTTGTCTATGTACAGTGATGCGATCAGAAGTCTGTGGTCGCTGAGATTGAAGGTCGAGTTGAAGGTGTCGATGTCCTTAATGATGTCCCTCCTTCGACACAGAAAGAAGTCAATCTCTGTTTCTGCGCCATTCTGAGTCCCTCGGTACGTCCATTTCCTCGACTTTTTCTTTTTGAAGAAAGTGTTGATGATGCTGAGACTTTGGCTCTCGGCGAAATCGACGAGGGCATCTCCATTGAGATTCCGCTTCCCAGTGCCGTATCTTCCCATCGTTGGGTAGAAGTCTCCTGCGTCTGTTTCTCCAATGCTTGAGTTCCAGTCGCCCATCAAAATTGTGGTGTTGTTGCGGGTGTTCCTAGTCATCTTGTCGTGCATCAGTTTCTTCAAATCTCGGTAGAACTCGTCGATTGTGGAAGGTGCTGCGGCCGTAGTTGGTGCGTACACGTTGATGAGCGTGACCTTCCTATTGTTGATTTTTACGATGAGTGCCATGATTCTTGTTGATATTTCTTTTATTTCTAAGATGTTTTGGGCGAGGTCCTGCCTTATCCAAAATCCTAGACCAGGTTGACGAGTGCTTCGGGTGTTCAGTATAAGTACGTTGCCAGAGGTTAGTTGTACGCTTTGATTCGCCGTGATCTTCGTCTCCTGGAGGGCAGAGACTAGACATCGCGCTTCCGTGCACATCTTATCGAGGGCTAGTATGTGTTGATCGCTGCCCATTGTCCTCACGTTGATTGAGCCAATTCTTGTCTTTGCGAAAATTTTCCTTGTTCCTCTGGGTTGCTTGGCTGGTGTCAGTTGGTTGGCCGGTCCGTGGCTCGTTGTCAGAACCTGCTGCCCTATCCCATCAGCGCGAGCCGTGACTGGTGGAATAGTGGTGGCAGCAGGGTTTATAGATCCGGTTTTTCCTCTTTGTAAGTTTCTTTTTGCGGTTTGAAGGGTTGACAACCCGGTGCGGCTTGCAGGGCCTCCGGGCTTTTCACTCCGTTTCGCTTGAACACGGCGACGGCGAGTGGTAGTCGGGTTGCTGGTTTCTTGGTTCGTTGTCGATTGTTCATGTCGACGTTTGCATCGTTGACGGACCACACCACGTGAAGGTGAACCAGCTTGTAGTCCTGCCCTTGGCTTGATACATGTTGTATGTAAACAAATATGTGCCTGAAAATTCCTTATGATTGACTGTCCACACACCTAGGCAAAGGAATAAGACAATAAAACCGCTTCGCAACCGCTTTGCGGGCCTCCACTTTCATTTTCGGAAGTGTTTTTTACTTTAATGAATGTGTTACTTGACATAATGAACGTTGCAAACTGTTCCCAACGATAGTTTTACCTACTTCGAACATTTTCCCGTTACGATTTTTGAATCTGGGATGAAAAAATTGGGAAAAGTAAAATTTTTGAACTACAGTAACTGAAATTTGATCTACTCTATCGATTTTCTTTGCTTACACTTTTCAACTGCGTTTGCCGCGGTGTGGTCCAGCTGACCTACTGTAATAAACATTTCGAACCAAGACGGGTCTAGTCATAACATGTTGGAAAAAAACCATGGCAATCGTCCAATTCTGAAACACATTGTTTGATAATAAAGTGATGAAACGATGGCGCTCGATTGCATCAGAAATTTTTCTTTCAAAAAAAAGCATTGTTTATAGAGTAACTTTTATCTATTTGACCACAAAGTTCAAGGATCGAGTTTAATTTTGTATTGTCAATGAACCCTGGTGTGCGCTGAGATTAACAATTGAGACCCGCCGCGGCCGTGCTTCCGTGGCGCAATAGGCAGCGCGTTCGGCTGTTAACCGAAAGGTTGGTGGTTCGAGCCCACCCGGGAGCGAAACATTTTTCTTTTTTTTAAGAATATTTAACAAGGAAAACTTTATTGTTCGATATCGGAAAGACCGTGGAATATGCGTTGAATGTAAAGCACTTGCGGTGTTGGTATATACATGATGGTTCTAGAAATATCTAACCGGATGATAGAATATCCCGTGATTGGGTGTAGGGAATGTTACATAGAAGTGCTATCTCGATGACTAGAATTCAAATAATGTAAAGTATTGTGGGGAAGGGTTGAAGCTCTTTCAGGGTTAAAGTATGCAGGGTGATGGTTGTTTGTTATCTGTCAATCACAAAAATGGGGTGAGTTGGGGAAATATGTACATGTCTTGGTCGAGTCCAGGTGTTTCATGATTTTTGGGTCAAAACATGGCGCTCGAGTTCATAGAGGTGATCGTCTTCATCGTTGGGGAACAGCTTTCGCACGTGTTCGGCAAGTTTCAGGACGTATCTGAACATGATCGTTTCCTATGTGTCGTGTTCCTTTTTAGACATAGAAGTCAGAACTCCTATAGCTCCAAGTTTTCTTTTTTTTAACTTTTAACTCGGAAGTAGGAAGAGATACAACTGGTTACTCAATGAAAATAAACTCACTCGCAATTGGGTCCAGCACAGCCCCTCGCGTTCACAATTTGTCTGGCCATCTCTTTCGGCTCATCTGGTCCAAGGTAAAATTCGTTCTTTACATCTGCTACACAGGTCAGTGCGTTGACGATGATCGAGTTCTCGACTTCTACTGGGATCATTCGGAAGACATAGCCGTTGTCGATCTGAACACATTAGTATAGTCAATTGTGCGACTCGAAACTGTCCATTCATCTTCTTTCTTTTTCATTGTTTTTTTTTAAACATCAATCCATTTTTACCAACTCACCTCTCTCTGCTTCAAGTGCTCCAAGGCCAATGCGATTTGTCTCCTGCCTTCGAGTCTGAATATGACACCGCTGGTCAGCGATTTCTCTTGTTCGATCATGGTGGCGACTCGTCCGGGCTGAAAAAATCATGTTAGGAATAGTTTTCGTGAAAATTGTGGCGTGTCCCGCCAGTCAGACGTGCAATGTTCATCAGTAGATCAACTAATCGCTACTGTACTTTTAGCAGTTCACTGGGTCGCGTGTTGGAGAGACACCGTTACGGTACAAAACCACTCGCTGCAGTTCAGTCAACTCGAATCACGCAACTAAAATTGGACTCGTGCCAGCAGTTTCACTAGCATTCTTTGTCGTCCGTCGTGTGCAACTCACGTGCTCCATCGGGGCAACCCTTTGGCAAAAACGACTTGCAGCTATACGAATGGTGAGAGAGTGTGTTGAGATGAGAGACGCAGCCGCTTTGGAAAAAGAACATAAGGAAGCAAATTGAACTCTGGCCAAAAATCGAGGTACGATGGGGTTGTGATAAGATTCACTCCATGCTGGTTCCGAGAGTCTATGTTTCATCAGCCGATAAGGGTACCAATGGGACAACATGGGCTTATCACTGCGATTTTTGGCTACTGTAGCTACAGTAATATTCAGAAATCGGGATACTGTTTTTGACTGGCTCCACTTTCAAATCAAATCGGAGAGGGTGAAGCTTGCTTCGAGTTAAAAAGATGTGTTTTCTACAAGTCCTCCATAGGATTGGGACCTTATCACTAGGTCCTATATCTATTTTGAGTTCTATGAAAATTCCTTCCCAGGAATTCAATATTAAAAGTTTGCTGAATCAAAAACACTAGAACTACCCAGCTATAAGAGCTAATGTAACCTAACTTTACCCAAACACAACTCACCAATTTCTCATCTCCTCTGTGGTAGGTATTTCCTTGGTACATTCTTCTGACCCATCCAAGTGCGTATGCTTTTTTCGAGTCAGAATAGTGGAATCCTGGGTTCCAGATCAGACTTCCATAGCCGAAGACCCACATGGAAGGGCTTTCTCTTGATCTTGGCATACTTTTAGCTGAAATAAGGTCATTATGGGGATGAATTGTTAGACTTTTTGGGTATAAAACCCATAAGGAATGAAATGGAAGTTATTGTGGGAATGCCCCCAGTGTTGTGGCTAATATAGAGGAGGTGGTGGGGGCGGGGTCTCTGATATGTCGTCTGCCTTTCATTGCGTCAGCCGTCTGTTTGAGCCTTCTTGCACTCACATGAACTTGGGTTTAGAGGTCAGTCAGAGGATTGGCAGATTGTAATGGAGAAAATGAGGTGGAATCAATTCTGGATAAATTGGCTTTGCGGCAGGCTGATGCCTAGATGCTGTGTAGAAGGTTTAGAAATCACTCCAAGCTTACAAGAACTTATACTGAACTCGCATTTACCTTTTTGCGAACTGAAGTATAGTCTGTCTCTCAAAAACAAGTCTACCTTACTTGAAACTGGAGTTCACTCGAACTCATAAGAAACAAAATAAGCTGCCGAGAAGGAAAACAATTAAATGCTATGTTGTTTTAAACCATGAGATCCATATCCATAAGGACATACTCTATTTTTCTGTACTTTCTATACTCTATTTTTCTGTACTTTCTTCCACAGCAACTTCAGACTACTGTAGACCCAAGTTAGCGTGATCTTTGTTATAGCGACTAGATATTGGTGTTCTATCTATTTTTCTTCTCTCTCTCTCTCTCTCTCTCTCTCTCTCTCTCTCTCTCCCGGTTTCTTTTTCCGTTACTCAAAACAGCCTCAATTTCCAGCTGGTAGTCTGTTTTCCCGGAAAAAAAAGGCACGACACTTAGATAACAAGAATGCACACTCATATTGGTTCTTTAACTATTTCGAATAACAGCCAGCGCGGAGAATTGAGAAATGCTCTTATGAGAGAACCTGCGAAGATTTTATACTTCGGATAAAAGTTTCCAACCACATGTGCATGTGCACTCGGAACTTACGAGGGAAATAAGACATTGTATGTGATTTATAACATTGCGGACAGATGTGTTGAGGTGCGCGCAGTCACGTGAATTCTGGGCTTTTTCTAGAATGGTCGGGAGATGCATTGAATGGGAGATTGATATGACTTAATTAGGATATTCATTACGCGCACTCTGATAACTGTTGAGAGGGAGAGGGAGGGAGAGAGAGAGAGAGAGAGAGAGAGAGAGAGAGAGAGAGAGAGAGAGAGAGAGAGTATAAAACGGAGACTAATTCTCTCTCTCTCTCTCTCTTTCTCTCTTTCTCTTTTTTGTTCAGTCTTATCGGCACATTCGCAGTTTCAAATCACAAAAAATCCCTTAAAACTACTTTTCACAGAAACGATGTCAACATTCCCCAAGGAGCAGTGCCACTACGATTTCTCCGAGATTGTATTTATTGAATTGTGTTTTTTTTCTCGAGAATCTAGAGCCTGCTGATGATAAAAAGCCGAAATTTGTCATAAAGACTCACTGAAATGAATCATCCCGAAATCTCGACAAAATGACGTTTGACGCTTTGGCAAATTATACCGGGAGTATGCATTGTAAACGTCCATTGAGTTTTTGCAAGTTGAAAAAGTTGATAAGAAAGAAAAAAGAAGGTCCGCCGAAATTTTCAACTCAGCAAGACGTCTTCTCTAATTAAGATGCATTATTTATGCGAGCTGAATTTGGTATACCATGGTAGTTCTTGTTTCAACCTTTTGAAATGATTCATAAAATTTACTACACCCTAAATTCATTTTGTGCTGCTAAAATTTTTTTTTTCAAATGGGTGCAGCTAGAGTAATATTGTGTCAAGTATAGAGTACCGTAACCATTCAGAGTTCCTATCAAAAACCAATCTAACACACGGCAAAGGATAACATTCTCACGCGCGTGATACTATACGACTCATCGCTATTGTCTTCTTGTTTCTTACACAAAAGATCAAAAACTTTCGGCTGATGCAATCGACATGCTCTTTAGGTCACGCTCTTCAAATGCTTTTTGCAATTGCACATGGGTCCAGGGGAATGGGGTTATCAGAGCTGGAGATTCCCTAGGAGAGCAAAGCAATGGAAGAAATGGTGAACACTGTGAGGTTTCTAATTGTGCATAAAGAAGTTATGCGAACTCCGTACTGTCTTAAAGCTTCCTCCGGTCAGGACACTGTACACAGTTTTGATAGAGATCATTAGGAAGGGTCTGGTGATGATAATTCGATTCGAGTATTCAGAACTTCGAAACAGGTAGAAATACATTCTCCAGAACTTTGCAATTCTCACAAAATCAGCTCCAGAGTTTTCATGTCATGTGAGCTCAGATCGTACCGTATCGGTCCTATGCCGGCCCACTAGCGACGATGCCAGTCCATGGATGCCTTTGTAGTCTTAATTCTGCCTCTTTAGTTTACTGTAATTTATCATGAAAATATTCTAGAGTGGACTGAATCTTCTATGAGAAATTCAACGCGTCTTCTTCCCTACAGAATATTTTCCGTTTTCTCACATCAGTGCTGCTTCGTCCAGTAGACCCATTCACAACCTTCATGAAGATAGTTCGTAGCTCTCACGTTTCTCTATCACCTTCCACTTGTGCTCAGTGACATGGCAAGTTACAGTAGCCTATCTTACATTCTCGAAAGTTTCATCAGCCATCTAAAATTGGCACATCACATGATAATAAATCGTCCGACACCTCAGAATTGCCTTTTTTCAATGCGATCGTTGTTATCGGTCTTGCCAGACTTCCGCATCTTTCCTACAGTAAACTTTCTGACTCATATACAGTATCCTTAGGCATCATTCGAAATGACTAATTAAAAAATTAGCTTGCATCAGCCGTGCAACACGAAGATAATTCGCCTATTCACGCTTGATTGCTTCCCAGATGATTGGGTGATTGCAATAGGAAGGGGCTTCGAATTAGGTTTAAACAATTCTGTAAGTTATTGTCCAGGTAGAACAACCTTCAGTTTTTGGGATCCAAAATCAAACGATCTTTTCGTGTGGTAGAATGAGTATTTTGATTTTTTGAAGAATTAGATCATCTCCAGAGTCAACTTAGCAGATCAAAGAGAGTGAGTGGCCCGGGTCGCACTTGTGAAAATTGAAATGTTTCCTCTTCTTCACTCAAAATAGATATTTTGTATTAAAAAAGCTTCTAGATCAAACTTTCATTCATAAAATTGAATCCGAGAGGAACACAGTCGATAACATAACGGGGGTTAACGGGAAGGAGTATCTAATTGTCACCTGCAGACGTTCGAAGTGACGCAAGGAAATTTAAAATTTAGACTTGATCGAGTTCTCATGCGGAAATCCACGAGATACGACGATTTCCAGCTTATTTAACGGAGAAAAAATACAAAAAATATGAAGTCGGTTGAAATTGTATTGAGGAACTAAATTTTTTAAAATGATGTTCACCGATTTCCAATTTAAAGTAAGAAATATCATCATAGAAATAGATAAATGATGTGTGAACAATCAATCAGCGAACAAAGTATTGGTGTTCATCGATGAAATCACATAAAAATGACCTTTCAAATCAAGTTACTGATGTTGACACTGTACTCTTTGGCCTTCCTGGTGGTGATGTCCTCCTTCATCCTCATCATCTTCGTCGTATTCTCCACGTCGGTTGTACTTCTTCTCTTCGTACTCTCCTAGGGATACTTCTTCAGCTCCAGCTGGTGCCTCAGGAACGTGTTGAACTGATGGCAAGCAGGTTTCGAGGATCTGTAACGGTGAAAATAAGTGCTGAGAAAAAGGCAGTTTCTAATCAAATGAATTTTTTCTACTGGATTTTGATAATTTTTGACATTTTTTCATTAAAAATGTTTTCGTTATGAGGTTGACGGAATTCGAACTTCCAGATGAACAATTTCTCATTCACGAAGGAAAATTTCGTGAAACAACAGATATTTTTTAATGAAATGAAAACTTTTCAGCATGAGTATTACGGTCAAAATTCACCTTGTACATGGACTCATCCTCAAAGAAGTGATCTTTCGGGAACTCGATGTCGAACTTCACAAACAAGTCACCGCGAAGATTTGGATAGTTGGGTTTCGGCATACCAGCACCTTCCACAAACATGACAGATTCTGAAAAAAAACTGATGGGGGTATAGAAAATGTTGAACTTACGATTTTTTATCACGAATCCTGGCTTCACTTCGAAAATGTTTGTGTTTCCGTCAAGCATTTTCACAGCAAACTTTGTGCCACAAAGTGCTTCGTTGATCGAAACGGTTCTACAATTTAGGAAATTCTGCTTTGACGCGAAATTAATTCTTCCACTTCGTGCTACCTCACAGAAATATGGGCGTGTGTAACAGACATGGCGAATCTGTCTGATATTCAGCCACACTTATTTTTCTTAGTTCACAAGCGTTTCCAAGACTCGGAACTCGACAAAGGTTGTTTTTCCAACAAAAACAAAGCTTATGATAAAAGGTAAATAACTGTTGGCTACAATTTGGACATTGAAATTAAAACATTCTGCGCGTTCAAACAATGAATATTAGACAAAATCGTCGGATTTTCATGTAACTTACTTCTTAATGTAAAGGTCACTGTCTTGACGTTCGAAGACCTCGTGTGGCTTGATTTGAATGATGATAATAACATCTCCAGGTATGATATTTGGATCAATCTGATCACCTTCTCTTTCAAACTTGATTATTTGATTGTGTTTGGCTCCGGGTGGAATGACAACCTGAGAATAAAGTAAAAATTGTTTATTTAAAACCACCAATCTGGACGGAAAACCATCACTCATAAATATAGAAAATGTCAAATAAGTTGTTCGAAAGTAAACAAACCTCTAGGATTTTGTGAGCTGTTTCATACTTCACACCACTGCACGATGAACACTCCTCAGACTTTGGAATTTGTCCACCTGATTATTTTTATTAGGTATCGTATTTCTGAAGTTCGGCCGGCGAACCATATTAAACGTGAGGGCAGTCACCTAACTGACAGGGATTTTTTTTTAACAATTCCATCTTCCTCAATCAATTTGATTTAATAAAATCCGAAATAGGGACAAAGCAAAGTTCAGGTTAGGTAGCTTTCAAAGATTTAATCGTTACTGAAACAAATTTTCAATAAGGAGTGAAACGACCAAAACAATGTTTTTGAAAATTTTAGTGCACGTTGTGACACCGCCTTGGACATTACAAAATATCGTGTCAAACTCGAAATTAAAAAAAAATTACCTGTTCCCTTGCAGGCGGAGCAAGCGGCACGTGTTTGAGTGTACATTCCAGGTCCGACCTGTCTCATCTCCACTCTCGAACCTTTTCCTTTGCACGGACTGCATTCATACTTCGTATCCGGCTTTCCTCCAGATCCTTTGCAAGTTTTGCAGAGAATTTTTTTCGTAACTTTCAGCTTGGCCGTTTTTCCGCTGTAGGCTTCTTCGAGAGTGACTTGTAGATGGTGTTCCGTGTTCTCGAACTTGCGCTGACTACAAAAACCCAGTTTTTAAAATCGAGTAATAACTGTTTTAAACTGATCAGAATGAAACTCACCTTCTACGTCCTCCACCGTGTCCACCGAAAAGACCACCTAATCCACCGAAACCACCCATCATATCATCATCATCACTTTCGCCACCACCGAAAAAGCTGTTGAAGAAGCCACCTGGACCACCTAAAGAACAAGACTAAGATTTAAAGAATTTTTTTTACCTCCACCACCGCCACCTTCTTTTATTCCTGCGAGACCATGGGCATCATAGATTCTCTTCTTTTGTGGATCAGACAAAACTTCGTAAGCATAACTGATCTCTTTGAATCTATCTCCGTGCTCAGGGTTCTTGTCTGGATGATACTGTTTGGCAAGGTTGCGGTAAGCCTGGAATAATGACCTGATAAATAATTTTTCGAGATTAAAATTACCTTCTTGATCTGATCTCCATCGGCATTTGGAGATACACCAAGAATGTCATAGAGTTCAGTGTCTCTCGAACTACGACCACCAAACATCTTCTGAAAAATGCTGTTATGAACCCAAACGAGGTTTAAAAATATGAATTAAAATGTTCGATTAGAATTTAGGATCGATTACATCGAGTAGCAAAGGAACTTGCAAACTAGTTCATGAAATGATATGTACATTTAGAAAAAAACGAATCCATAAACATTAAAGAAAACAAGTTCAGGGACGAAACGGTTGAAGCAACAGGTTAGAAACTCCATCGGATGAAATGAAAATTTCTAGAAATATGTTGACGTATTACATGTTGGCTACAAAGTGCGTCAACGAACATCATCTCTGGCGTATTTCACGTTCTGTCTCCTCCCATTTAATTTTCCTTCTCTGAACTTGAATATTTGCTATCTAGATCTCTTCGGAAGCCTTTTTCATGAGAATTTCTAGATTTTCAGTTTGGAGCAAGGGTTAACATAAATTTCATCGAAAGTCTTCTTGAATGTGCTGGTCTAGCATTTTACTGTATTCTCTTTTTAACATAAAGTTCAGATCCATGCTCGTAAAACCGAATCGTCGATGAATAATGTCGGAAAAGCTGTCACCAGGTAAATTTATCTGAAAAACTACTTTTCAATTACTTTTAAGGAACGTTATGTGCGGTTTGTGACGATATTGCCACTGGGAAACACTATAGTGTTCCTTCTTGTAATGGATGCAAAACGTTTTTCCGAAGGGCACTCGTGGTAAGATTTCGAAGCTCCTGGTGATCATTAAACTAGAATATCATGCACCAAGTTTATACTTTCACATGTGATTTCAGAAAAACCGGGAGTTCATTTGCCAAGGAAATGGTAACTGCCCAGTGAGTAAGGGTGTTCGTTGTGCTTGCCGCTTCTGTAGACTCCAAAAATGTTTGGCTGTTGGAATGGATCGTAATTGTACGTTTTTGCTGTTCATTTTCAATAAACTTATTATTGCAGCGATTCAAAACGACAGAGATCGCATAGGATACACGAAGCGGAAGAGGAAACACGAAGATGAGGATGTCACTTCGAGCTCGTTTAGCAGCAGGTTTTTTCCTCTATTATTTTTCCAGTTCTGATTTCCGTTGGGAGAGAAAAAGTGATCTGTGAAAACAAGATGATTCCTGTGCACCATATATTCTAAATTTGGCGGTTTCTAGCGTAGTAATCAGCGTGACACGACACTGTGCTTTTACTTCAGGGTAAAAAACTACTTAAACCTAGAATAAAAAGGAATATCAATTTTTATTCAAAATGGAAGTTAGGGATTTGTTTTATAAAGGGGTATTTTAGAAATGTACTTCTGCACTGAACCGTTTCTAAATCCAGAACGAAAACTTGAACGAAACTGAAAAATTCGAAATCATTTTACCCAGTGCACTCATTATTTCACATTGCACTTCCTTTTCACGTCTCTCATTAGAATCGTACTCTTCGAAACGAAGTAATCAGAATCTCTCTCTCCCTCTCTCACGTAAACATCATTAACCGATGGATATGTTCTGCGAACTGGCCAGGTGCGCGTGTATATGCTATTTGCCCGAGCCTACGTGCTCACTCTCGAAGGATTAATTATAAGCCGCGAATGGCAACTGCGTTACTACGCTTATGAATGAATACATCTATAAAGGAAGTGATGTGAAGTAGAAGCACTCGTGCGAATAATTACTCAAATGACATGTTTAACATACACTTCCTGATTGATTGTGCTCGGAGGGTCTATGTGAAAAAGTAAGACCAAACAGCAGATAACTTGAAATCAAGTACCTGAATTGTAATTTAATTGACTACTTTCAATGTATATCGAACAGTTTAAAATTTGAACAGCCGCAAACAAACTTGTCTTATTAAGTGAGGCATAAAATCAGATTTTATAAAATCGAGTGTCA
This sequence comes from Caenorhabditis parvicauda, assembly GCA_963978915.1. Taxonomy (NCBI): domain Eukaryota; kingdom Metazoa; phylum Nematoda; class Chromadorea; order Rhabditida; family Rhabditidae; genus Caenorhabditis; species Caenorhabditis parvicauda. The sequence continues at coordinate 6,565,855 of OZ022250.1, read as the reverse complement.
GAATTAAAAAAGGAATATCATAAAATTACTCTCAAAAGTGAGCCTGTACTATGGTTTTTGATTTTTCTACACAAGATAATCTCAAATCTCTTGGATTAGCAGATTTCCCACGAAATGAAATGAATTCTTGATGCGATTATGCGAAAATGTGAAATTGTTATGAGATAAACATGGAAAAATATTAGTTTTCGAGAAATTTTATTTTTCAGCTATCACGAAAGCCCACAACGAGGTGGAAGTCCGAGTAATCATGACATCAAAATTGACTTTGTGAGTTTTTAATCCGATTTCTCAAAAAGATCGTTAAGGTACTTTTTAGAAGGTGAATTTTTTGATAGTTATCGTAATGGTTATGATAACTCGGAATTTTCAAGTTTGTGAAATTTTGGAGTAATGTTGGGAAAAAAAATACTAATCTACTTATTTCAAATCAGAATAAAAATGCCAGAATTAAAATCAGAAGTTTATGGAATGATAATGTCCTGATTCTCCGTTATAGACGACGATTGACCCTATTGCCGACAAACTTACAATTCTGGAAAACAACTTCACGTTACTGCTTAGTCGTTGCACCGATATCAAATCCTACTCAAGTTTGGAAGAAGCACTTAACGGTCACAGCAGATTCCTGCAACCATTAAACTGTGATGTGAGTGTTTATGATTCTATTAATCACTCAAATCCATGAGATGAGCATAGTTCACGGTTTTATACAACAAACGAGCTTTAGTGGTCGGATCCAATAGTCATTCCTCCAAAGAGCAACGAGAGGATCGCGTTTTGGAGAAACCGTCTGATCGCGCTGTACATCGACTGGGCCAAGACGTTTGAAACATTCAGGTCGTTACCGTATACGGACAAAGTGAGTTTTCAGAAACAAGAAACCTGTGGTTATGAACTTAACGACTTGGCAATTTTTTCATCGCATTTGTCAAAATGGAAAATTTTCGAATAATTTTTTCCTTTAAGGTTGCTCTGATCACTAACCATGCGTCTTCCTTTATGATCATGTGTGAAGCGTTTCGAACACCTGAACATCAAACAGATATGACGAAACGAAGTGATGCGGCATCATCACATTCAGCAGAGAGTAAAGCATCGTCACTAACTGGTTTCGAAGACTTTTCAATATTCGTGAGTATTCTCAATTCAAGCAAATAGATATAAACTAATTTAGGACTCTGATTGTTTCAATGAAGATGGGATGCATCGAACGGACTTCTCGGAGGCTATCAGCAATGGAATACTCTTCTCACAACACGATCTTCCATCAACTTCGACCGCGGATCAACCTAGTTTCAATGGATCAAATGAAGAGAATATTCCGCTCGCTTTGAGGTATGTTAAAATGTTTTTTTTAACGATAGAAATAATAATTAAAGACGCCTTTTCCATTTGAAAAACTTTAGAAAAGTGAAATTGGAGCCAGTTGACAGTCCAGAGCCAAAGTCGGAGATGATAAGGTTACCAAGGGAGTACGGTACCCTACCCGAAGAGTACGGTACCTGGATTTCCAAAGACTACGGTCATCCGATTGCCGGTCACGAAGGAAGACCGGATATGCATAACTTTTTCGATGCCAGAGAGTTTTGCGAGGTTTTTTTAAAGATCAATTTTTCATTAAGAAGATATTCATGTAGTGTCTCATCGTATTGCATAACAGTACAAGTTTCAGGGTCGACCCACATCGTGCAGCTTTAGCGAGCGATCAACCAAGACAACAACACTCATGGTACCCAAAAGTTCGTTGAAGAAGATGCCAGTCAGCAGGTGAATTTTCTTTCAAGTTTTACTCCAAAACAATTAATTGTCTGATTTCCGTTTGTAATATGGTGATTCTAGTCTGAGCGGTGTAACCCCAATAATGGCCATGATGATCGACTTGGTAATGAAACCATTCCGACAGCTCAACGTGTCCACTACCGAGTTTGCTCTTCTTCAAGCGGTCATGTTCTTTGATCCTGGTTTGTTTCTTCTGTTCCATGTTCAGAAAACTTAACCTTTCAGACACCGAAGGAATCGACTCAGCAAGTCAACGAAACGTGATTGCCGAACAGAAGAAGGTGATCTCAGTGCTCTATCGTCACATCCAGAGAGCATATTCTGGAACGTCTGGTGAAGAACGCTTTTCGTCGATTCTTCTGAGGATTCCGTCAATTAGAGTAAGATTTTGGATTTAGAACATAGTTTTTGAAAAACTGAGTACTTCGTTGAAAAGGATACGATATTTCGCAGTCAGTTTTGGGATGAAGGAAAATTTATTGCTAAAGGTTGAATTCCGAGGTAACACCACCCAGTCGATCTTGCCAACAACTTTCTCTCTTATCAATTTCCCACATTTCAGAGAGCAGCTGCAAAGAAGAACGAAAGTCTGCAGGTGATGGACATGTTGCAGCTACACGCAATGAACAACCTGGTAAAAGAGACATCGCTGGGACCGAGGCCCACACTTGTGCAACAGAGAATGGGTGTGAGAGGAGCTGGCAACGGAATCATTGATGCATACTTCCCGACTGTAAATGAAATGTAAAAATAACCTTTCCTATTAGTTCTTCCTGAGTTATTTCAATGCATATCTCGTCAAGTACCAAGTCATGGATATTTCATCTTTTCATCGAATTTGTAGTTTTAAGAGTTAGCCTTTTTTCTCTATTTCTTGTGATTCTAGAAGCATAATTGTGAATATGCTATCTGTAAAAATAGTGATTCTGACCCCTCTTGCCATCTCAACTATTTTTTTTTCAAAATGGTTCTCACAATAAAAGTATATTTTCAGTTTTGCGCACATTTTTCTGAGTTTAAGGCTCAATTATGTTACCTGTGTGTGTTCAATTATCGTTCTGCAGAAGTTTTACAAAACCTGTATGGGATACGTTTCAAGTCAAATGTATTTTAACATGAAAAATTCATTTTACGATTAACACATAGAGTCTTTTGCTTGTTAAGATTTACTATTTATCGCTTTGAATGCATGAAATAGTCAAGTTTCCAATTTGTCTGTTCCAGTCAGTGAAGGCGCGATCGACTTCACGACGACCACTCAAGTAGGCTCCGATAGCAGTTTGGAATAGTCTGAAAGGTAATTTTCATATTTAAAAAAAACTATAAAACGATTGTACCTGTGGTGGGTTGCTTCACCTGCAAACAAAATCTTAGGCTTCCCATTGGATTTAACTGGGATCGCGAGTCTTGAGTGAGAGATGTGCGCTAGTGCTTGGACTTGTGTCATGTAGGAGTAGGATCCGAGTAGAAGTTCATTCTTGGTTAGGCGAGTTCTGAACCGATGGTTTGCTCTCTCCATCTTTCTGTTGTTTTCGAAACATGTTCAACTCTATCATATATGAGTGTCAGTTCAACTTCTCCTCTCACCTGATGATCCTTCTCGGAAGCGGAATATTTGGGTCATCGTACATGTCTCGCATCAGCTTGGTTATCTTGATTTTGAGCTGATTATCCGACATGTTGTCGACGACCTCCTGTCCTTTTCCTGCATACCATGCACCCAAAAGACGTGGAGCCCAGTCAACCGTCTGAAATACAATGTCTTCAATTTTACAATTACCATTACCGACCTGTAACACGGTCGTTTCCCTTTCAAACGGATCAATTTCCGCTCTTGCCATTCCTTTCACTGGTAGAGGAGCAATGGAATATGTTCCATTCTTCCAGAAGGGTCGATCCCATTCGAAGAATACCTTGCAATTCCCTCCGAAGCCTAGAAACTAGTCATTTCAAAAATTCTATCAGAGGAACCCACCGATTTTGTTGATTGCTTCAATTTTCTGTCTCGGTAGTGGAGGTGTGAACAAGGAGTGATGGTACTTTTTGAGAACTCCAAGAGAAGAGGTAACGATGACGTAGTCGTAGTCCTTTGGGATCTTTCCATGTGACGTTGTCAATTGAAGAAGCCCCGTGGAATGGTCCAAGTTAATGTTCTCGACTGTATGGTTGAAGTGGAAAGAAGAAGCGGGAATGGAGCTGGAGATGTCGTCGAGGATGACCTGTAAGATCGATATTTCTCCAGCTTTTCGCAGATCCATCATACCTTGTATCCGAGTTTGTTGGTCGCGAAGGATTCACACTCGGGTCCGTAGTCGTTCCATTCTTTCAGTACGTGAACACTAAGCTGAAGGGATCTTAGATTCTCCCGTCTTTCTTTCTCTCACATACCGTATTCCAATCAGCAGCCCATTCGAACTCCCAATAAGATTGGAACGAACGTGCCAACGCGTCGTATACATTCCTTTTTGCCCCAGTCACATTACGCGTCTGTAATAATGTTGTCATGACGACATGTCGTGTGTAAAATGCTACCTTCAAGAACTGCATGTAATCCAGAGTGAAAATCTCTTTGAACGTGTATCTTCTAGCAGTCTTCTCGTCGTGCTTCGCAATCCCTCTGTACTTTGCGTCAAGTGGCTTGGTGAAGTCCAAGAAGGTTTCAATGTCGCTTCTGAAGTCATCTCGTTGATACAATGGGGAGAAACCTCTTACGGGTCGACTGGTTGCTTTCCATAAAGAAAGTTGGCGTTGTCCACGTGGGCGGTGTCAGAAACAATGTCGGCTAGAAGATTGAGCTTCTCGGCAATCTTGTAGATCGGGTTCGATTGACCGTTAATGAATTGAGCGCCCATTTGGAGGTAGCCATCACCTACAACGTCTTTCATTTTCAAGTGTAACTTGAAGACATTAATTGTCTTAACATTAGTTGCATCTTACAGACTGAGACACTGTTTTCACTGTTTTACAAGACAAGAAAAATCTGGGTCTCTTGAAGTTCAGTGTGTTTTTCGGACTTCGAACCCTAAAGCTTTCTGATATGTGAGTTATTAGAAAGTTTCCATCATTCTCAAAGCACTTACAGTATTAATCGAACAATTACCGTACCTCTTACTCATTACTACATAATTTCGGTGTTTGTAAACTTTTGCGACTGAAAACCATTTACCGTAAGCAACAGGATGAATTCTACCACCGATGCGACTCATCCCCTCGTAGATGTCGAAGTTGGAGTGTCCAAGTTCAGTGAGGCGCCGAGCGGCTGACAGTCCAGCCATCCCGGCCCCCACGATTGCTATAGAAGGTTCCCCTTTTCTTGCGCCTTCTGACTCCTTCTGAAACGAGTTCACTTCGATCAGTGATACTGGTTTTTCACTGGGACACAGACATAGATTTTCAACATGTGGCTGTTACTCACAATAGTTTCAGAGTATCTAGTGATTTGTGAATTCTTTCATTTTTTAGTAACCATGAATATTGTTTCGACACATCGGAGTACATAGAGTAATGAAGAAGAACGGGTGTTACCTGAACTGTGATTCCACATCCAATGATTACAATGAGCACGATGCGCAAGTTGACGCACATCTCGACGACTTGGAGATGGCGAACGAGCGATGGGTTGAAGGTTCAGACGACAAAGTTTAGCCAGCTTCGTTGGGGATCGGGTGCCGCTATATTGTGAGCACCACACAATCTGTGAATTCTTAATTTTAAAAAAAAGGAAATTTAGGAAGATACTAGAATGGATGAGAATAACATGTAACTAGCCGATTCACTAGAGGAATCTAGAAGTACTCAGAAATTTGAATCTTCGTTCAGTGATACCGATTAAAATTGAGTTTTCGTTCAAAAAAACGTCTGAGAAATACGGATAACTATTGATTTCAAACTGGGTTACGGTGTTTTCTAAAAATAGGGACAAAAAGAAGAATATCTCAGATTTTCAGAAAAAAAAAACGATAAGTGCTCATAAACAACGATACATGGTTATCAGCTTCCTCGGTGAACATTTATACTCATGTGGCCCATGTTGGCCTGTGTTATCAGCGGCAAACACGTTCAAGGCGTAGGCTTGCGTCCGCGTGAGCAAAAACAGTTTCCACAATAAGTCAGCGAGTCACGAGTAATGGAACGCTGTCGATATCTGAATATCAGAATAATAATGTAGAAAATTTATGAGAGACACGAAGAAGTGTTTTTCCTGAAGTGAAATATGTTAATATAGTCTAGGTGTACCGTACACCTTCTAGAATAATTCTAGAATTTAGTGATACTGTTCATATAATTAGCTCAGAAATTATTACTTTCTTTACTTTGTTAAAGTACGTAATTATTGTAAATCGCACCAGGTAAATCGCACAAAGTTAGAACATCCATAAAGCTCAAACCAATTCTTGACAGTTTTCAACCTCTTTAAAGTTGAGAAAAACGGACAGTGCGAGAGAATAACTAAACGTCATCTCAGAGGTTTGCTTATGGTTTGCTTAGAACTTGAAGTGAAAAACGTAATTCTAACTCATTAAAGACTAAATAATGACTATTTACTTCTCTCTTCGTCCAACTTCGTTTTTCCTCCAGATCACAGTTCGACTTCTGAACAAGCATAATTGTTTAGAGATAACAAGTTTTCCCCTATGAAAGAATTTGACCGGTCGAGAGTAATTTATTTTTACAATCCTTTCTCTCTTCCTCTCTTCACTTCAACCCTGATAACGTGTCGAAGTTCGAACAATCAAGTTTGAAGCAAACATGTCATGGAAAGTAATAAAGCATCCGGGAGTTTTTCTCTTTGCTAAAAATTTGAAGCGGAACATGCTTCTTGGTTAGTTGAGAAAAGGTAACCAGAGAAAGTTATGGATTACATTCTGTAACACAACGTTCGTAGATTTTGATACTTTACAATTTTTAAATCTCGTGTTTTTGACTATGTTCTTTGGAACGAGTAATCTGCTTTGCAATTTAGACTCTTTATACCATTTTCGATGTTTAACTTCAGAAAAATGACGACAAAAGACTTTGTGAGATATGCACCGTCGTTTTAAATGAGAACACTAGAAGTCAGTTACGACGAGTCTTTTATCCACCGTTATATTTACATCGTGATACCACAATGACGTAGATGGACCTTTGACCCTTCCCACTACCACTGATTGCAGCGATTCTGTCAAAGACTGCACCTTGGTGCACATGAACCCATATCGTAGAACTGATCTCTGCATGTTTACACATGATTGTATACAAACCATGTGATGTTCGTAACTCAATTATCAGAACGGTTGTGGCGCTGGTCAATGACATTGTTGTTTACTAGGCGAGAATCATAGTTCAAAACAGAAAAAAAAGATTTACAGGGAGAAGATTGAAGATGGCTGACGGGAAAACCTCACTGTGGGTTGAGAAGCTTGTGACGAAAAATGCAACCCTGTCGAACTTGATGGAAGAAATGAGGTTTTTTCAGTTTTGGAAAACACATTCATTATTCATTCATGAACGGTTGTTTAACAGTGAATGTATAAAAAATATTAGGACTTTTTCTACTGTAAGTTTTCCCTAACAAAAACCGATTTTTGATATTTCTTGTCTGCTCATTTCAATTTTGCTGTACATTTCTCTATATCATAAGCAAGGAACAGTTATGGCCTTCCCATTCGGTCACAAAACGCATAAAACATAGTGATCTGTTATTGCAGAGATTCACTAGTGTCAGACTCTCCTGATGACCGTGAAGCTGGTTTGACACTCATTGTAGACGTCATCAAACAGCTGCCGCCAAGCTTTTTGAGCAAGGAAGAAGGTTTTTAGTTCGAATTTACCATGATTTCTAAAAGTGAATTTCCACCCATTATCCGAGAAAAAAACAAGAAAACGTTTACAGTTGGAACCCTGCTCCAATTCCTGCTCAATCGGTTAGAATCATCGGCACTGGCAGGAAGTTCAGTCATATCTGGCATCAACCATTTGGTAAGATTAGAAATTTATTGTTCAATATAATCCTGGTAGGTCCTCTTCTCCAAAGAACTTCCTGAAGGTGTCGAGAAAGCAGTCCTGAAGTATGTTTTCATGTAAGTATTTCAATCACCACCTCTCGGAACAAAGCAGTTTAGGGAAGGTAGCGTACAGTCTTGGCCTCAGAGGGATAGAAAACTACAGTATGAAATTATGCAGTGGCTTCTGAAAAATCGATTGCCTAGTGAGTTTTTGTTAGACTTGTTTTTTCAATGGAAACAAATGAAATATTGAGATATCTTGGAGACAATTTCCGAATTTATTGATAGGTAGTTTCACGAGGATTATACAAAAATTTTTTGTTGATTAAAAAAAAATTTCAAAACGATTTCAAAATAACACGGATTGTTTTTGATGTGATTTACAACACTTCGAAGCTATACTTTTTTTTTCAAAATCGCAGAATAAATTCCAGTGGTTCAAGCGATCGGAACTGTCTTCATTGAATCGTTCATCAAGTGTATCGACGGTGAAAAAGACCCCAGATGTCTTCTGACCGTATTCGACATGTTTCAGAAGGTTTGCGCCAATTTCGAGATATGTAAGTTTTCATTATATCCCATTTTATTACCATTTCCAGTTGGTGCCCTAGCCGAAGAGATGTTTGAAACGGTAGCTTGTTATTATCCAGTGGAGTTCAAACCGGTTAGCATTTAATGTTTTTTTCAAGAATTGTCAGTTCTCGATTCATTTTCTAGTTTTAAAACTGAAATGTGTTTTGGAAAGCTCTGTTATCGGAAATCCTGAACAACTGCTAAAAAGGTCATCTTGTTTATCGACCTTCAATGCTATGTGAATTAATAATTGTGATTACTGTATCTTTCAGCAACCAACCGACACAATCACCCGCGAACTGTTGGCTTCTTCATGTGCAAGATGTCTAGTAGCATCACCATCTTTCGCTCCCTACTGTTACATGTTGATAGATGAGAAGTTCAACGAGGAAGAGTGTGTCGGTGCACAGAGAGAAGACGTTTGTGCCCTTTTGGTGAGATTCTCCTCATTTTCCCATTTCCAAATAACAATTCACAGAAAAGAGCATGTGAAACATTCGATCACAGAACCATCGGCCAGCACATTGAAGAGGTTCTGGGAGGGATCAGGATGAGCGCCTTGGATCCTAAAAACAAGGGTTCGTTTTAAACGTATCACTCTTTCTTTGATTTTCAGTACATTTTCACAAAAACTGCTAACAATATTAGGGGTGTGGCATACAAAAACCCAGTGAAACGCTAACCATCACACCCGAGATCCTTACCCAATATGGGTAGGCCTTGATTGTACTTCACTATTCTTTGAAAATGCCCTTTTTTCAAAATTGATGTTTTCATATGATGGTTTTATTTATTTCGAAAATTTGTCGAATTCGTCATGTGTAAATTTATGAAAGCATCGAGCGCTCAATCAAATATTGCTTCCTAGTCAAAAATATTTATAATTTCTCCGTTCAATTACTAATTCATTTTTCGAATACTCGTTCTCAGCTGGTAGATGTCGGATCGAAGCGGTCTGAACGCCATTCGAGATCTTAAGATCGTCTATGCTCCTTCATAAATTCTATTTAATCATTTACAGCAGGTTCTATCCCAGCAGAAGTTCTTCCAGCACTCGAAGCAGTTATGAAAACCGTGCAAAAGTTTCCCGAAAACGCGAAAGTCAATGAGCATGTAGTGATCAGTAATATTATTGAGAGTGAGTATCCTTGTTTGACCCGACAGACAGAACAATTCAGACCTGGAACCGTTCGTACTTCAAGCTGAAATGGGACTGTCCGAGAAAGCCTTCAGGTTGCTCAGAACAGTTTTCGAAGTCGCGATGGAGTTACAGGCGGAACAAGTCCTGCGACAAGTCGTTGCATGGTTGACGTCTTTGGTTCAAGGTTTTTCTTTCCAATAATGAAAATTAACCAAAGAATCTTTCAGGTGAAAGTGTCAACGTGGCTGCCAACAAGTCTGATATCACCAAGGAAAGTCTGAATGTTCTCAATGAATGGCTACAGATGACTCAAAGAATGAAGAGCAGGTGGAATAGTATCAGTAAGTGAGAATACTTTATTCATCGAAAGTCGGATCAAAAAAGATTGAATTTTCCATTCAAAACTGATCACACTTACAGAAAGAGTGTTCGATTTGTTAAGTTCAAGTTTGATCGCTTCTCTGAACGTAGCGAGAGAGACTGCACCACAAGAAGCACTCATCCTTTTGTACGTGACTTTGAGGGTGAGTTCTCCATTTTTTAAAAATATATCTAACAGTGGTGAAAAACTGATAGGTGGTGTCCCTAAAGAGCTTTACATGGATAATATTATGAATATGAAATAATGCGACTTCTAAATTCAGACTTTCCTGTTAGTTGGAGTGTCTCCCGATGAAACTCTTTCAACAGCCGAGAACTTGATAGAGACGGGACTGAAAGCCATGCTGTTGGAGACGGAAAGGTAAAATTACTCTGAACCCGATGAAAGTCAGTTTTTCAGTAAAGAGTATCTGAAACTGGTGCGTACATTCGCTGAAAAATATCCACAGCGAATGCTGGAAATTCTGGATAAGTCGAGAGATTCAATGAGTGAGTTCTTGAAAACTTGAAAGGTCATAAAATAGATTATTTGTTGTTGAAGAAAGCCTTTTTTTTCGAGAATTCTTATGTTTTTTCAACAAACCATATCAGCAAAGCCCTGTAGGACTAATATGGACTGACATGATGTGTGTTGTATCATCAACAAAACTTCTCTTCAGACCCAGAGAAGATAGTCTCAGTTCTATCTGCAGCTTCCTCTGATGTGAAGTCTTTCAAAACACACGAGAAAGCGCTGAGAAGTGTACTGGAGAATTACAGTATGTTTCTATCAATTTCTCTAAACGAATTATCGAACAGAACAAGCCACACCGACGGACTTCCAATACTTTTTCGAACGGTTTTCGATTATTGCCGGCGACAATGATTTGATGATGGCTGTAATAAATTTCTTCGATGATCTTTGTGTTGAGGTTGGTTTCTTTTTTGAAGAATTTTCAATTTAAAAAAACGCGTAATGTGAATTGTGTAGCGACAATTAAAGTTCATTTTTGATGAAAATTCGAATATTTTTAATGAGGAAGAAATGTCTTGATGTTTTATTCGGTCATGTATGAATGTCGAAAGTGAAATGGGGAGCTAACTGAAACGGTCTTCACTTGGCTTTCAATCACTCACGAATGCCAAGTACATTCAAATTATTCAGACTCCGTTCTCTGGAGACGAAGGGTATGAACGCCAGCTATCAACAACTCTTCAAAGGTTGACATCACAAACCCCTGCTGAATTTGACGCAGAATACACGCAACGACAAGCAGGAAGGTGAGTCAATCAATCTAGCACTAATTTCCACTATTATTCAGGTTTCTAAAGCGAGAACTCAACGAAGACATTCGAAAAAGATTTGTTCTGAGTTTTCTCAAATGTTCGGTGAATAGTTTTCAATGGTTTGTATGAAATAAAAGTTCAGGATAAACAAACGCTGTCGGATGTTTATGAAACTCTGAAGTCTGATAAGCAAGCAGCACCCCTAGTGCTATTCGCGGCTGTCAATAAAGGAGTGATAGAGGTTACCGAGTTGAGAACAGAGGATGACTTGCGGTTAGTTTTAGAGTATTTATACAGTACTCTCAAATAAATACGCTATCTTCTGAGACGGATACTGTATATGTGTCTTCAAAACTTCATACTGTATTTTGAAACATTTTACCGATTCATAGACTGCTCCTGGGGAATGTATCATGTCAAAATTGTACTCTAGAGTACTGTATGTTCCTTGATTTATTCAGTAACGTATTTTAATGACAAGATAACTTCAGGTCAAAGTTCATCAAAGTGAAGGCATTATTGTTAGCTGGACACAAATTAGCTCCGTCACTTCTTGAACAGGTATTTTTCGAAATTCTGTCTGTATGAATATATAATTGTGATGATTGAAACTCGTTGACTACAGCGATTTAGAGAAACTCCATCTTTGTATACTCCTCCCATGTAGAACAAAAGGTGGCTTTTTCAGCTCCTCAACCAACTATCAATTGAAGCGAGCAGCTCGACAAGTGAGATTGACGAGCTGTACAGATACCTTTTGGACTTTGAAGAACCGGAAAACAATACAGATCTGTGCCAGTACCAAACAAGGAGTCCACTGTGGAGGCAGAGGTACTTTTCCGTCAAATATTCGCTTCCAACTCATACGCTTCAGAATCTACTTCGTCATTGTTCCCATCTACAAAAAGGTCATCGACTCGGTGAATGAAGGTTATTTTTTTTGAATTCAGATTTTTAGAATTTTTACTTCTTCATACAACTCTTCTATTTTGAACTGGTCTCTGGGTCATCACCCAGTACTGGTCTGATTTCCTTATTATTTAAGGTCGTTTTCAAAGCGATAACATGAATTCTGAACGACATAACTTGGAAAACAAGAAGTCAAAGTAGGTTCTGGAAAAAATACTTCGGTTTTTACTCATTTACAAAGTCGAGTGGGACATTCAAAAACAAACATGACTTTATTCTTACGGGACATACTGTAAGTACGTGTATCATATTCAGAGCAAAATACGAAGCTGATCGGACTCCTATCTCCACTTTTGGAATTCGCTAAGAAACTCGGTTCAGAAGCTTCAAAGCATCACTTTTCCTCGGTAACTTGAAAAAATAATCATTCAGTTGAGTTCTGAAGTTCAGCTACTACCAATTCTTTTGGCTTCCCTGGCAGCTTCAGAAGTTCCATCAACCTCGGTCCTTCATGCGACACCGGCGTTCCTTGAGCTTTCTGATGACCTCGATGCGTCTCAATCAAGGATGGTCGTCGAGAAGATGTGCAGAGTAGTTTCTACTGCGGGAATGGTATGGCAGTTGTAAAGAACTTGTATTATAAGCATAAATTCTAGGATTCGATAGTCGCTGGTCTGGAAAGCCTTCGATACGTGGCAGAGCGTCAGCCGCCCAAAAACCTTCATCCATTGACTGTACTGGTGGAAACGGCCTGTAATGGATTACTGAAGCACAAGAAACGACTAGTCAGGAGGTTGGCAGCTGACGTCAAGAATTCATGGTGAGATATTTCATACTTTCAATGATAAAAATTCGCTCATGAGCTCAGTGTCCTGTTATTTGCAGTAAATATAGCATCATTCGCATTTGATATAAGTAATATCCGAGGCGAGATACAAATTTTTTGAGCTTATTCAGTACTTTTTAACTGTCTCAGTGTTCCCTTCCCAGGGTTATTAGCCCTACCGTATTCAAAAACCCGAAACCGAATCAATATAGAAGATTTTCTAACAACTTCCAGAAGTATCAGTATCAGACCTCAACCTTCAGTTCTATTCAGAATGTCAGTCGATCGAGTGATAAAACAACACGTTCCAATAACGACGATTTTTATTGCAGGGAAATGATCATCACGAAGTGAGAAGCCATCAAGTATACCGGTTCAACATATGTAATTTTCACGTTGTTATTTCATTTACACGTTGAATAAACGAAACAAGTCAGTTGTGCCCTATATTAGTGTGTGTTTCGTGCCCCGATGAAAAAACACGGCGATGGTGGCTGTGTGGAGAGTGACTTTGTCGCACACTCTAGCTTGCAGAGGTTCGATCTCTGATCGTGCAAAGTCGATGATTGTGTTTCAAGACGGGGCTTACTTGTGGAATGATTATAACATACTATTCAAGAGACTGCGGCACTTTTGCACGACTGAAAATGATTGTAAATAGAGTTTTTATGTGTAGTGTCAGACATGACGTTTCTCATTCTTTGCGTTTAACAACATGAACTTCGCCTAACTTCTAAATAGAACATCCAAATTTCTTTGATATTGCTGGATGCATATGAAATCGATAATTTAGTGTTATTTGTTCTAACCGACTCGGGTGGAGATGAATAACAGATTTGCACGATGGCATTTTTTTCGAAACGATTGTGATTTTCGGAATTTCATACAAATCTGCTACATACTTTTTGAATGACAAAAAAATGAATTTGAAAAAAAAAGAAAATAAATTGAAAAAAAATTGAGAACGACACTCCGCATTTTGACACTTCCCTGAACGTGACGGTTCTCACTTTTATTTTTTTTTTTCGCCGTTTTCTCGCCTGTTTCCTTGATCCAGAAAGGTTTTGTAGTTTTGTGGTCATTCATAGTGTTCTTGTGATCATTATCGACTTTCGAAAAAGAAAAACTGATAAGATTACTATCAAGAACGCTGTTTTTACGCGAGATCAAACTTCTGTCGATTTTCAAAGGTTTGAAGCTTCTAAAATCGATTTCGAAGCATGTTTTTCTGTTAACCTGAAATGAAGTGGAATGTTTACGTCGAAACTTTGATTTAGACGGATAACAGTCTTGAGTGAACGGTTGTAAACGTGTCATTTTTAACATTATCCGTGAGTCGATACTGTTGGTAATTTATCGAATAGCAAAACGCACTGACTTTGTTTTACTGTCCGAATGCATGCGGTTAGTATTTTGATCATATTATGTTGTGATTTTCACATGTTGAAATTCTGTGATCGTCAAATAAAGAGCAGATTGGCCACTTGCACAACCTTTCATGATAATTACATCCGAATTATCTCATATCACATCATTTTCGAATCCACCTACGTCGATATTTTGCAGTGGCACGTTCATCCAGTGCGTCACGAACAGTTCTGGAAACCAAGACCGTCAGCATTCACGGTCCACTTTTCCGATAAGCACTACCAACTTCTGAGCATGTCGGCGAGATCCGGAGCGAATGGAGCAGGTAGTCGCGCCATGCGCATTAGGACTTTTCCGACCAGTCAGGTTAGTCTTTAGTTAGTATTGGAATGTGGTGATCATTTCTCCGAATACTAACAATGTAGATCGTGATGAAAACAAAAGTAATTTTAACTACCAGTTTGAAACTTAGCACGACTAACACGAAGTTAACAAAAATTAACAGTACTCGCAGATGGAAGAAGGCTACGTGACGAATGTGCTGTCTCTTCTGAGAAACGCGATGCGCGAAATCCAGAACAAGAACAGCTCGGGACTCAGCTTCGAGGAGCTCTACAGGAACGCCTACACTATTGTCAGTTGTAAATATGAAAACCGAAAAAAAATATTTTTCTTAGGTTCTTCATAAAAGTGGATGCAGACTGTACAACGCTCTGAAAGAAGAAGTCACAACTCATTTGGCCAAGGTTCGTTGAAAAACGAGGTGTTCTCAAATTTTTCGTCAAAATCCTCACTGACTCATTTCGATGATGTCGTATCTTTACGACATTCAATAATTGATAAAATGAATTTAACAGATTCGTGAGCTCATAGTCACTTCCATGAACAATGGACTTTTTCTGGAAACCTTGAACGATGCATGGATCAATCACACCACTTCCATGGTAAGTTGAATAACATGAATTTCATAACAGTTCACGTTAAAGGTTATGATTCGTGATATCCTCATGTACATGGACCGTATCTACGTCGAGAAGAACACTGACGTGGCAGTCCCAGTTTACATTCTCGGTTTGGACCTGTTCAAGTGAGTTTGATTCTGGTTTTGATATACATGAATATTTTTTCTCGAAGATTACAATAACTAACTTTTTTATTGAGCAATCTACATAACTTACTACTGTGATTCTGTTAACGTTTGATCCTACATTCTCTCCCTCTCTCTCTCCCTCTCTCTCTCTCTCTCTCTCTCTCTCTCTCTTTCCCCCTCTCTCTCCCTCTCCCATCTTATTTTTCAGAGATCATATCCCGGAGTTGCTCTTTTTTTTTGAAGAATTCATCCCAACTATTATTTTTCGAGTAAAATCACGCTCTTTCATCTAACCTTCAATCATCATTCATTACAGAACCGAAATACTCCGCCAGAATGGCATCGGTGACTACTTGAGAGCTGCACTGCTGAACTTGATCAACCTTGACAGAAGGAACAACGAAATCAACTGGTAATGAATTGTTCGGGTGCTTCAGAGGCAAGACTCAATGTTTCAGGCACGGAATCAAGACCACGTGCAGAATGTTGATCGACCTAGGCAAGAAGGTTTATGAAGAAGAATTTGAGCGGCCACTCTTGAAGGTAATCAATCTTAACATAGTTTTTTACATGAGGCTCATGTTTTTTTTTAATTTTTAATATGGTGAGGATTGTTTGAAACGCTCTCAAAAAGTGCTTAACTGACCATGTAGTTTTGACCGAAAAGTTGGAATCACTTATTATACAAAAACTTTGATAATAGCTTCCTTAAGTGTGATAAAGTTTTGGCCACAACGGATTCACTACGGGGGTTATTTTGATGCGATACTTGTTTCTTTTGGAAATAAGATTTGATGAGTAAAATAGTTGATGAAATCCAACCCCAGCTGATTCCCGGTATCAACACCCCATACTCCCAAAAATTGAAATTCATCCCGTTAAGCGGAAAATGAATAGTGGATGAAAACTGGCTAAAGAATTCTAGGATGATTTTTTTCTCGAAAAACAGTGTAGAAAAAAAACTTTCTCGTTTTGGAATATGCACTTGATAGCTTTCTAACATCTGAAAAAATACTTCAGGAAACCGCCGATTACTATCGTGATGTGTGCAACAAGTGGTTGACAGGCGAAAACGATGCGTGTTACTACCTGAACAGGGTTGGTTCTTTTAAAATTTAAAAAGAAGGCTCTTATGGAGCTTTTTTTCTGTTGAAAACATCGAAATCAGATAAATTTGTTTGCTGACTCCAACATTCAAGGTGGAAGACTGCATGATCGACGAGTCGTCCCGTGCACGTCGTTACCTCGACGATGAAACGGAAGCCAAGATCCTCGCTGAAATGAACGCAGTGATGGTCGCCGAACACATGAAGACGATTGTCAGCATGGAGAATGGAGGAGTCAAGTTTATGCTTCAACACAAGAAGGTGAAATTCAACTGCAACTTCAGTTTCTGTCAGAAGACGGAATTTCCAGACAATTAATGCAAATATTTGTGAAGACAGACTTGAACTCTCTCGGTATCTTCACAGTACAGTATCGGACAAAATCTTATGTGGTTTTTTTGTTTTCGGACATATCTCTCATCAATCTTCATGAAACAATCTGAATTTTTGATATGATAATCTACAAAATTATAACCACTTATGGCTAGAGTTAAAATGATGAAGCTCGAAAGAAAGGCATTTTCTCTTGAAAACATAAATTTCCGTGATTGAAAAATATGATACCTGCTTCACATAAGATTTTGTCCGATATGGTAGGAGTTGAATTAGAAATTCAGAAAGAGAAAAGTTCTTTTTTAGCCAAAAGTTGGAAATAAAAAGGACAGTTGTAACTCTGATTTACACCATTTCCAAGTAAAATGAACTAATATCGAACTTTTTGATACAACTTCGCCGACATGGACAGAAAAGTTGTACTCACCTTGATTCATTTCAGGTTGATGATTTGAAAAGAATCTTCCGACTTTTCAAGAAAATCACTCTGCCTGACCCCGGACTGAAAGTGTTATTAAGCTCAATCAGCGCGTGAGTTTTCCATCCGCTTTGGATCATTGCTTTATTTCTACTAGATGTTATTAACACAAAAATTAATTACAGTTACCTCCTCGAGCACGGAAAGAACATTGTGACAGACCCAGAACTCCTCAAGAACCCTGTCAATTATGTTAACGTGAGTGAATTTTTATTCAGTTATTTGTTAAGTAATTAGATAATGTGGAGTCAAGAACAACATTCTAACTAGCAAAGTATGATTTTTTAATGAATTGAATGGGAAACTTCTGAAGACTACAGTATTTTCGTAAAACTACGAACTGAAGCAAAACACAGGTCTTTGTATATTTTTATCAATAAATTTTTGGACATTATTACATTTGATGCCCTTTAAAAGCATTAAATTTTCGTTAAATTTTACATTGAAAAGTTCACTGAAGCTCTCTGATAAAATTTCTAGTATTTGACGCGCTTCCCTAATTGTTTTCCTCACAGGAACTCATCAACCTCAAAGACTACTTCTCCATGCTCCTGCTGACGGCGTTCAGCGACGAGCGTGACTACAAGAACCGCTTCCAACACGATTTCGAGACGTTCATTAACTCGAACAAGCAGTCTCCAGAGTTTGTGGCACTCTATATGGACGACATGTTGAAGAATGGGTTCAAATGCGTGAGTTTTCATAAACTTCATGTACAGTGTACACCGCTTAAATTGATGTATTTCAGGTGTCTGATGCCGAGATGGATTCAAAGTTGGACAACATCATGATCCTCTTCAGATATCTCCAAGAGAAGGATGTCTTTGAGAGGTATTTTTCTCGCCCTCAGTTTCTACTGTGATTAGAAAACTTTGATAGTAGTTTCGTCGGATGCCATATGTTTTACTAAGGTAGTTGAACGGTCAGCCGTTTCAGTCATTTTTGCTCGAATGAATTCGTGTATGATATTTAAAATAATTCGTCGTACGACCGAGATCTTCCATTTGGCTTGTAATTTTTCATTCAATCTCTTTCCAGATACTTCAAGCAACATCTCGCCAAGCGTCTTCTGCTAGACAAGTCGTGGTCTGACGATGCTGAGAAGGCTTTATTAGGAAAATTGAAAACAGAATGCGGGTACGTCAACACTGGCTCTTCACCAATTCATAGCGACCATTTTCAGTTGCCAATTCACCCAGAAGTTGGAGAACATGTTCCGTGACAAGGAACTGTGGGCAACCCTCAGCTCAGGCTTCAGAGACTACAGAGAGTCGTCAGCGGAGATTGTAAGTTGTCACGATCACTAGAATTATATTCGCGCATTGTTTCAGAAAAACCGTTCCAACATTGACATCTCTGTCCGAGTGTTGACAGCAGGTGTCTGGCCGACTCAACAACAGTGCAATCCAGTACACCTGCACCCTGAAATCGCGATTGCGTACGATGTGAGATTTTACTATTCTATTCTCTGTATGCTCTTCTTAAAACTCAGAAAAATGTAAAATCACGGTTCTAGCTCGTTCTGTTTAAGAACGTTGAAAGCAAGTTTGAAACTTTCTGAAGTGGTTTAGCCCAATTTCGACCGTTCAGAAAAGTTGAAAGTAGAATTAACTCGTAAAAACTTCAGAACATAAACAACGAAAATGAAACATCTTTCTTTCTTTGAACAAATCTAGTTTGAGCTTGAAATATATCTCAAAAATTGTTTCTAGAAGCATTTCTTGTGAAAAGTTGAGTGACAAAAAAGAATGCCTAATCTATCAAGATCAAAAATTGAGAAACACAAACGTTCAAACTCCGAGCTGTAATTAATCACGACTTATGTACGGCGGGACTCTGTTCCAAAACGAAGAATGAACTTTCATCACGGTGCTCACAGTTTATCAGTGTGGGATAGGGAATGCTGCTAACCCCTCTTTCATCTTCATTATAACATACTCTCCAGATGTTCGAAACATTCTACACAAGCAAGCACAATGGCCGAAAGCTGACTTTGAACACGATGCTCGGAAACGCCGACGTGAAAGCCACCTTCTATCCAGCACAGGCCGCATCAGCGAGTATGGACGAGGTACGGTATCAATATTCTGACTGTAAAATCGTTAACATCTCATCAACATTAAAAACAGTAAAAATTAGAAACTTTTGTTTTCCTGATTTGACTCTGACTAGACTTGATTTTATTTCTCGAAATTCAACTTCCATTTTCAATTTTGATTTCGTCATCTAAATCGCACTATTAAAAATAACCTCAGTTTTTTTTCGAGTTGCTAAACTTTCGCCTGTTACTGTTAGTTAGCCTTTGGGCTTGGTGACAAGTTTTATAAATTTTCTTGAATTTCACATTATTTTCCAGAACTCAACAGGACCCAGTACATCAAAAGCCCCAAGAAAGACGGAAACCAAAATTCTGCAAGTCAACACTCACCAAATGATCATTCTGCTCTTCTTCAACTATCAGAATCGGTATACCTACAAGCAGATTCTGGTACATTTTACTTTCACAATTACATAATTCTAGGGCTTCTACCTTCATTTTTTTTTAACTGATAAACAATAAAAAACAAACAAAAAAAATGATTTTGAACGCAATTTCATGTCGAATGGGACAAATTTCTGACGTTGGTGCTGCATTGCTTACGATTTTTTCAAGACTTCTAGTTGAAATCATAATGAAAAGAGCCAAACTATCATAATTGTGCAAAATAAGTGATTTTCATGAATTATTTTCGAATAGAATGAAAATTATGAGTTTTTCTAAAAACTTCAGACATTTATCGAAATAAAAGTGCCTAAATTACTATCATTTCAGGACGAATCGAAAATCCCGGAGAAGGAGCTGAAAAGAAACCTTCAGTCGCTTGCCATGGGTAAAGCATCGCAAAGGATTCTGTGCAGAAAGGGAAAAGGAAAGGAAATTGGTATGCTTTATGAACAATTATCGAAAAACACCGGTTTGAGATATTGGAGAAGTAGTCTGATTCACAGAATATTATTAGCCGAGAAGTGAAGTTGATTGTTACTGAAAGCGTCAGTAGTTAAATGTGTATAAGAGGGGATCGAAGTTGACTGACAGAAAATGCAACTGTAGAATCAGTATTGCTACATTAGCAGGGAATCGATGAACTTTCTTAAAACTGGAATTTGTTCCCGAAGAATTAGGTACACAAGCTTCAGTAACAAACATAGTCTTCAAAAATTAAGGAAACTATGATTCTGGTTAAAACTTCTCCGGCCAGTTTAGCGATCTTTGCGCTTCGCATGAATTAGTCAGGTAATCTGATAAAACTGAACATTAGTGTTAGTTATGATAAGAACAATGGTGTAGGTAGTTTTTTTTAGAACAATCCTAGTCATTAATGTGTTAAATTTTGTTTGACGGACTCTCTCAGATTGCTCTTCATGTTTTTCTTGGATTCCTCGAATATTTTACATCAAAGTTCAATAGAATCGACAATTACAGAAAACACTGACGAGTTCTACGTCAACGATGCGTTCCAATCGAAGTTGATGAGGGTCAAAATTCAAATGGTGTCTGGTCGCTCGGAAACTGAACCAGAAATCCGAGAAACGAGAGGAAAGGTGAGAGTTTCTGCTTGTTACGCTCTTAATTAAATATTGAATTTCAATTCTGGTGATTTACAAGTTTCCATCCATACCTGATTTGTAGGTGGAAGAGGATAGAAAGCACGAAGTCGAAGCGGCCATTGTTCGGATAATGAAGGCGAGAAAGAAGCTGGAGCACAACAATTTGATCACGGAGGTAATTTTCGATAATATTCTTGAAATAATTTTTGAAGACGAAAAAAAACATCCATGAGAAAACGCCACTAGAGTATTGAAATTTCCTTAAGCTCCTAGGGCACCGCTTTGGCATTGTTGTACTGTAAAGGCAAAGAAATATATTTTTAAATTGTTTGCAGTTTCCCCCCCATATCTCTCGTTCAGGTAACCCAACAACTCCGCCACCGATTCATGCCAAACCCTGTGGTGATCAAGAAGAGAATCGAGACACTAATCGAGCGAGAATACCTGTCGAGAGACGAATCGGACCATCGAATGTACACTTATGTCGCCTAATTTGTGAGTTTTCAGAGATGATTTGACTATTTGATACTAGTCAATTCAAATACCTCTTTCTGACCATTGCTACTGTTTGAATCTAGCGAGTTTAGTTTTAGCGTTATTCACAAGAAGTTAAAACTAAGTTTGTGCCGAAATTTTCATGTTGAAAAATGTTGCATTTGAGAAAACTCAGTGTGCGCAGCAGCGCGTGCTAGAGATAAATTTCAAATTTTATGAGCACCTCAACGCCAATAGAACTTAATAAATGATGTTTAGAACTTTTTGAATCGACCCTCGTGAACGAACCGTAGAATTACAGTGTGATCAAATAGCATTTTTTAATTTAAAAGGAAAATATCACGAAACTGTGGTTAAAGTATTCACAATAATTGCGTTATGGCCAAGAATGGCGCATATTTTCATCTAGGTACCTGGATTTTTGATTCGCCGAAAGCAATCTAATATAATAATGAAAAGAAAGTTCACCAAAACTCGAAAATTTCAGAATCTCTGGACACGGTCTGCCAACAACCAAGAAAATCTCCGTCGGCTATCCCCTTACGGTTCTTGTATTGATTATTTATTATCTAACATCAGAAACCAGAATTTCCTTTCCTGTCTTTTCCCCTTTTTCATCATACCGTATTCCGTAATGCCCAATTAAGCTCTGATGGTAATTGACGTCTAGCACATTAAAAAAAGAACAAACACTGTAATTGGTGAGTACCCCACTCCTATTGCACCAAGATTTGGTTATGATGGTGTTCAGTGTTCTGGGTATCCCCTCCACCCTTATTCTACGAAGTTTCCCCCATGAGGTCGACCCAAACCGTTTTCCTTTTTGTATAATTGTCCTCCACGCTGGCTAGTCCGAGGGGATCAGCTTTTGTGCGTAACAGAAAAGGTTCAAGAAAGATGAGAGGTGTCGAAGGGCCGTCTCTGGTGATGGTCATTGTCGAACCTTTAGCCTCCATCCCCATTCTGAGTAATCTTCTTGACCATCGCTTTAGGCTTTTCACCGTCACATCACTATGTTGAATATTTTAATTATTACCATTTTCGTCAATCAATATAAATATGACCAGTTTTGTTGTGTGATTTTTCAACGGACTTAACAATGGTCAGGAGTGGAATCTACAAAACAACGTTATAGATTTTTCTGCGCTCATCATTCAATTTTTCGAAAACTATTATAATTAAATTTATCTGCCTAGGATGTTGACCTGCCTCCTGGTTACGGTATTGAGTAGGGAATAAAACGTAGAGACGCGAAACTTTACTTCGAGGAGGTAATTCAAAATGCTTAGTAAATGTTAGTCCTAGCCTCTGGTTACTGTATCGAGACGGGATTAAAAACGTGGAGACGTGAAACTTTATTTCGAGGCTGGAATTCAAAATTCTCAGTAAACAAGCAGTTAAACCTTCGCTGCGCTCAGGTGCTGCTTGTACTTGTTGGGCATGTGGCGCAATTCTACATTCGAGATATGTTTTTCCGAGTTGAATTTTTATATGGTTTTTTACAGCAGGGGGCGGAGCCCCCTGTAATTTCATTTTTAAAATGCAGGGGCGGAGCCCCTGCAAAACACTTCTGACGTTATACGTGCTACATGGCAGCGGTTTTAACACCGATCAATACTTATGTCCCATTCTGTAACTACTTGACACCACTTTATCACTTGAACACTATGATCAGAAAAACGTTTATTAGTAAACATTTTCCTATTTTGAAAACAACTTAATATTGAACGTAGATAACAGAAATAAAACTATTTCACAAAAAAATTAACTTTCACATAAGAACATGGGACATGGTAATTATGTTAATAAAACACGATATTTACCTAATTATGATGTGGTCAAAACTGATGTATTTAATCGAAAGAATAATAAAAACAGAAAACTCAATAGAGAGAAAAATAAGAAATGAACAATTTCACGTGAGCGTCCACGTAAGTCGGTCAAATATATTGCGGGTCAAAAATTTTAGCTTTTTTTTCTTTTCAACCTGTCTCTGCCTTTTGCTTTTTTGAACTTTTTTTTCTAACTACTAACTGAGAACTACTAACTAAACTAACTACGGTATTATTTTTTTTGAACTTTTTTTCTATTCCAGGGGGCTCTGCCCCCTGGGACCCCCGGCGCACGAATAAAATTTTTGTACGGTATTAGTTTTTTTGAACTTTTTTTCTATTCCAGGGGACTCTGCCCCCTGGGACCCCCGGCGCACGAATAAAATTTTTGTACGGTATCAGTTTTTTTGAAATTTTTTTTTCTATTCCAGGGGGCTCCGCCCCCTGGGACCCCCGGCGCACGAATACAATTTTTGTACGGTATCAGTTTTTTTTAAATTTTTTTCTATTCCAGGGGGCTCCGCCCCCTGGGACCCCCCCCCCTGCACGAATACAATTTTTGTACGGTATCAGTTTTTTGAATTTTTTTCTATTCCAGGGAGCTCCGCCCCCTGGGACCCCCGGCGCACGAATACAATTTTTGTACGGTATCAGTTTTTTTGAATTTTTTTTTCTATTCCAGGGGGCTCCGCCCCCTGGGACCCCCGGCGCACGAATAAAATTTTTGTACGGTATCAGTTTTTTTGAAATTTTTTTTTCTATTCCAGGGGGCTCCGCCCCCTGGGACCCCCGGCGCACGAATACAATTTTTGTACGGTATCAGTTTTTTTGAAATTTTTTTTCTATTCCAGGGGGCTCCGCCCCCTGGGACCCCCGGCGCACGAATACAATTTTTGTACGGTATCAGTTTTTTGAAATGTTTTTTTTTCAATTCCAGGGGGCTCTGCCCCCTGGGACCCCCGACGCACGAATATAATTTTTTTTCCGGTATTAGTTTTATTAGTTTTATTAGTTATTAGGTATTAGTTTACGGTATTAATTTTTTTGAACTTTTTTTTCTATTCAAAGGGGCTCTGCACCATGGGACCCCCGGCGCACGAATATAGTTTTTGTTTTTTTTGAACTTTTTTCTATTCCAGAAAGCGCTGCGAGTAACGTTTCCATTAAAACTTTTTTAAAGGTACTATTCAACTATTTTCTGGGCTAAGACAAAAAACAAAATAAAAGAAGCCTAACAGGAAATGATCGGGCTTCGATCAGTTTTGCAGTCGACTTCTCTGCCACTGCGCTTCGAAAACACGTGTTCGACTCATGTTGAACATTGTGTACGTGACACGTGAAATTTGACCCCAATTTGCACTAATTAGGTCATAACTACGGTATCGTGATAGCTAGAAACTTGGAATAAGTTCAATTCAAGTACACATAATTTTCGTAATCTCGTCACAAAATTTCAACCAAAAATATCAATTCTGAAAAGAGTTATTCACACATTTATAGTCAGACAAATACCCCGACATCTATATATATATATATATATCTATATATATATGAAAACATATAAACATTTTTTGTTACACGTGCGTTTTATAATAGTAATGTTAGTCCTAGCCTCTGGTTACTGTATCGAGACGGGAATAAAAACGTGGAGACGTGAAACTTTATTTCGAGGCGGGAATTCAAAATGCTCAGTAAATGTTAGTCCTAGCCTCTGGTTACTGTATCGAGAAGGGAATAAAAACGTAGAGACGTGAAACTTTATTTCGAGGCGGGAATTCAAAATGCTCAGTAAATGTTAGTCCTAGCCTCTGGTTACTGTATCGAGAAGGGAATAAAAACGTGGAGACGTGAAACTTTATTTCGAGGCGGCAATTCAAAATGCTCAGTAAATGTTCGACCTGCCTCTTAGTTACAAAAATTGGCAAAGGATCGTTCAGCCTGGACGTTTCTGATTCACGTCGTCACATGAGAACGCGAACAATGGTTACCAATTAGTGAGACGGAATTTATTCAATTTGAATGTTTTGACAGTATACCCGTTGTGTCGTAGTCAATCGCACAATGAACAGATTAATTGTTGATGTCATCGTCGGTCAAATAGTTCTTGACCATGTAGGTGAACTCGTCAAAGTCGATCACTCCATTCCCGTCGACGTCAGCCTGCAAGAGTGGTACAGTGATATTGATACGGTAGGTTACGGTACCTCATTGAAGATCTCATCGATGACTTGGTTGTCCGTGATGTCTCCGAGTTCTCTCAAAATGAAACGGAAGTCTTTCTTGGTGATTCCTCCCGATTCGGACTGCAAAAGGGTAATGTATGAACTACAAAGAGAGAGAGAGAGAGAGAGAGAGAGAGAGAGAGAGAGAGAGAAAGAAAGAGAGAGAGAGAGAGAGAGAGAGAGAGAGAGAGAGAGAGAGAGAGAGAGAGAGAGAGAGAGAGAGAGAGAGAGACTAACCCGATCGAAAACCGTGAAACATTCTCTGACCACTTCGTTCCAGTTGCTCTTCTTCATGGTAAGCCGTCTCATAACGACACAAAACTCGTCAAAATCGATCTGATGATTGCCACGTTGGTCGACCTAGAACACGGTAGGTACAGTATCCAGATGGGTTGACCCACCTCATCAATGATCTTGTCAAGGTCTTCTCGGGTCTGTTCGAGTCCCAAGTTCTTGATAGCCGCCTCCAACTCGTCTATGGCAATTGCTCCACTACGGTCTGGAGAAGATTTTTGTGTTATTGATATGAATTAGTCACAAGAAGTATTCAAATTTGTTATTTCTATGTGTGAAAGAACACGATGATGAAGAAATAACAGTGCAGATGTCACAATGCTATAATTGACTCACCAGCATCGAACATGTTGAATACTTGTCTGTACTCCATGAGTTCTTCTTCGCTGTATCCTTCCAGCAGGGAACCGCTGAGTAGAGGATCGTTGAGACCATGTGGACTGTTCGCTTCACCACCACGGTCCGAATGAAGTTTCAGCTAGAATAAGTTAATTTCTCTCTCTCTCTCTCTCTCTCTCTCTCTCTCTCTCGCTCATTCTCTATGGTCATTTGAGAAAGTTGAAACATATTCCTTTCCCACTGCATACAACGAATATTGTAGATATTGAAAAATCAACAGATTAATGAAACTTCAGAAACACAAAACTCAGATAGAGTACATTTCAAGTGAATTTTGAAAAAAATGGTCGTCAGAAATTATGGCAACTACCTTCCGGAAAGATCCTTGACTCAAAATGACCCTTGGTGAAGTGAAGCACCCATTGGCGACCATTCTCCTTGGTGATGGGATTCTGGGTGGAATGTTGGCGAGTTGGGGTTGAGGAGACAAGCTATGGAATGAATTGGAATGGAATTGAGACCCTTGAATATCAGATTTCCTTGGAAACACGAGTGCTCATTCTATTCTTCCAGACGCCGAAAAACCACGATGGATTAGATGGCTAATTGAGCGAAGGAGGAAGCAGAGAACAATCGACTTCATGACTTCGTGGAACTGACGTCAAGTAAAACGTTTCGTGTTTGTACAGTTTACAGTGTCTGAAAAAGTGGAGACACTTATGATTTTTATCCACATCGATTAGATGTTCGGTGTGGATATTCCGAACGTTTTACCTGAGGACTATAGTCCTTGTGAGAACTCAGAATTTGTAATCATTAAAACCATAACATAAGGTCTTAATTAAAATTTTCAAAATCTTAACAACATTATTGTAATTGCAAATTTATCATCTTATCAATAATGCTGTCTGCATTTTCCCGTCAGAGACTGCGCGTCGAAAACGCGTGCAATCGAGAAAACAACTCATATTTCCATAGAAAATGAATGAAGCTTTTAATAATGGGACACCGTTTGTGTGGAGAAGGAAAACCAGGAATATGGAACCTTGTTATTCCCAGAATGCTTCATCCAGTCGAGCGTAATGGAATCTATTCGGTTATGAGTGGATTTAGGGGGCGGTTAGGATTATAAGGTGAGGTCTTATAGGGACTATCCTAATCGTTTACACCTTGTCAAAAATAAAATGAGTGATAGAACGTCCAATTAGTAGACTCCGTTTCTCTTGGATTAACAGGGTAGTGAAAGTGAACTTCTGTCAGGGCCTTCAGTTCCCACTCGTTTCGTCTCTCCGAAGAGTTTGCAATGCATTGTTATCATATGTTATCTCACAATAGGCAGTTTTACTGTGGTTTCAAATAAGAATACATTTCTCTCTCTCTCTCTCTCTCTCTCTCTCTTCTCTCTCTTCTCTCTCTCTCTCTCTCTCTCTCTCTCTCTCTCTCTCTCTCTCTCTCTCTCTCTCTCTCTCTCTCTCTCTCTCTTTATCTTCCTTTTTCTCCATCTATCTATGAACATATGACCATGAAAGTGAGATATCGAGTCCGTACAAAAATATAGGTTACATTTCTCTCTTTTTCCACCTCTCCCTCTACCGTTCTTCCTTTCTTACCTCCAACTGTGGCAGATACGCGTATCTTCTGTTATTGAAAAAGACTGGACTCAGGGACATTTTGAAGGAAAAGAGAGAGAGAGCTGCACAATGAGTAGTACACAGTTCACATGGAAACGGGGATCGGCTGGAGGGTAGGAGACGGAGAGGATAATGCTGCTTTCGACCACCATTATTATTCTCTCAGCCCATATGTCTGTCTCTCCTCTTTCTGTTGTTACCTCTTTCTCTGATGGAGAAGTAGAGAGAGAGTGAGACACCAGAATGTCAAGGGTGCATGGTGTACTCCAACTTCCAACTACGCAGTCGTATACGACGTATCAAACTCGTATCTACGATATGAACTATCCGTAGTAGCTGATTTGTGTGTGTGTTTTCAACGAACCAAAAATATACGACCAATACAGTTCTTTTACATGTTTATTCTCTTTTGGTTATAGAAAGTATCCAAGAAATAGTTTGATAATTCCAAAAATGATAGGAAAACAGTTAGAAGTTAAGACAATTGATAGTTGGAGAAAACCAGATGATTTTTTCTCAGTTAAATGTCGCACATCTCCTTGAAACCAGGTACAATCGTTCGAAGCATTTCGACCACCCACGATGTTAATATACTTCCCCAAGAAAAAAACTTACCCTCGGCATAGTGAGATGTGTTCGCTTTGGCAGTTTGAAAGTCTTGTGTTGAGGACACCTAGGTTGCACGTTGAGAAGGGATAATGAATTGAGAGAAAGACACAGGTTCGGTTCCGGCAGCCGGTTTTCGCAAAAGCTTTGGGAAGAGAGTATAAGAAAAATAAGTGTAGTTTCATGCTTGGATGTCAAGTGAGTTTCACAAAATTGAGGTCTAAAGTTCGAGGCCGCGCAGGTGTTTTTTGCTTTTTCAGTTTGACAGGAAGTTTTCCCGTTCTGATGAAAAACATAGTTAAGATTCTTAATCGTGAGAGAAAAGTAGATTTTCCACAAAGTTAAGTTTTCTCTTAAAACTCTTTTCTAGTAGTCTCTGAGGTTTAAAAAAATGAACGAATTTTTTTTGTGTTTTCACTTCACAGATAATATTTTTGTTCTGATGTATGGTCAAGTGATCTAAATTTGTACCTAAAATACTTGCGGGTAAAGTAGGAAGCTGTTTCGTTTTTCTCAAATTATTTTGCATTTATGAAATGAAAACAGTTTAAATTAGTGTCAGCTCAACTTCTGTAGTTCAATATTTGCTTGAAACAACAAAAATTTCACATGAAAATAGGAAGAAAATAGTGGAAGTGAGGTACACGGACAGATGTATGTACACATACTAGCTTAGTTTAATGTATCAGTTCAGGAGGGGATAATCCGAGATCGATAAAGGTTGTACACGAGAAGAGAAGAAAGGAAACTAGAATAATAGAATATTGCCGGAAGACGTTGTCCAGTGTAATGGAGCATGTATACGCCAAAATAGAAAGGGAGAGAAGAAGGATTGTATGTATGGAGGGGCTAACACCTGTCCGAAAGCTGCGTTGACCCAGGTGGTCTGACTCATGATTGGAATTTCTCTCTCTTTCACTCTCTCTCTCTCTCTCTCTCTCTCTCTCTCTCTCTCTCTCTCTCTCTCTCTCTCTTTCTCTTTCTCTCTTTCTCTCCATCTCTCCTTCTGTTAGTAAGTTAATGAAAATATCTGTAATTACTTCATGTTCACTTGTTTTTTGCTAACGTTGCCATTAATTCTTCAATAACAGTTTTTTTCAGATTACTCGAAAAATTGATAAATTTAGTGAAACATAAAACATGAATATAATACGTTTCAGTTCGGAAAGTGCAAAGATAATATTTTTCAATTTTCAAGCTAATCGTCATACTCTGTAAGCTCATAAAATAGTTCAAGCTCCAAAGCTATTTTCATGAGCTGAAGATGTCATAAAAGTTACAAAGTTGTTACTGACTCTATTCATATAGGACTCTATTCTCTATTCATACAATTGAATCGCATCATTGACCTGATCGGGGTAGTTTTCAAAACCTCAAAGTTACGAAGACATCACTTATTCTGAACGAAAAATATTTGAGAAGAAACAAAACCGCAAAAAGTATGAAATGTTTCAGAGTGCGAAGCTTGAAGAAGCTGAAGAAGAATGTTTCGAGTAGGGGAAAAGTTTACGGAGAGAAGTGAAAACAAAGAGACTTTTGAGCTGCTCCTAGTGGCAGTTAATCCGTTTTTTCACATCACTCTCATATGCATTAGGTAATGGGCTTGTGGGGGAGCTATAGAAAGGTGTTTTAGTCAAGTTGACTGACGAGTATTCATACCCCTAATTTCCGTTATTCCTAATCCCTTTGTTCAAACTTGTTTTCAACTCTACTAACTTTACTCAAAGACAAAAGAGTTACGAGGTGGAAGGATGAGAGTTGAGTGATGAAAGAGAGAGAGAGAGCGAGAGAGAGACAGAGAGAGAGAGAGAGAGAGAGAGAGAGAGAGAGAGAGAGAGAGAGAGAGAGAGAGAGAAAGAGAGAGAAAGAGAGAGAAAGAGAGAGAGAGAGAGAGAGAGAGAGAGAGAGAGAGAGAGAGAGAGAGAGAGAGAGAGAGAGAGAAAGAGAGAGAGAGAGAGAGAGAGAGAGAGAGAGAGAGAGAGAGAGAGAGAGAGAGAGAGAGAGAGAGGGGAGGGGAGAGAGAGAGAGAGAGAGGGAGGGGAGAGAGAGAGAGAGAGAGAGAGAGAGAGAGAGAGAGAGAGAGAGAGAGAGAGAGAGAGAGAGAGAGAGACCTCTAGATGTTAGTGTAATTAAAATACTTCTCAAATAATATTCAAATACATAATTTTATAGTTCGTGCTGCTCGTAGTTCCGTAAGTTTCAATTGATGCGGTGAAAAAACTGATAGCTCTTATAAGATATATAGCTGAAAACCTCAGAACTAGTCTAAACTGAACGTTTCCACATTAGAAGAAATAAATAGACATCAAGTGAAACGAAACGGATGAATGACTTCAACGAGCAAACATTTCTCTTGGAAAAAAAACATTCCTCGGTTTTTTGAACCTTTCGAAAGCTTATTTTCAATTCGGATTTTATTTTTATCGTTTCAAAATAGCATTGATGCGGTTGAGGAATAGGCGAATCTTGGATACAAACTTGGAAATTTTAGATTTAAAGACCAGTTTTATGCAAGTCAAAAATGTAAATCATAGCACAAAATACAACTATAGTTGTGAATTCATTTTTTGTAAATATAAAATCGATTTTCAAGGAAACCTAAAAATTGATTCTCAAAAAAATTTTTATTTTGAATGATTCATTTGAAAAATAAACGTTTCAAATTTTTCTAGAAAAATGTGTTAAGATGAACAGAGTATACCATAAATCTTAACAGTTTAAAGAAAATTCCAGCAAATATCGATCGGGATCTTTGGCATGTCTCAAAGTGTCTAACCGTGGATAAAAGACGGATAAAATCAGACGTTTGGTAGAAGGAGAAAGAGTATTGAATAACACAAACACAATGTTGTTTGCAGCCTCTTTTCTCTCTCTTTCTCTCCAACTTTCCTTCCAAGTTGTTTCCAGTTAATGAAAAAGGACTCGGCTCATGAAGGTCCTCAGCTCCACAAGGTTGGTGAGATGAAAGAGGTTAACGCTAACGTTAAATGTATGTATACCAGCAACTATTCCACGCTTTTTTGGGCACTCTCTATCTCTCTCTTTCTTTCTCTCTCTCTCTCTCTCTCTCTCTCTCTCTCTCTCTCTTCCTTTCTTTCTCCCTCCCAGAGAAAAATGCGGCCGAACACAGGGTGCGCAATCTGGGTTCCTGGATTCAACGATGTCGTGTGAACCCGATGATTTGTCCAACATCATTTCAATATTTGAAAAATGTACCTCAATACTGTAAAAAGCTGTGGAGTGATTTGTAGAAAATTTGAACCACGATATTCATTTCAGATAACTCGTTTTCTAAAAACATGGCAGATCTTCAAGGTGCTGGTCTTTGTAAAACTCCTGTGCTCTAGGCCAAAAAGATGTCAGGCTGAGACTGACACGAAAAGAGTTGAGACAACGTATTCAAGCATTTTATAACTGGTCTGAAACATCTAGTACTCATTTTAGTAAGTTATGTGCCTTTGAATCATGAATTAAATTTTTTCAATTATTCATGTTTTTCGTTTCAATTCCAAAAATATGTTCATTCTTTGTGAATCATGACCAAACTTGTACCACAAACGTGTAATGTACTTCAAAACTTTCTCTGAGTAGTTCAGATCGATTCATTGAGTTTGAAAAGAATTATGACGAAAAAGTCAAATGCGAATAAGATTATGAACAGTACTGTATACCAGCAACTATTCCACGCTTTTTTGGGCACTCTCTATCTCTTTCTCTCTCTCTCTCTCTCTCTCTCTCTCTCTCTCTCTTTTTCTCACTCTCTCTCTCTCTTTCTTTCTCTCTGGAGCCGATCTTAATCAGAGGTGACCGCTTCGGATGACCGCGTTCCAACTGTTTTCTGTTTCAGATGTTATGGAGCGTTTTTCTGTGCTGAAGATCAGAAAGCGGGGAGAACCGACAGTGTTGAACATGAATACGTGGAACTGCCGACAAAAACGAACTACACTGGGTAGACTGTCTCTCTGTCTGCCTGTCTCTCTCTCTCTCTCTCTCTCTCTTTCTTTCTTTCCTTTTCTCTCTCTTTATTTCTCTCTCTCACTCCTTTTCTCTATCACAGTACTACTCACCCTCAGTGCATCCATAACTTTACTTCCCTTCTCTCCACTCTTCGCTCTCATGAAACTGGCACGGGAGAATCGTTGACCGGCAGCGAGTGAAATACTCGCACGAGTACTCGAGAAACTGGCTCTAAAAGAAGAGAATCAGAAAATCACACTTCTGTTGGGATAAAATTGGTGGGCCGAACGACCACAATTCTTGGAATTGTTTTCCTTCAACCAAATTCAATAATTGTAGCAGTGGAAGCCGTTGAATAAGACTGGCACATTGGCTTACGTTTGGAGGTAGATCAGAAATCGGTTACTGTAGTTTTGTAACTTCATTCTTATTTTTCTATAAATTGTAGCCAGAAATGACCACCTGCGTCATTCATTTTTTCTATGTTAAAGATATATTTCAAAGAAATATTTTTGTTTCGAAAATACTAATATTGAGAAATAATGTTTAATTCGGAACATTTTTTAGAACTTAAGCGAGTTGTTGCGTGTCCTTTACTACTATCGGAACTTTTGAAACTTGAGATTTTTACGAATCAAAAAAAAACCTCAAAGAGTTGCTTCCACTAGTAGATCCAGAAGACAATCCAGAACTGTGACTGTGCTTCCTAGCTTTTGGGACTTTCAGATTGCTCTCAACTGAAATGCAAAAAATCAAATTTTAATCAAATTTAATCTGGCATTTCATGGTCAACAAGAGCATTATTCGGTGAATCCAATGGAAAAACAGCAATAAAAGTACAGAAATCGATTTTTTCTTTGTCACAAACGTCGAAATACTAATTCCTATGAGCACATAGCTTCCTCTACCTGTAAAAAGTCTGGCCTCCGTAAATCGGATACTTAGTACCGTAGCAGTTTCGCCTTGAAATACAAGAACGATTTACGTAATGAGCCTTTAATTTCAATGGACTGAAAGTAAGAACGATAATTTAAATTCACAAAGATCTAACTGTTCGTTGTGAGAGTCCCGACCCTACCGTACTCATTCTTCAAAATTGAGATTAGAGCGCGTTTGAAAACGGCCATGCTTCTAGCGATACACAGTGTATGAGAAACAACATGAAAAATACCAAAACTGAGCTCTAGTTGAATTTTCATACGTACAGAGAGCACAAATTACTCACCCATGTCGAAAACCGTCCGAAAATCTCCGATTGTGCGGTCTGAAAGTGTTTTTTGTGTGTGGGGGAGTGACATTTAAAATGCATGAGGGCCGTTTTTGTGGCTGATGGAAAGGGATCAAAACAATAATGCAGTTGGGACCATTTTAAGAGCAAAAAGAAGAATCTGCCGAATGGAGAGAGAGTGAGAGAGAGACTGAGAGAGAGACTGAGAGAGAGAGAAAGAGAGAGAAAGAGAGAGAGAGAGAGAGAGAGAGAGAGAGAGAGAGAGAGAGAGAGAGAGAGACTGAGAGAGAGAAAGAGAGAGAAAGAGAGAGAGAGAGAGAGAGACTGAGAGAGAGAAAGAGAGAGAAAGAGAGAGAGAGAGAGAGAGAGAGAGAGAGAGAGAGAGAGAGAGAGAGAGAGAGAGAGAGAAAAGGCAAGACTGAATTACAAATGAATGTTCCAGGGCTTCTGATCAATCTTAAGACTATAGAACCGGTATCAAAAACTGCTATTTCAGCTTTTTTTTTTTAATTTTCTTTTTTTTTAACTGTTAAACGTAAGTTTCACTTCATAATATTTTCTCGCTGTATAAGTATACCAAGCGGCAAAATTATTTCTATATACGCATTATTTTGGTTCAGGTATGTTTTAAAATTCACCTGTTTGGAAAGAGAGCAAAAACAAAATTCACACAAATTCCAAAAAATAGTCCAAATTTCCAACTTAAAATTCGGAAGAAATTAAGTTTTTAACATTGAAAATTGGTTAGTTTTTAACCAATTTCAAATCAGAGATTTATATTTTTCAACCAAAGAAAGCTAAGGCTCTTTAAGAACTACAAAGTTTGTAGTTGACTACAAAAGGAATAGGACATTCAAAGAAACAACCCGCAGATCCTTATGAATATTGCTCGAAAGCTCAGACCAGAAGAAATTGACATTCCTAGAGCTGCGCGGTCGTGAAAAGTTTGAAAGTTTTTGGGAAACTCAGTGAATAGACTCCGTTCTTCACGTTTGATTGACTTTGAAGAGTAAAGGTCGACTGCTCAATGATGATACATTGGGTGTGCTTATGTTAGAGCCCTAGCCGGTTTGACTCGACAGGCTCGGGCTCAGGCTCATCGGACTTAGACTGGGCAAATAGACTCAACTCAGACTCAGGCGTTTAAAGTAAGACTCAGGCTGAAGTTGTTTGAACTAAGGCTCATAGTCGAGCTTGAGATACACTTTTGGTTAACAGACCGGTCCAATTTGGGCTGAAATAGGCCCTTGAATCTTGTCCTAATTTTGGATCGGAATTGAAGTTTATCGAGACTTCTGTTTTCAGGCATAGGTTCAGATTCTGGTTCAGTTTTTTCTTGAATTTAATTGTTTGGACCTCAAATTGAGATCTAAAAACGTACTGGAAATCTTTCAGGTAAAGTCTAGGTCTAGTTTGATCTATGGGTTATATGAGCTGTTGCATAAGGTTCGTGCAAAGCTAAGGTTAAAGCTCAAACAAGATCAACCCAACGCTTGAGTTCAAACTAAGCACAACCAAAGCTCTGTCTAAGGTTCCACAGCTTAGGGTCAATACCAGGATCAAAGTCTGGCCTTGGTCCAGATCCAGCCCAACCCAAGCTCAGTCTCAAATTTCTTCCGATCCCAGAATATTCAAAAAATGTAGTGTCTCCTTCTCAGTTCCGTGAGTGTGAAAAGAAAAGCCGGGGCTCTTTTATGAGACACTGCAGTAATTAGAAATTATTCATAAATTTTGCATTTAAATGAAGGAAATTAAAGTTGTTTTGAACCTAGTCGACCGCCGGCGCATGGCCGCATTGCTTCAGAACAATTTTGTCAAGAGACATTTTTTGAAACATGAAAAGGCGATAAATATCAGAGGAAGAAATGGTTTTCACCAACAGGCATCGCCTTATTTAACCTAAAGGACCCTGAGCCCTAGGGGGACCTAAACTTTGAGAAAAATTTTGGTCTGCACAGAAACTAGAAAAAAACCTTATGTGCACTGGTCCATTTAGGGTCAAAAACGTTCGGTTATGTTTTAAATCGAACATTTCTTGAAATTAATTTTAACAGTACTTTTAAAATACACCCTAAATGGCTTCTAACTCTAAGGGACTACCTAACTCTACCCGACCTAAGAGCTATAAGGAAAATTGGGAAACTTATGGTGAAGGTGAAGAAAGGAGTCCGGGAAATGTGGCTATAACTCATTGTTCCTATGGCCAAACAAGCTTGACGGCCACACCGGATGTCGTGAAGAGAGAAAGAGAGCCGCAATGCCAACCGCGACGCCTTTGAGAAACTACAAAGGAGCGCAACGCTGACCGCATCGCATTAGCAAGACTACAAAGAGCGGGAGAAGATGGATAACAGAGAATAATCTAATTATTTCCCGTTTTTTGCTCATTGAAAGGCAGGGCACGTCATGGGCGAATGGACAGAAAATCAAGTAGGCTTTGAAATTTTTCAAAACTCCGAGTTATTCTGAATTTTCGAGTTGTTATCGATCATCTTAGTTTTCGAGTACAGTGAGTAGTTCTAGGCAAAATTTTAGTAGAATTTTTGTTTAAGTTCAGATTGAAAGTCAGATGTCGAGATTCTTTATAGAACTTACTTCAAGGATCAAAGTTGATTTTCATATCAGGGTTCGAGTTTATCATTGAGATTGACATATTTATGACAATTTCAAGCTAGGGTCTTTCTTAGACCATCCTACGGACGAACTAAGGTTGAAGGGCTCAGATGATAGAACAAACAAGTTTGGTACAATCATGTTAGGTCGAAGGATGAGACAAAATTCTAGGGACAAGATAGAACAAAGGACGTCCAAAGCCTAGCCGGCCAGAACTCAGAACAGAGCCTAAATTGAGACAAAGGCCTATGATCAAATAATGGTATAAGGCTATCTAAACAGGAAATGACCTTCAGCGTAATTCGGATCCAGAGTTGAGACCTAGCCAGATGTGTTAAGCAGGTTGAGGGATGAAGTTTTCATGTAGAAAATTTTTGCACGTTTTTTGTTACAAGCGAGATATTTTAATTTAAAAATTCTCAGCTCCAAAATAAGTGACCTCTCGCACGACACAATTGGATCCAACAGAAAAAACAACTAGCGGGGTGGTGGAGTGGTTAGCGGTTCTGCGTTCTAACCGAGTGGGCAGGGGTTCTATTCCATCCGCTGACGACTTTTTTGAAATTTTTTTGCACAATGACAAAACTGTGCCCAAAATGTGTGGAATTACTCTTTTGCATGTATTTAAACCCTTCTGTTCATGTTTGTACTCTCCGAAATAGCTAAAAGTCTATAGCCGATCTCATCTATCGCCTCCTCCATTATGAAGATAGTGAAATGATCGTTACAACTTTGATATCCTTCAAAAACAAGGTTTTTGAGTTCGAGATGCATTTCTAATTGTGAACTGAACGGCAACCGTTCAAACCGGAACTATCCTCTGGAATTTCTCAAGTCGTGAGCCAAAAGCATCTCGACAAGTGGCTGGATGAGGGTCTCTAATCACAAACCTTGATAACATCTTCATGGATATGAACTCATGATCGTCCAGATTACACCAAAAAACAACCACAAACATTAACTATAATAATATCAATGAATAAATTCATAAGATGAAGTGGTTGAATTCAACTTCTTCATGTTTGCATACTAATCCAGCCACTTGTCGAGATGCTTTTGGCTCACGACTTGAGAAATTCCAGAGGATAGTTCCGGTTTGAACGGTTGCCGTTCAGTTCAAAATTAGAAATGCATCTCGAACTCAAAAACCTTGTTTTTGAAGGATATCAAAGTTGTAACGATCATTTCACTATCTTCATAATGGAGGAGGCGATAGATGAGATCGGCTATAGACTTTTAGCTATTTCGGAGAGTACAAACATGAACAGAAGGGTTTAAATACATGCAAAAGAGTAATTCCACACATTTTGGGCACAGTTTTGTCATTGTGCAAAAAAATTTCAAAAAAGTCGTCAGCGGATGGAATAGAACCCCTGCCCACTCGGTTAGAACGCAGAACCGCTAACCTCAGACATGACGAGTTGCATCAGATCTGGCCTGAGTCGAATCAGATCTAATCTTGACCTCCAATCCCTTTGAAAGTTATGCCATTAATAAGAGAATCATGTGGGTAGATGTGTGTTGAAATATCAGTCCGAAATTCTACCGTCTTCATAGAAAAAAACGAAAAATAGAGAAAATGGTCGAGTCAGATCTGGCTCGGTCACACCAGATCTGATTCAACTCCTTAAACTGGCGAATAAGCGCTACAAAATTAATCGAAAAAGTGTATGAAACGAATTTTAGACTTATCTAGACACTTACTCTATCGTTTTAATAGATATCTGGAACATTTTTAACCAGTTCTTATCATCTTACCACCCCATTCAGAGTGGCGAATCAGATCTGCTTGAAGTCGAGTCAGATCTGGTTGGATCGAGCCAGAACTGACCAGATGACTCGAGTCATAGTTTTTTTCGATGAATATTATCTGTTTCATAAGACGTTCTTCTCGAGAAATCGAAATTCTGGCATTTTCAATGACTTTTTGAAGAAGTAATTAAAAACATTTTGGTTTTAAAAAATTATTTTAGACTACTATATCATATTTTTTTTCTGCTCTGATCTGCTCAGTGAATGTCATAATTAATTAGATTTTTTGATGGTCATAGTTAGCAAGCTTGGAGTCGACACTGACGTTTTTGTTTCCATGATCATGTCATTTGATAGGTTCTCAACAAAAAATCAAACGCATGCGAAAAAAAAACCTTTGAATAAGAATAAATTAATATTTCGACTTCGAAATTCTCAACCTATCCGTTTTCTACACATTTCTCTGCATGAAACAGTCAAACGAAATAATAAAAATGTTACTTATTAAAAAAATAAAACTTGAACACATTCTCCAAGTCGGGAGAATATGTTGAGTAAACGTGCTCCTATGCACCTTACCGTAAATTCAAATTTGAACTTTTTCTTTATTTTTTTCGTTCCTACTCCGTTTCAGTTTCTTGTTTTTAGAATGTTTCAAACGTTTCTTTTCAGGTTGGATCAAGTAAAAAGTCCTCTTTCTCTCTGAAATGCTGATTTAACAAATGGTGAGATTTCGAATCAAGTTGAAAATACGTAAGAGAAATTTCGAAAATTTTATTATTCGTGAATTTGATCTGAGGTTCAGTTTTTTTATTTCTCTCTTCGGAAATTCACAGATTCACCACTCTAGTTGAGGTTTGATGGAATTATACGATTCCGTTAACCAAAACTGCTCCCAGTCAGAAATTTTATGTGAAAGGTTCAATTACAATACTCTAATTAACATTAGTAGTGTATAACAAAAGACCCTTAAAGAAAAAAATCGAAAAGTTTGCGCTAATTTATAGGAGTTTGCTGCCAAGAAGCGACATCGGAAATTTGAATTCGTAAGTTCTTGTTTTCAATTATTTGTTATAACGTGCAAGTTTTATCACTGTCTCGTAGAAATTATAAACAGCCAAAAAATTACAGAATAACTCTTACAATGGTACAATTCAAGCCATCTCGTACAAAATAAAGAGAAATCTCATAAAATCAGAGTTTTAACTTCATTTCAGATTGTAAAAGACGGCAACGGAAAGCTCTGCTGGACAGGATAGCGTGAAACTCCAGGACCAGACGGCTAACACACACTGGATCGACAAGAACATAAAGAAGATTCAAAGGTAGCTCTTCAGTCTTTTATATAAATTGTGATTTTCGATCATGCAAAAATTCTTCTTTATCTTAGTTGTAGATACTTTTCTGACCCTGTTGTCTAGTCTTTGACATGTTTCTGACAACACTGTGCATTCAAAAAAAATTTTTGATACCGCTACCTACATAGTTGTAGAAATTACCGACAAAAAAGTTTCATGAAATCAAGGTTTCAACTTCATTCCAGATCGTCGAAGACATTGGCATGAAGATTTTCAAGACATCATAGTGGACGACAACAGGATAGAAAAATTGGAGGATATTCGAAGGTAGTTCTTTAGTGTATAATTATATTTGCGCTTGTTGAAAATTCCAAAACGTTTCTCCCTAGTTGTAGACCGCTTTCTGACACCGCTGCCTATCCATAGACAAATTTCTGACAACATTGCTTCATTGTTGACATACTCCTGACGCCGATGCCCAGTCAAAAATATTTCTAAGTGTCTAAGTAAGTCTGCCTAGTCGTTGAAATACGTGTGACAACGCTGTATAGTCATAGACATACTTCTGAGGCCGATGCCTAGTCGGAGTCATGTGTCATAGATAAATTTCTTGATATGTATCGGCTCGTTGGATGTTAGTGACAGTGAAATTATATTCGAAAAAAACAGAACTTCATTACAGGAGTCTCAACGTCCAACGACTCGAAGAAGTCCCACTACAAGAGAAAACGGAGACCCGAAGAGGACATTGGTCTATTTAATTGTATATGTGTATTTGTATAATAAATTTGATCATATTGAAAAGTGTTATTTTTGATAAGAAAAACCCTAAATATAAAGGAGAAATTTTGAATCTGATCAAGCCTGAGTCGAATCAGATCTGGCTGTAACCATGCCAGATCGTGCCACGCTGAATTCGACTGAGAGCAGATCTGATTCGACTGAGGCCAGATCTGTTGCAAGTCGCTTTCCCTGAGAACCACTCCACCACCCCACTAGTTGTTTTTTCTGTTGGATCCAATTGTGTCGTGCGAGAGGTCACTTATTTTGGAGCTGAGAATTTTTAAATTAAAATATCTCGCTTGTAACAAAAAACGTGCAAAAATTTTCTACATGAAAACTTCATCCCTCAACCTGCTTAACACATCTGGCTAGGTCTCAACTCTGGATCCGAATTACGCTGAAGGTCATTTCCTGTTAAGGCCTAATCCTAGGCTCTAGGCTGAACCAACGGCTTTCGAGGTAGAAAAATAAGGTCGGGCGCGTTGAAGCCAGAACGATGGGTTATCTCAGACCGAAGTCACGTTAGAACAAAAAAAGCCACAATCAAACCATTTTGGCTAACACTAAGTATGAGTGCACCAGTGCCAAGACTATGGACGAATAATGCCGTAAGGCTATCTAAGACCTAAGCCTATGCTCTAGGCTGAGACAAAGGCCTAGGGATGAAAACAGCAGAGCTGGTGAGCCCTCCCAAGGGGTCATATGTCGTCTCTCTTTCTCTTCAAAATAACAACTATCTAAGTGTTTGGAAATCTTTCTTTATCTTGGATTATACTACGCGTTCAATGCTTTTTCTCAAGTTTTTATCCAGTGAATTGAATTTTTTATTTTTTCGATTTCTCCAAGATATCATCAAGTGGCCATCGTTCTGTGTATTGATGTCATTTACATATGTTGTCAATCATTTAAGCTGGATCATCTCTACTTGGATGCACTAAAGGATTTGGAGTTATCCTTAAACATCGTCAAATATTCTTTTTTTTTCTCAAGACATTTTATTTTTCTTGATGATTAAGTAGTAATCAGAATAGCATCAAATTCAGACTTTTTCTCAAGGTTTTTTTTCTGGATTTTCTATTTTTGAATCGTTAGAAATAGTCTTCCGACTTCTAAAAAAAACAAATTACAATTTAAAAAATTGAATATGAAAACTCCTTCAATTTAGAGTTCAATAATCACCCTTTTTTTCGGTGCAACAATTCAATTTTTGTTTATGCATTGGAATGTTGATTTTGGGTCATTCCAACCTTCTTCTTCTTCTCCCGACAAACCCTTTTGATCATTGAAACTTTGAAGGGAAATAACTTTGTTGGACTGAAATTGAATTGAGTTCCCACTCGTCTGTCCTCTTGATAATGGAACTGCACAAACTGGATAAGAACGTTTTTTGAGATCTCCTCGTTTATTGGTCCCATCCATCTTATTCTTATTTTAGTCTGAACTCTTCGAACCCGATTCTCTCTCCCTTTCATGTGAATATGTAGTCCGAGGAAAATATGACTTTGAAATTTTTAGTTCTATTGGTTCCCATAGTTTAAAAATGTTTTCATCATTTTTTACTTCTTGTCATCAACAAATTGGAACCTACCTGAATGCCGGTCAAACAAAATTTGACAGATTTATGGCTCACATGTCAGATCTTTCTGAATACCCCTTTTAACATAAATTTTCTAACATTACGAACACCACTATTCAGTTCTTCTCCCTCTGGCAAAAGTACTTATTTGATAAGCATTCAACGTTTTCTTGAGTACCATTGAGTTAGTGGGCGACTTAGACCATTTTCTGCTCGATCTTTGTTATCGCCAAGGAAAAGTCATAAATGTAGTCTAACGTTTTTCGGTCTATTGAATCAGGTTTTTCACTCAAACGTGCTAGAACATGAGGATATATGCGTTGTTCAGAACATCGTTAGAGTCCTATATGTGATACTTCTGACGCGAGAGCAGCGCGGCTCGAGGAACATAAAATTATGCTGGTTTATTTTATTCCCAAATTGAAGATTTACCACGCCTAAGCCTAAAATGCACCAGTGCCAATCCAGAATCCTATGGAATACTTCCTACAAGCAACGCGGGTCTGCAAATCTCAACTCATGCAAAATAGATGAAGCTAGACACGTTTTAGAGTGTATCAAGTCCAATTAATGTCCTTCCCTCTTTCTTTCCTCTCCCACTTCTTTTTGCTCGTCAGCTGAAAACACTTAAAAGTTTGTTTCTCACTTTTCCTTTTATTTTCTTTCCCTACTTCTTCTCCTTTTCGTCAGCAGCACCTTCGAGTCTTCGTGAAATTTACTATTCTTCACTCTTTTCTCACTATATTCACAATAGCTGAAGGCGCATGCGAGTTCCTCGCTGATCGGTCTTGCAACGATCAACAGTTTCATGTACGAAAATCCATGTCGAGCCAGTTTTCGTCTTTGAGGGTCACAAAATGAAAAAATAATGTGTTTAACCTAATCATGAGGCTAAGTTTAGGAAAGAAAATAATTAAGATGCAGATCAATTTCTACTTTCTAGGTCTCACAACGATAAAAGTATTCATCAGTTTTATGTATGAAAGTACCTATTCATTCTTCCTTCGTGAATCTACAAGAAAAATCTGCCGTTTTTACCAATCTTGCAAAGAGAAAGGTTATTGTTCTATCTAACGGTACCAGAAAGAGGCGCTTCATTCATCAGTGGAGACTGACATATTTGTGACTATTCTTCCCAAGTCTTGAAAACATATAGGAAAATATCTTCGGGAAGCCTCCGCGGGTTGTGGTTATCGGTTAATTATTCCTCCTTCATTCAAAAACAAACGAAGCCTCTAAAGAAGACTGGGCAGCAGTGTCTAATTTCATTTATTCAACTTTCTCATCCTTCTTCTTCTTCTTTTTCTTATCCAGCTCCACCACATACAAATAATTTAATATACTGTGGACTACAGTACTGAGTGGGGTACTGCAAATGGGTACTGTAACTATTCCTATTATATTTTCATGAATGAATTCGAGAAATTGGTTACGAAAATATCTCCATTCTGACATCTTTCTTGTAGCTCTGAACTACAAATGGATACTGTAACAACTATCTTTAACAGTTCTTTCGCGCTCAAACATTCTTTTCAAACATCATTTTTTCAGTTCCGAACTGCAAGTTCTCCTAACCTTCATCCACGTTTTCCTATACTCAAAACAAATTCTAAAAAAATCTAATATGTTTTCCGGCCATCTAAAAGAATTTGTGCACTTTCTCGTCGCCTTAAACGAATTTTCTGCATTTTCCCGTCGGTCTGAACTAATTTGTGTATTGCTTTGTCGGTCTAGACGAGATTGTGTATTCTTCCGTGAAACCAAACTGTTCTGTGCATTCTCGCGTCAGTTTGAGCTGGTCTGTGCGCTTTTGCGTGGATACAAACAAATTTGTGCATTTTCCCGTAATTCCGATCCTCTTTCTCGTGGTCTGGACAAGTATTCTGCAATTTGTCGTCGGTATAGACAACTCAGTGA
Source organism: Caenorhabditis parvicauda (assembly GCA_963978915.1). Taxonomy (NCBI): domain Eukaryota; kingdom Metazoa; phylum Nematoda; class Chromadorea; order Rhabditida; family Rhabditidae; genus Caenorhabditis; species Caenorhabditis parvicauda. The sequence continues at coordinate 6,522,484 of OZ022250.1, read as the reverse complement.
ATTTCTTCAAACCAAACTGTTCTGTGAATTCTCCCGTCAGTCCATACCATCTTCTGCACTTTTCCGTCAGTGTGTCCCACTCACGTCTCAAAAATCGATCACTCGACTATACAAAAAAGGGTGAATGGAGAAAGAACATGCAACCTATTGAAATGCTCGTTCCTTTTATGATTGTGAAAGCTCTCACACTTACACATCACACCACGTTCAGATGTCCAAAAGCGTCTCGATACCAATCGCCTTAAGTGAACTCAAAAGGTGAGCTCCTCACGGAACAAGTACCCATTTAGGTTATTAAGAACCTCTCTCAAACGACTTTCCGGGAGGAAGGAAGAGCCGGGAAGAAAGCTGTCCGGATTTGTGATTCTTGTTGAGCGAAACGAGGATAATGTTAAGTTATACGGTACGTTTGATAAAAGATATTTCATCACTTTTCACTGGGAATGTCTAACCATTAAGCTGAGCACAAGTTGATTGCACTGCGCAAATTTTTCACTTTAACTTGTCCTGTGTCACAGTGTTGATAAAATTTAAATTCCCGAAATTTCAACATCAAGGACAACTTTTGGGTATCTTTCTTGAGACGTAACGACAGAGCCCAAATTTAATTTTTCATCGATTGATTTTTTGCGTACTCATTTCATTTGCGAAATTCAGGAACCGCAGCTGAACGAGCAGGCCATTCGATTGGTGATGAGATTATTGGAATCAATGAAATCGAGATCAAGGACAAGAAGTACCATGAGTTGATGCTGTACATACAGGAGGTATCGGTTAGACCAAATTTCAAAATTGAAGAAACTATCATCATAACATGGGTTATTTACCATAGTCTCTGTACACAAACAATGCAACGAAAAAAAAGACGTTCCTACTCAAATCTTACAGTGCATCCGAACAAAAGTTATCCAGCTGAAGGTCCGACGTCGGGCTATCGAGATACCAGCTGAAAATCAAGCAGCTTTATTTAATTGTGAGTTATGCCTCTCTCTCTCTCTCTCTCTCTCTCTTTCTCTCTCTCTATTTTTTTCTTTCTTCATTTTACTCCTCAGGTACCACATCAAGCAAAATCATCAGCGATGCATTCTTAGTGTCAGTGGATAAGGAACACATTAAGGAGGTCAATAAGAGACTTAAGAAGTTAGTTTTCCTATTCATTTTCATTTTATGACTAATCCGAATGACTTCAAAATCTGAGGGAAACCGTTCGTCCTGTGTACGTGCTGCCAGTCAGTCGTGAGCTTGTTCTAATTTGCCCCCTTCGGCTGAGCATTGTTTGTCCATGTAGTGCTGTTTTCCGAACATTCTTCGGTTTTGTCTTTGTTGCGTGACGCGGTCAGGCGGTGCGTTCACAAAGAACGCTCAAACAGTTATTCATAATCACAAGCAATATGCTGCTAATTTTTCAGTCCCTGTTTGTTAAGATTTTCTATAACTCATACATTTTCCGAAAGTCAGTGAGAAAAGATTTATCCCAGGTTCTTAGTCAACACTATGCTGAACCGTCTTTGAACCACTAAAACTCCAATAATGGTCTAAACTCAGTCCACTTACCGTGCTTGATATTATAGTTCCAAGGTCGGCTTTTGTAGGCTCAGCCCGATTACAGTAGCAACCCCGCTTATTGCAACTCCAAAGTCTTCTTGTTGCTGTTACGTAGTCACTTATAACGAAAAAGTGAACAGAATCGTTTGATTCAAGAATCATTTCCTTAAGGAAAGCTTACAAGGGTAAAATTTTTTGTGATAATAAAGTTTAAACTTTGATCAAATCTTAGCATTGTACCTAACTAGTGCTTTGAACCTTACCTAAGCCTAAAATTTAAGGTGTCGACAAAGATAAATGAAAAAATGATTCTTGATTCAAACGATTCAGTACACTTTTTCGTATTAAATTTACGTAGTCATTCTCTCATCATTCGGTATACACCTACTCAACGCATTGTAGCCACGTACACTAGCGACCGAACGGCAAAATAATTATTTCGTCGCCGTACTGTAGCCGTTTGTTGAGGTACAATGGCGGAAGAAGGTTTACTAAGCCACACATGGTAAAAGTTAGATACCTGCTCCACCACAATAGTGGAAACTCCTTCGCCCTCACGAAAACTTGTATCACACCAAAAGTGCTTTAACCTTCAACCTTTCATACATCAAGCAGCAGGACAGATCCAGAAGTTTCACCTTTCTCACTCCGGTCTTCCTATTGTTTCTTCATGAGCGCGAACGCATAATCCTCAGCCCGACATGTTTGTTACACACTTTCTATTTCAAAGTTGGTTCTCAGCAAGTTCAGTCTGGTCTCATGGTCTGTGTTCTTCATGTTTCTTCTCCAATTGAAATTTTCTGTCTCGAAAGAATATAGACAGCGGACTTGACTTCAACTGTTCACATGAAAATTCACTTCATAGAGAGCGATCCTGTTAGGATGAAACTTCTATCCATTTCATAATTTACAACGGTAAACATTCATTCGATTGAATTCCGAGCGTCCCAAATTAATAAACACAGCTGATTCTCTTTTCTTTTCTGTTTGAGATGTGAACGACGCACCATTTACCAAAATTAGTCTATTGACCTTAATGCGCGTAGCTGAGTTCAAAAATGCTTACCTACAGGTGCTTATCGCAATTTTTTTTCAAACTTGAAAACTTACAGAAATTCTTTTTAATGGCATTATCTTTGAGATTTTAATTTTTATTGTGACTTTTCATAAAAATATAATACTCTGCTTCGCTCTGATCATCGTTTTTTTCCAATTTTTTCTCTCTCTTTCTCTTTCTCTCCCTCTCTTTCCAACTCCCTCTCTTTCATTTGTAACAAAGCTTGAAGAAGTGTTCAGCCTTACTCATAAATCATAAGTATCTCTCTCTCTTTCTTTCTTTCTGTGTATGATGGCCTGTGAAAGTCGTTTTTGACCTTCAAATTTTTATCTCTATCGGTGTTCTTCATTCCCACATCATTCACCTCATATTCCAGCCGCGTCGCATGTGGGCCATAAACCGCGACGCGTCACACGATGTTCATAATCCCAAAAACAGTCCGCAACCCATGTTATGCTCTAATAAACACAACTGGTTCCGTGCCTGTGCATTATGATCATGTTCATGTTTCGTCCACTGCCCCTCTTGTTTTTGCAGTCTATTGCAGTTCTACCGTACCACACACACACACAACTACTAACAAAAATCAGTCGATCCACTCGAAACGCACCTTTTGACAAATAAGGTCAAGTGTTAGAACATCGCTTTATTTGCACTTTATTTCAACCAATTGCTTATTCCGTTAGGGCTTTTGAAATAAGAAATAGAGCAAGAGTGCGAAAGAGAGAGAGAGAGAGAGAGAGAGAGAGAGAGAGAGAGAGAGAGAGAGAGAGAGAAAGAGAGAAAGAGAGAAAAAGAGAGAGAGAGAGAGAGAGAGAGAGAGAGAGAAAGAGAGAGAAAAAGAGAGAGAGAGGAGGAAGAGAGAAAGAGAGAGAGAGAGAGAGAGAGAGAGAGAGAGAGAGAGAGAGAGAGAGAGAGAGAAGGGAGAGAGAGAGAGAGAGAGAGAGAGAGAGAGAGAGAGAGAGAGAGAGAGAGAGAGGCACAAAGTGTTAGCGTTATCAATTCATTTGATGTTTACTATGGCTCATAAACCATTCCGACAACAAATCAATAAAATTTCCCTTCCCTCAATTGACCCATTGGAGCTCTTTTTCATTCAAGACCCTAAATTTGCTTGTACAAACGTGCGAACGACCTCGTATTATTGTTATGTTGTGTCATTCACGGGTGTTAACGTGTTCACTCAACCAACTAATCCTCACTGGGATACAACACGCCAGTTAACACTGCCTATCCTTTCCCCATTCCGAACATGTGCAGATCCCTTATGTTTTTCATTATGAACATCCCGGAAACACGGATAATACCTCCTTGGGCCTTGTTCTTTTCTTTTCACCCAAATGCCTACCAAAAATGTTTTGAGGTTTTTTTTCTTTTTGATCTACACTTCTACTACAGTAATCAGAGTGGCACGATTTTCGTGAAACACTGGTTATCATGGTTTTCCATGCATGGTTCGCTTTCTCAACAAAACCATCTAGAAAAACTATTAACTGCATCTGTGATAGCGCTGAAATATCCTGCACATGTAGTGTTCAGCGCGCTGAATCCAAATATCTCGGTTTCATTTGATTTGGTCCTTCCTAAGTCTTACAGTACTGAGAGAAAAGTAGCATTTCTGAATGTTAAGACAAAATATCTCTACATGTTCTTCAAGAAGCTTTATACTCCCTGTCGATGAATATCTTAAAATCCAAGTTATCGACCAATTTTTGCCTCATAATAACACTCAACTTTTTTCCGAGCATTTTTAAGGTCAGAACCATATTTTTAACGTTTCCATTTTTGATCGAGAATATTCGATAAAGAGAACTATATTTTTGATCTCATCGTTATCATATTCATAGTTTCTAGAATTCTTGGGTTTTGAACATTGTTATCAAAAAATTTTAGTTGTTATTTTTGAGCCAATTCAAGCTGTTAATCCAGCTTTCCGAGGTGGAAATGGCCAGCCGGTCACCTATAATTAAACCTAATAAGCGTGGCGGCACCTGTCCGTTAACCCATGGGTGTCCTTTTCTCGCTCACAGGTTGTCCGCTATCTCGTAAACAATCTACTGGTCGATCGTCGGTTTTTGTTACAAACATCTACCTCATATTCTTCATTTTCCATTTTCATGTCCGTTTCTGGACTATTAATCTATTCATCATCTTATAACTCTATACCAAACTATTTGGTCACAGTTTGTTTTCGCGCTCCTTTCTCAGCTCATAGGCATTGGATCAAGATAGTCTGAACATCATTCCGCGCGCTGCTGCCCGGAATAGGTTTCACAAATTCAGATTTGAATCAGAAAATTTGAAGTTACATTATAATTCCTCTAAACTCGCTTCTGAGTCTAGTTTTGATAATTTCTGATTACAAAAATTTCAAAATGAATACTTCTTTTGGCAATAGAATCGTGAAAAATTTTCAGAAAAAAAACGAAAAAAAGTAGCTTTTTAAAGTGTATTCATGCTTCAAGAAAAATTGAAGTTTTCGTTTAAAAACCTATTGGTTTCATACATTTGACTAGGCGGGAGGTAATTCTGAAAGGTTTATCAGGAGGGTGATTGATATCAACGTAACACCATAGACGAAAACACCGTTTACCACACCTTTGTTTACCTAAAGAGGAAAAAAACATTCTCTCCCATCACGAGAAAACAGAACTTCAGTTAGATCCAATTTCTCTTGAAAAATTGAAATTAAAATAATGAGCTCTGCTCTTTGAGCATTTTAATTCCATAGGTTTGCATCCCACCGTTTCATACTATTTTGAGGAGTACCGAATGCACAGGTTAAGTGAATGAAAACTGAAAAAGACTCTCTAGTATATATATTTTCAAAAAGTGTACAATTTTATCCAGGATTCTTCTACTACACATGCAAATAGAAAAATCAACAGAAAAACCTCTCATACAGCTTCTATCAAGGTTTTTGTTAGAATCACTTCGGCTATTTCGCGAATTTCATTTTTCGAATTTCAGTCCGACTGGTCAGTGTCCAACCCAAAACAGTCATCTCCTCTCCTTGTCCGATCTTTGCATGTTGACTCGGGTTGGTCACAATTCTGCCATCAGTTATGAAACTACCCACTGTTCATGTCTCCATCGTTCCTTATCACGTACTCTATTTACATAGCTCCATGGCAAACAGCAATGCAACATCCAATTGTGGAACCATCATCAGAAAATACCCGCGAATATCTTTGTGTCCGATCAAGAACAAATTTCCAGAGAATACCACGATATCAAGACGTTCGACATGGAATCGATCGCAGCGTCGAGCCCTAGGGCCTCATTTTTGGGTAATTTTTTGAATTTTTCAGAACCTCAGAAATCTTTTTTCTAGAACCTCAAAAATCGATTATGAAGAAGACGGAGGAAGAATTGAGACTCCAGAAGCAGAAAGAAAATGAATTTTTGAGGTTTGGAGAAAAACAGGAAAAGGTTAAAGTTTACTACAGATCGTCACTGAGAAAGTCGAAAAAACTACAGTCATTATCTACCGTCGAGTCGAGTGAGTTTTACTCCATGTTTTTATAGGTTTTGATGAAGGTGGCACGCTTTTCGTGAATCGTTTTTTTTTCGAAACATCTAGTCCGTTGAGGGCCACCATGAAGAAAACCTCAGGGTTTTTTTGACACATGGTTTGTAAGATATAGTAACCATCATCTAGGAATACTGTACTCATTTGTTCCAGAAGAATCCAAATCCACGTCATTTGCGAATCCTCTGACTGACGTCGCTGGTTTCGAGAATCAATGCTTCGAAAACTCTAGGGAAGATGTGATTATCTATTTTCTTGACTTTTTAACTCGATTTTTCAGAATAACCCAAGGATAGAGAAAACTGCGGATGGAGCGACATTCGTAACAGTTGGCGACAATAACAATGAAGACATTGGTGAGTTTTTATGACTTGCTGAAGTCAATACAGTTTGGGTGCAATTTAAAGATTAATTTTGAATTTCACTAAATCTCGTTAGCTCAGAATTAAAGATGAATCAATGTGGGCCGCAGTTCGCAAAGTAAGATATTCTAAACATTTCACTGTAAAATCGAAGTTTTTTTTATTCAATCAAATTTTCAAATTCGGATTATCATCATTTTCTTTTCTACGTCTCACTTTTTCATAGTGAAAAAAGTTCAATCAATGCAGAAGAGCAGAAAACTTGATGAAATGTTCAGAACTGAAAAAAGTTATCACATCGGTGGAACGTATTGCGACGAGGCTGGCGACGATGGACGGGCATGAGAAAGATGTTGCGATTTTGCGAGACTATTTCAGTGCTCCGCCGATCCAGGCAGCTCTGGAAGAAACGGTTAAGGCTAATGGGAAGGTGAGTATAGTTAGGTTTAGAAGAAAACATTGTAGATTTCTTTCAGAACTCGATGACAGCAAAGAGCGAGAGAGCATCTTCTGGGATCGGGACGGACTCCAGCA
>OZ022250.1:6488334-6513334 GCA_963978915.1 Caenorhabditis parvicauda | reverse complement strand
ATTGTTAGTAATAATCAATTGCACAAGGGTCAAAATATGGCATTCACATGGGTTATCTGTAATATCAATTTGTGTTAAATGGGATCAGATTCATTGTTGTGCGCCGCAACAGATTGTCTCTCTTCCTCGACAACGTCAGGAGGTGTCTGCATGTTAGTAAAAAATTATTTTTTGTGAGTAAAATAATTACCTCGAGAATGTAACTCAAGTTTCTGGGTTGGGCAGTGACGTCGCGGGACGGTGTTGGGTCTGGTGGAGTCTACAAGATAGTGTGTAGAAATTGTATGATTGGAATAACTCACATAAAAATGGTAAACTAGTCTCTTCGGTTGTGTTGCGAAACTTCTTATGGGTGTTGAGCAAAGAGTGATTCCATTGACGAATGTGCTAATCGAGAAAATCGATTGATTCCTGGTACGATCTTCAATAATGGTTCAATTATGAACAAAAAACTAAGATTGTGACTAATAAAAGTAGTGAATTCATATTCCGACACTTATTTGAGTGTCCAAACTCGGACTCGGAATTTCAAAGAGTCAGAAAAAAACCTTTTTACGTATTCAAAATTTGAAACTACAAAAATCCAGAGGTATTCTTTGTGAAATATTACCGTTTACTTCGCATTCATCCTTGGAACATTCCGCAACAGCTTCGGAGGAAGTTTGTACTTCACGATCTTGTTCTTTGGCCAGAACCACATCCTCGAAAATGTCTTCAGGGCATGCGATAGGAGACTTCTGAACCGGTTCTGCACGTGCAACTTCCCCGTACATCTGCACTTCAGTGTCGAGTGACAACTGAAAATAATTTTGAGTAAATTTGAAAGATGAATAAGGAACATTATCGATGTCGACATTGACGTAAGAAGGTTGAGATGTGACAACGGGTTCCGCCACCACAGGTTCACTACATCGCGCTATTTCAGTGCCGGGTGGTAATAGCTGGGGTGGCTCCATGCAGCTCATGTTCTAAATCCGAGTTTTTGTTTGATTTTTTAAAGAACTTACAATGGCAATTGCCGATGCAGGTTCTTCTGGTCCACAACATGAACTTTGCTGAAAAAACAAAATTTATTTTTAATATTGATAGAAAGATTCGAAAGAGAAAAAGTTTACAAAAAAGTTTAACTCACAACGGACGTACAAAAGCTCTTCGCTGCACTGATGATTCGATCCAGCATGTTAGTAATAATGATGGGAAACGAAATAGGCTCTAGACGATGAAGAAGAGTATCATCATAGCGTGTGTAGTTTGCTCGAGAAGAATTAAAAACAGTTGGTCAAAAATAAATTATGTGTGGTTACTGAAGATATTATCGATCTGCTGCAACTCATTTATTTTTATAAAATGTAAAATTTTACATTTTATTTCTTTTTACTTTTCAATACTTTCAACTCTTCAGGATAATTATGTTCAATACCCAGCTGCGTTGTACCATAAGTGTACTACATTCATCCATTGTGCATTTTCTGTATGTTTTTCACATACTTAAGTCCCTCATCTATGTAGTTTCCAAAATCAGAAAAGACGATATATTAATACAAACATTTATTAGACGAAAAGTAACCTGTACAAAAGGTGTCAGAGAGCATGACGTACATGCGGAGGGAGAAAAAAATCAGTCAATAATACACGAAAAATGCCTGGGAAAACTTATGAGCTTGAAAAAGAACAATCACAATCGAGTATACGGTGTATAGGGAAAAATAATAATAAAGCAAAGCCACTTCGATGACCCGCCGTCTCAGTAAAACAATCAAATGGTAATTCGTGCATAAAAAACTTAAAAGACTTCCGATTCTTCCATCTCTTGGTCGCCTTCTCCCTGGAAAATTTTATTTAGTGGGCGTAATTTTCGAGTTAAAATGGAACTCGTGCATTCTCAACAGGAATTGACTTTCAGTGTTATTGGGATCCAGAGTTGAGACCTAGCCAGATGTGTTAAGCAGGTCAAATAATGAAATGGCCCTCCGGCGCTAACGTGTATAGTTTTAAAAAGTGATTTTCAAAATTAAAATATCTCGCTTGTAACAAAAAACGTGCAAAAATTTTCTACATGAAAACTTCATTATTTGACCTGCTTAACACATCTGGCTAGGTCTCAACTCTGGAGCCCAATAACACTGAAAGTCAATTCCTGTTCAGTGGAAACTAGACTTTGACTCGTATTGATTGGGAAATTCAAAATTACCTCATTCTCGAGTAATTTGGTGATTTCATCATCATCTGGAGTCTCGATTCCTTCGTCGACTTGCTCACTCTTCAACCGTTCCAAGTACTCTTCTACTCCTGTTACTGATAACTTGTCATTACCCTTGATGAGATCGGCCCTGGAAAATAAATGTTATGAACCGTTTGTTTATTTTTTGGTGTTTTTTTTTTAAATTTATCACGAAGAGTTCAATCTTGGGCAGCATTTAAAAAAAAGATGGTGAACGTTAGATCTTTGCTCCAAGCCCTACTAAATTGAATATTTTCCTAGCCTTAAGTTCTTTTCACCATTTTCCGTGAATCACATTTATGAACATTCTCATACAAAATCATGTTTCAAAGCAAATTTATGAAATGCTACATATTATTCATCACTCATTCCTTCTTTTATATTCTAATTCAAAAAAATTCAAATAAAAGTAAAACTCACAATTTCTGTACGTCCTTCTCAGTTGGAAGTGGCTGATCGATGAAGTAGAGTGGGTAGCACTCTCTGATCGTCTCCTTGATTTGTCCTGCGTGGATCAGACGGTTGTCGATAACCTTGTCATCGGATCTCTTTGGATGAACTTCCCTCAGGTGCTTCTGCACAGTTTCACGGCATTGGTGTCCCTATAAGATCACAATAAATTTTCAAAAAGTTTCAATCCCCACGGAAACCGTTAATTTTTGCATTTACACTCACCAAGTCACAAACTGGACAGACGAAGAGTGGTGCATCCAGGTGGGAGCAAGCGTGTTCCGACATTCTCGAGTTGGTGACCTTTCCGCATTTCTGGAATATCATTGTATGTGGTCTTTATTGAACGATATTTTTTTCATTTCATCACTATTTCTTCAACTCCGTACTTAAGTTGCGGTCTTCAAGCTCTTACCTCACAATACGCGCTCTCGTTGAGCTTCTTTCTAAAGTATTGAGCTCCGCCGAGGACCATCGAGACATTTCTGAGCAGCGCCATTTCTTCCTTCTTTCCCTTCGAGACCTTTGGCCGAATGCCAAAACGGGCGGTCGATTTTCGCTTCTTCTTTGAGGATCCGAGGTCTTCCTGAAAGTTGATTTTAAGAATACTGGCATAAAAAGAGAACAATATAAAATATTACAGTACATTATTCTTAAAGGTAGTCTTACTGTAAGTGAACTTTTTTTCGCTACGTAACCACACTCACCACTTCGATTACAGTAAACAAATGCTCACCCCCTCAGTCTCCTCTTCATCTTCATCCTCCTCTTGTTCTTCTTCGTCTTCAGGTTCAACGACGTCAGACGAGGACTCGGCCACCGCCTCGCTCTTCAGGGTAGACACCATAGATCCAGCTTCCTGTTTCAAGGTGGTCAATGGCAGATCAATGTCTAGATCTTCCTTCAGATTCATCACATCAGACAGGATCTCGTCGTCTTCATTGGATGGCGAGCTTCCGCCAGAATCGCCGAGTTCATCAGAATTCTTTGACTTCTGAACGAAAATTGGAAATTATACAGGGATGAGCAACTTACAGTCAGGGCGAGTGGGATCTTGCTTCTTTTCTTGCCATCCTGAGCGAAGAGAGCTTGGAATCCGAAACATTCTTCGGACATTTCTTTGACATCGTCTTGGTACTCCTGGAATTCGGTCGTTGTTTTCTCTCTCTCTCTCTCTCTCTCTCTCTCTCTCTCTCTCTCTCCAGCCCTACTCACCCCAATGCGATCTTCAACACACTCCTCCAGCCCGTGTTCCTTCTTTCCATGAACTTGGACAGACTGAGAACGGTCATGTCCGAAGTTGCAGTACTTGCACGTGTATCGATTGATTCCACGGTCTCTGGCCATGTGCCAAAGGATGTGGAACCCGCGAATGCGGTTCTGCATGGTCTTACCACACAGACGACACTGTAGTGGATGATCTTCGTCTGGAGTCACTTTTGCTTGCACTGAAATTTAATTTTCAATACTTGTACTCAAAAATTATGTATGAATATCATCCTACATACATCATCGAACAAAAATATATTCGTGTCATTTTAAAAATTGAATTACCGTAGTCTCTAAAATATCAATTCAGAAATAAAACTCACGAACTGGGGTGGAAGCATGATGACGGTTCTTGTTGCTCTGCTGAAATTTTTGAATTTAAAAACTGCAACTACATGGTGCGATTAGTACTCTCGCCACTCTTGCGTGAGTCAAACTCTCTACCGACTGCGCTATGTGTGCAAAATCACCTTCTCTCTCAACGCTTGCTGTTGTGCGTTGTACTTCTCCTCAGCTTTCGCCGCTGTGGGCCCTGGGGTGGTTCCACTTTTCGTACCCAACAGTTCCATGGAAAGATCCTTAAAATTAAAATTTGTTGTTGATCTCTAAAATAGCATGCTTTTATCACTGCACTCCATCGCAATTAGAAAGGAAACACATGTTATTCACTCGGTATAAAACGATTTATGAAATTGCTCAATCGAAATGACTAAAATGAATACATGAAAACCGGAAATAAAGAACGAGATTGCATGCGTAAAGGTGAGTTCTGCAAATTCGCGTATGTCTTCGGAGTTGCGTCTGCAAAGACATTACGCCAAGTTGCAGAAAATGGGGAGTTAGCAGTAATCAACATAGGGAACTTAAAACAGCCAATACAAGTGTGATAAAGATATCTCCAATCGATTTTTCGTGAGATTATTACAAGAATATCACTAGAGATTCTTCTCAAAAAGACGGAGATCTTTTTCGTAAAGCTAGTGTCTAACATACAGTAGCGGTCAATGAACTTTTTTTACTATTATATTCCCGCTACTGTAATTGTGGAAAATTAAACTACCGACCATTGAAATTTTTGCCACTGAATTCCATTGAGAATTCAGGGTGAGCATTTTCCTATGGTAAGAAACTCAGGGTACTCCACCCCTTTAACTCTGATGCAAGGCCGTGAAAATTTACTCAAGTCACGATATTGTAGCTGATTTTAAAGATTCAAAAATGATCTTTTACAGTAATTTTCAGCACAAACATGCCAGTTCGCAGAAAAAAATATTGAAAACTACTGGAATCTTGCGGAATTCGACCTCTGAGTAACTTGGATACTGTATCATGATCATAGTGTGGAGTTACCCTCGAGTACATGCAGACAACATTAGTACACTACACTTCAAACGGAAAATCGGTGTGAGGTGGGACGACGTTGAGGGTGTCAGAGAGAGGAGCCTTTGGTGTGACTTTCATGCTGTCAAGTACCTCTTCACCAGTTGTGGGTGTTGCCGATGGGAAAAGGTGGGAAAGGTTGATTGATTGGCCACCAACACTAACTAAATTGGCCGATGCTGCTGCTGTTGCCGCTTTTGACGATGAGGAAGCGGCGTAGGAAGACGATGAGCTGGCACCGCCGCCAGTTGACTTGTGACGGTGGGCAACGAACAACTCGTGGTTTAGCTCCTGTAATGGACGACACAACGTGTGAGGTGTTCGTGTGGAATGACTCGAATAAATAGCGGAAATGATATCTATGGGTGGGACACCATTCGCCATGGCGTAGATTCACCCTGTTTTCATTCAAGACGTGAGATGTAATTTCGAGGTTAGATAATTTAAACTTAAAAATTGTGGTACTTCAATAAAGAAAAATTCGTTTAAAAAAAGTCTTCATTTTTGAAAATCATCCTCAAAATCACACCAAATATCACCAACGAAATCAGTATTGGGTGATAATCTATGGTGCCCCGTTAGATTGTGATATCTTTCTGTGATATTTGTTTTCTATAATTAAATAGTGATAATAATAATAATGTGAATGTGCTGAAAGCAAGTGATTCGCGCTATAATATAAAGGCACTGAAGCGATTTTCTGAAAAGTTTACAACAATATTCTCGTTCAACCACCACCACGACGAGTTTACAACAAAAAACTGAATGTGACTAGCGTTGGACTGTTTCTGAGAGAGAGAGAGACTTCTTGTGAGAAAAAGTTACCTGGCACTTCTGGAACAACTCCAGCGAGCGGTCTTCCATCATCTCCACGTCAATTCTGCCGTGCACCTTGGAGTGATGGTTCTCCATCTGATCCTTTCTGTAGTGTTCAATCAAGCAGTCTGGGAACTTGCAGCGGAAACGGAAAATCTGAAAATTTTGGGTTCATTTTGAACTATTTCAATTGGGAGTTGAGAAAATCTTCATTTTCTGGAACTCCTAAAAAACAAATAGTTCCCCTACAATGAAAAGTTGGTAAAATCGTAAATTTTTCATTTCCAAATAAATCTGATCCATTTCTCATTGAAATTCTAATAATAAATGTAAGATTTAAGTTAACCTGTCGTCAACACCCAGAAAATGTTTACATACTGCCAGAACACCGTGAGAATTCAAAAAAAGAAACTCACATTCTCGTCCTTGGCCAAATGATAGAACATGTGCATCTGACGAGCTCCAGCTGTGACCGGTTTCAGGCATTTGCTGCATTCACCCAGGACACGTTTCTTGGCCACACTGAAAGATCTATTTCTACTTGTGAAACATTCCCCATGTGTAATGACTCACTTTGGTGTCTTGCTTGGCTTCACTGTGAACTCTTCGATGACACGGTCTTGTGACGACCCGAACAAGGCGACGACGTTGTCGAGGACCGATCTAAACTCGATTTTTTATTCGTGTATAACATTAATCCGGAACATATCAAGAGTCAACCAACTTTTTTGTCATGTTGAATTGCATAAGTAATGAGATATGGAAAACGATAAACACTCACATTGGGTTCAATGCATCCAGAGCACCATCATCTCCATTCTCATTCTCTCCATTGCTTCTGACGTCATCGTCGTAGTCCAACTTTGGTTTCTTTGCTGGTCCGAAGAGTGAAGCGAGGGCACTAGAGGCTCCATGGAGGTCAAAGTCTTCGAAGGTCAGTGCAGCTAAAATATTATTTTGTGTTTTGGAAAAGTTTCAAAAATCAATAGTCATCTTTGTTACAATTCGTTTACACACTTGGCGCACTAGTTTTTTCAGGTTCCGTTACGCCCGGTTTTGGGCTTGCAAGTGGTACCCAATATTTTTAACCAGGGTCCCGGATATGGTTCGACTTGATTTTTTGCAAAAAAAACGTACGTTGATCATTTTCCTCATCCTCCTTCTTGCCTTTCGCTGCATTCGTGATACTTTCGAGAATCAAGTCGGCTGAAGATCCAGTTGGTTCAACGAGTTCTGCAGTGGCTCCGATGGAGGAGTTCAAGTATGAGCGTTTGCGATTTCCTGCAAAAGTTGGTTAAATCATCGTTGAACCAAGAATTTAAAATTAGGTTTGTCCAAAAAAACAGAATCGTATGTTAACTTGGTTAACTTAAATTTCCATACTTATCGTCAAGATATTCTAGTACACTTTAAATATCATAATTATCATAAAATCACAAAATTAACTTTATTTTTTTTGAAAATAAAGGAGATTATTTATAATCAAGTTAATACTAACCATTTTCCATTTTAGGAAGTGGAGGCGGTGAGGAGCCCTTCTTAGCCTGTCCTTCGGTAGCCATATCAAGGAATTTGAGAAGCTGAAGGTTAATTTGATTGCGCACTCTGGAAATTCTTACATCATTGTTGGTGAACTTCTTCTCTGGTGGTCCTCCATTCGCTTTTCCATTTGTTTTCGGAACTGGAAACCATGACATAGACGAGTTGTCGTTCATGTTGGTTATACCTTTAGTACCTGCGTTCGAGTTGTTCCCCGACGATGCAGCGACTCTCTTGGTCACCGACAGCGACAAAGCCTTGTCCATCAACACGTGGAGCTGTCGTTTAGCCGTGACGTTATCGACGTAAATGAACTGAAACATAGAATTGTAACTGAAAAACCTGAAGAGATCCCCTACCTTGTTCATGTTCTTCTTGTGCGAAGAGTGAAGATGCTCGCGCATTTGTGCATCAGAGGCTCGTTCAGATAGGCAGATTGGGCACTGGAAGGGTAGCCAGTTCAAGTGTTCCATTTTGATGTGCACCTGAATTTTTTTGAAATAATTTTCAAAAATAATTATTTTTAGGTAAAGGAGACAGGAATTTCTATAGAAATCTTGAAAATGAGGTATATTTCGGCAATTTCAATAAAATAATTACCATTTTCATGTAGTATTTTGGTTTATGAATTTTGGTGAAATCAGAAAGAAATATAGAATGTTTCTCTTCGCACTCACTTCCATATCTTCCGAGTTGTTCTTGGTGATTCCACACTCAACACAGCTCAATTGCATGATTGGAGCGTTGTTGGAGACGGAAAGTGGCTCAGCTGAACTACCATTGGTGGACCAGTTTGTGGTGTTGTTGGTGGACATGTCAGGCTGAAATGAATCGATAAAGGGTGCGGGTGGAATGGTGAGACGTACCGGGAGCAGACTTCCACCACTGCTGGAACCGTTGTGGCGAGTTCGCAGTTGGTTCGCAATGTCTTCGATTCCTTTAGTGTTCAAGGACATTTGATCTGAAAATCTTCATGTTTAGTTATAAACAGAGCACACTCTCACTTTTTCCTGCCAAAAGTTGAACAAAATCCGCCTTTTGCTTTTCGTCCATACAATTGAAAGCTTTCAGAATACCAGACGACTCGGAACTTTTCTCAGATAAAGTTGCTTGCATCAATCAGTTTTCATAAACTACTGAAATGTTGAGTTTATTGGGTGAATTTAGTTGTGTTTGAGAAGGACTGAAGAAATTGAGTTTGTAATTAAGAGAAATAGAGAATAATAGAAATCGAGTTACTGTAGGTGCGAGGTAGATCGAATCTTTTACTTTCCATTTTTTATTTTACGTTTTTCTTAACTGAATAAGATAGTGGTTGGAACTTCAAATCGTTTTTTCTTCCGAAAGCTACAGTAACCCTTCGCTACAGTAACCCGCACATCTTCGTCCTCGTTCAATATGTACAAAAGTTGAAGAAAGCCGACGTGAGGCCGAAAACAGTGCACTTGAAGGAGTCATTCTGAGCACACAGTCTCTCGGGACAGATAAGAGCTTCCGAAGAGGTGCGCGAAGCGGTGAAAGAGAGTCTTCGGATGCGAAGGTTGGGTGAAGAGCGCACAACCGACGGAGACGCAGTGAAAAAGTGCTACGGTAGGGATCGAGAGATAGAGAGAGAGAGACAGTGAGAGAGAGAGCGACGGAATGTGCAAACAACGGGATCGGCTCGGTGCTGTACGTTACAGTGGAATAACAAAAAGTGAATGGAAGAGTCATGGAATTGCAACATAACACGTAACGCTTATTAATTTCGGGATAAAACTTTGGGAATGAAGTTGAATACAGTTCAAGTAGCAGTCAATGTTCGACATTTTCCACCTCGGAGCTCTAGAGTTTTTTTTGCTTCTTTAAAAAATTGAGATATTTCGTAAAAGTATAAAATTATCGGTAACATAGAATATAATTTTTTGGAAGAAATTTTGGAAAAAATTCAGAAAACTGAAGTGCGTATTCAATGTTATACCTAAAGATGTATGAAAGTTCAAAATTTTAACCTTTTTCAATGGTAAAGAGATTGATTGAGGACTTTTCTGATCGGGATGGAAACCTACAGTGACAGTTCAGAAGACGTTGGAGGTGAAAGGAAAACATGAGAGTTGATAAAACATGTCCACTTCTCTATTGGGAAATAACTGATGAAATTGGAAGAGTGTCTACTTATCAAGAGGTTAGTTACGAAGAACTGCAAACTGATGAGAACGTGAGCTGCAGCCACTCGTATGGCTCATCGGATGGTAAACAGAAGCGAAAGCGTCGGAATGTTGACATGGACGGACGGACGTCAACCCACAGTCCCACTGAACTCATACCCAACCAAACCCCCCGCTAGCCTACGATCAACCACAATGACCGATGGTTGATCGATGTGTCAGAAGGGCTGATTTACTCGATTATGGGGATATCTTAGGAGGGTTTCAGATGCGCTTTGATATCTGCATCAGAAGAGAAGTGAAGAAATCAGAGTGATTCATATTTCCCGACTTCATGGAGATGAGAATCAAGAGAAGTTATCAGATGAGCAGAGTTCTTCAGAACTCTGAATCACAGTGAAAGTTTGATTCTGATTACGTCAATGATAGATATGAAAATGGGAGGAGGAATATTATCAGAAGTGAATTTTCGTTTTGTTATTCAGATCTCGAACAGTTAGAGATTATAAATCATTTCGATAGGTTTAACTATACAAAACTTCAGATATTTGATTTCATTGAAGGATATCTGTGAAAAAATGTTTGCTGTTTTAACCTAATAGTATGTATGGTAAGGTATAATTAAGAGGTACCAAGTAGGGAATGAAAGTACAGAGTGAAAGAGTTATCATACGAATAAATCTGTTCACTGCGCCTCGTCGATCCTGATCTCCAATGTTCAGAATGCATTGCGAAAGACAAATGTATAGAATGTTCTATCTGCTCGGCCGAAACTGTACATTGTAACCGAGGGGTCGAGAATCTATCATGAAGCAGACGAATAGATAAGTAGCGCCATCTATTTCGATCGATGCGATAAGAAGGAAAAGAGAGAAGAAGGTTGATAGGAAAGTGCCTTCAGATTCTGATTGAGATGATGCTTTCAACCAAATTGCATCGACTCTTTTTCCTTCGGAAAGAAAGGTCGAAAATTGTATGGGAATAATTTGATGAACGGGACCGGAACTTTAAAACACACTGGTCTGTCTGGTACAAGGAACGTGCTTCGTTGGTGGTCAGTTTCACTTTTTAAAAATGAACTGGATGATTCTACTTGGAATTCAGTTGAAAAATAGGGACGGAGTCTCAATTTCCAAACTTGGACAAATTGGGTCAGTTACTATTTAGGGAATAACAGCTTTAATGATTAGTCACAGTACATTGGGAAAAAAAGCAATCAATGACATAACCAAGCAATGGTGAAGTGGGGGTACGACATAGGTGTCACTTAACCATGTAATGACACCTCGGACATGTTCGTCACACTTGGATCCGTGCCAATAGCCTTTTTACTGGGGGTACTTGTACGTCATCTTGTTCGAGAGAATAAGGAGCCGAGAAGTAGCTCAGTGGCTTATGCATCAGTAGCAAAGTTGTTGGATGGATGGAGGGGGCGCAAATCGAAGTGGTTGACGTGAGGGGATTCATGGAAGTGGTGGCGTGGAGCTGAAGGGAAGCCTTCCTTCGTCTCACGAGAAATATCAATGCGGGAAAGCGACTACTCAGTTCTTCTGAACTTCTTCTTCTTGCAAACGCAAGAATGACTTCCAATTTGTAAACAGAAGACGGGACAAGAAAGAAAGGGATGAAGCCATTGCGAAAGGGCTTTGAACTAATGGGATCATGATGAGCCAGCACACTTTGGAGGAATTTTCGTCCTCAAAAACTTCGAAAATAGCGAAATTGATTTTTTTAAATGTTGAAAATCAAAATTGTTTTCCCTCTTGTAAATAAGGGATGTTTTAAGCCAACGCTTCGAGTGAAAAAAACACCGTTGCAACTTTTTTGAAGAAAAAACACCGTTGCAATTTTTTTAAATTTTTTTAATGAGTTGCAAAGTTATTTATGCAGGATGAGATTAAGCATCAGGAAAGTTTTTTTAAAAAAATCAACTTCTGAATTGTCGAATCTCCAAAAAAACAATTAACTTTAATAAAATGAATAAAAATGCAAGAAGACGATCTATTTTCAACTTCAATGGACGGCTAATGCAGTAAGAAGTGGAAAAAGGGGGTGACCGAATCATCTCTCAAACTCTGAACGTTAAACATCCTGACGATGGGTGCTGACGCCGCGGGTGGCCCCGCCCACTTTTTCGGTCAGATAGCAAAAAAGAGTGGCGGCGGCGGTGACTGACTGGTGTTGAGGGAGGTCACGACGAGGGTTGACGTCCACACCACTACGACAGACGCCCCGAATGAGAGAACGGAGAGAGACAGATGTGTGCGTCAGTGGAATTTCGAGGAGGCAAGTGCCGAACGAACGACCTCACAGGCGGACATAGGGAGAGACGACACGAACCGAAGATTTATCTACTGTTTGAAACCTATTCTACATTCATACACAGAGATTGGTTAGACCTTGCAATCGGCCTCAGTCAATCAACTGTTCAATACTACACCACTTCTGAACATTCTTAACATTTTGATCATCATTCATCTAGGAAATTCAGCAAGTATCGACGCCACTGTCGACAAATCTCGGCAAACGACGAATTTTGATTTGGCAAATTATTAACACCACTAACTATCATGGTCAAGCATATCTGCGTTCCTATAGGCATTGAGAAGAATCATTACATTTCGATACGTGATCAATCACTACTGATGTGCTGTGAGTACCTGCGTCAGGTCCTACAGCTCAGCCACTTTTAATCGTAGTGTCTCAGTTTGGGCTAGATAACACGTCACCCAAGCCATGTACGTACATGTATACAGCTTTTATCAAGGTGCGAACTTCTGCCATTTGCATCGCTGAGCAGACACACTATCCATCACACCACGAAAAAAATATTGCGGGTTAAAAAAGTTTCTAGGAATTCTCAGGAGTAGAATGAGAATACTATAAAAGAAAACCTTGATTTCCACTGGATACAACTATTAATCTCATGAGATCTCATGTCAACAGCAACATAAACTCTGGAAATGACTCATTTCACGTGGTCTCCATTGTGATTGTGAAACATATGAAAAGTTTTGGGTGAACATAGGAGAGGCTTCAATTTCGGGGTGAAGCTTCAGCTGTCAAGGCCAATATGTATTCAGAGTCCTTCCTCTGAAGCGCTCTCCTTTGTTTGGCGGGTCGCTCCACTTGCCAGGGGCAACCCTTCACATCGCTCAACCGACCGATTCTTCCGAGATGAATTCTTAAGAAACCGACAGCTGGCCAACTACTTCCTCGGAGGCATTGAGGACCTTGGGGTCTAGTCAGGCGGGGAAAGTCGCTCTATGGATGCTATGCTTAGAGGATAACTGTAGAAGGTTAGAAAGACCATTGGAATAACTTTTATAATAGACACCATCGAATTCGTCTGTTTATTTTGGGTGAGGACATATTTGGCGCGAAAGAATATTTTCACCATTTGGGTATCATAAAACAGTCGAAGTAACCTTACGTATACCTAAAAGTACAATTCACCTCCGATAAAAAGGTATAAATCAGTGAGGATGAGCAGACAATAAATCTAACATCGGCGTTATGATTGGCAAAGAGTATCATTTTGCTTGGGATGCCATCAATCGGAGGCATAAAACGGCTCATCTGGCTCAAGTTAGTAGAAGGAAAAGAGAATGTGTTGGGCGCTCGTCCATCCAGTGTAATGTTACCCACGTCTCAGAATCCAGGGCACACACCACCTGTCGCGTCGGAGGAACACCACCAGCACATCACACTACTATTCTGGATCGAGCAATGGAGATACTCTCGGCCACGCTGTAATAGAGAGTCGAGACGAGTGTGATGGGCTCCGCCGCTAGGCGAGCTCAAAACTCCTCGAATGTCTAATCCGAAAACTTGGGACGGGAGAGAAAGAGAGACTAATCGGCTATGCTCCGATCGAATCGATAGTGGATGAAAGGGAACGGTTCTAAACATCTTTGTTTACGTATCGCAGCGTACTAACGTTAACGAGTGCCGAAGCTGCTAAGGGATCGCTAATTACTGTTCTTGTTGTGCAAAGTGGTTTCTCTCAGAATGATCCAAAGAGTGTCAAAATGAGTGACTGTATCTGGTCCAAAACTGACATATTAACTGTATGTTACTTCTACACGGTAAAAGTGTATTACTCTCCGATCAAGGGCGAGAAAAGTGGACTTCTAACTCGAAATGAGAAATATCAAGGCAAACATAAGGTAGTGCAAGTTGATTCAAAATGAGGACCGGTGGGGAGACATTTCAACTTCCGAAACTCATCGTGGCGCGGGCAGATGCGCGAAAGGATGACCTCAATTACGATCTGGGTAGATATGAGTAGGAGAGAAGACGAATACGCGCGCAACGTCGTCTTACTCTTCTTTGTGTGGAAAAGAGGCAAGGACGGGCACAGTGAGTGACTTTCACATGCGGAGGACCGACGGACACCTCCGCTCTTACTCACCCAGACGTGCCCAACAGCAGATGGTTTTTACTGGCCTTTGTTCTGAATCTCAACGGAACGGAGATGGATGAGTTGCGAACAGAGTGCACCCGCCGGCTTTCATCGAATATCTCAATCTTCATTTCAAATGAAAGGCTTCTGATTCAATGCAAAACCAAGCAACGAGATTCTGAATCTCGAATTTCAGCTGTCTTCAATGAATGTGGGGATAGTTCGTATGCAAAGGTTTCAGAGAAAATAGCAATCATTCGAGATCTACACAGATAACATTGCAGAAAGCAAGTCTCGCCAATAGCAAAACGTCATAAAGAGAGAATCAAGAATAAAATAAACAATTCATAGAGAGCGTCATAGAGGTTTCATCAGAAGACACAGACAAAAGAAACATTGAGGATTCTTGACGCTAAGAATATTAGAATTCTGCGAGGCAAAGAATGATACACTCGACTCAAAGGCATCTGTTGCAAGTGCTAATGGAACAGTTGGTGTTGTGACCTTCTTCTAGCTATATTTGAGGCGGGAAAGAGTTTGATATTGTTTGATGTTGTTTGATGAAACTTCAGCATTAGAAGAAGGCAAGAAATAATGTGTGCAAGTCGAATTTACTCTGATAAAATTGGAAATCGTGAAAAAAGAAGAAAAACTAAAAAAAAAATTGTTGGAAGATACAGTAACCAGAACTTAAGGAAGTAGATCAAGTTTACAAATTACTGTGTTTTCATGTTGTTTTACAAATGCAATTCATGCACATTTTTATTTTTTTAATTTTCATTTAATTTTTTCCGAATTGGTCTTGTGAGTTGTCTATTTACAAAGTATAGTTTTTTCTCGAAATTTTTTTATTTTCCATTCCAATGCTTTCTTGATTCTGGCTTCGAAAACCTTTTTTCTGTGAACATTTTTTGAATGTTCAGTGTGACGTGTGAAGTAGAATCGATACAAAAGAAGAAATATGTGTGACACAGGAGAAGATGTGTGAATGACTGGTGGAGCAAGAAGGGACGATAACAGAGGGTCAGCCGCCTTCACCACCACAGCGGTGCCCTTCTTCTGTGCACACAGTCATATTCAACCATCGATTCATCGTGGTGTGAGACGCCGTTGCGCCTTGTATCCGTCAAACAGTGACCCGCCACACACAGACACACACGCACACACATGTGGTGCGCGCACTCTGCCCATTCCGCCAGATGCCCAAGATTTATTCGTGAACAATGACGACCGCATCCTCATTCGAATTTCGGGGTGCAACAGAGTTGATGGCAAAATTGCACGCGGTCTCTTCAGAGAAACTGGAAAACTCCTAAACTCCTCAGTAGATTTACAGGTTTTCACAACGTCATTTTGGCTACCAAGGAAAGCTGAGGGGAAATAATCTCGAGACTATTCCTTATTTTCCAGGAGAAGTTATATCAGAGTTCGGTGTTCGGACGTCAGTTACTGTACGATAAAAATCTGCCAATCTGCTGTTGAACGAAATGGACTCAGGGAACTATCAGTAATGCTCAATTGAGAAAGACCCCAAAGTCGCGGACAAAATTGTACTAATCCGCTGATGTTCCTAACCCTTCCGTTGCAACCAAAATTCCATGGATACGGTAAGCAATTACTCATTCCTGGATCAGTTTTTGCAAGTGAAGGAAGATGTTTACATCATCCCTTTAAGCAAACAGTGCACTACAAAAATGACGCAACTCATGTTACAGGACGTGCATGTTGACATCTGAATTCCTTATCGTTCGGGCGTCTCCGAAGGAAACGTTATCGCCACGTCACCGCATTCAGAATGTGACTGACTGCCTGACTGACTGTGTGTCTGTGTTGGAACAATTTGCATTCCATCGATTGACTCGGCTGTCGGTGTTCACGTCGCCACAACTGAGCACACACCGAAGTGTTTGCGATCTGAAGCGGGTCCTCTCTCTCTCTCTCACGACGTTGTTTACGTTGATCGTCTTCGAGAGCTCCCTCTGAAGATGCTTGTTGAGCGTTCTTGTCGCGCCGCGCCATGGTGGGATTGGTGCACACATCACTCTCCGAGAATCTTCAAAGTGGAACACCATGGAACATGTTCACTATCACTTTGTCAAGAAACCAATCAGCAATAATGTAAATGTTTCTAGACATCTTCTTTGAAAATGACGGATATTGATTTTAATATGTCCCATGTGTTAAGGAGATAAAGAATTTTATGAAAGGCGAATCTCTTCCCCGGAAAGATCAACGGTTAAGCTCTCTCCTCTAGATGAAACCGCCAATTCTCGCTTTTTCAAATACTGATAATATTCTTTTCGTGAATTTTTGAACTACTTTTTTCGTGGAGCTTAAATAATTATCATGAATGAGGTTCGAGTTTTATTCTGTCAAATTTCTCCAAGAAAATATCATCTCAAGCCTTCTACACCTGATATTTTCATGACATAATTTTCAGTTTTCTGAAAGAGCTGAATCCTTTTGAACAATTCTCTAGGTGATCGTTTCTCGAGAACTTTATCAAATCGTAATGTAGAAAATTCTCAAAAACTTCACCAAGTTGTAGTGAGCTGGCTGTCATTTCTCTCACTCTTTGCCTCTCCCTCTTCCATCACCTCCCCTCGTCCAATGAGGCCCACGGTGAATGGAATGGAAGCAAGAGGGACACAAACGGGGGTTGTGTGGATCAATCGATGACGTTGGATGCTACACTCCTCACACAGGAACCCCCTTCACTGTCTGTTTGTGTGCAAATGCTCTCCGCTCTGCCTCGCTCCTCTACGCTCTTCACACAGTCACCAGTCATATGTCGACGAAGCATCCGATGAGAAAGAAAGAAAGAAAGAAAGACAGCACGACAACAGTGTGTATGTGCACATATCATAGGGGACCTTTAGCTATCCTCCAACTGATAAGATGATGGTCACTATTGCAGACAGACCATTGTGAACTAGTACTGTAGGTCTTGCCAGAAGCTCTAAATGTTGGCATTTTCGCATTGAAACGAATTATCCTACCCGTTAACTGGTAATCTAATGATGTCTTATAAGGCATAGTGAATAACTCGGACAACTGATCAGAAAAAACTGTGAACAATTTTCGAAAGAGGTTAATTCTCCAGCTCAAATAAGCAAGAGAAGACTTGTACTAATAGGTCGACAAGAAAGTCCTCGGCAATTTGAAATTTTTATTCGATCCAAACAATAAACATCTCGAAGTTAGAAGTATTGGAACGCTTAGGTACTCCCGCACAGCGCCCTGCTTACCTGTTAGACGTGGTTCGAACTCTGCGCCCTCTCCCCCTCGACACTCTCTCGCCTCCCCGCTTACAAGTAGCGCGATTTTTACTTTTATTTCACGCGCTACTCAGCTGCCGGAAACGACTTGATTAGAAAGAAAAACTATCCTAATGTTTGTGTCACTTCGATCGCTCCACCTGAAAGACCTATAAAAGCACAAGTCTATTGAAATATGCGAAAAAATGCTGAAAACCATCTTCAAAGTTCTCTCAAGTACAAATATTTATTACCGTACATTGAAATGAATCTGATAAACACTTCAATAAAACCAAATATAAACACAATTGAGCGATTGAACTGAATTCGGCGTTATTTGAAAGAAAACTGTTCAAAAAATCAAAATTGGTGAAAATCGCCGAATTCAAGTTCTTAACAAAACAACCTGGGCCACCATAATTTTTCTATAAAACTATCATCAGCTAGCGAATCTTCTACTGGTCCTCCGTCGGCTCGAGTAGTCTACTGGAAATCATTATATAAATTTTTTGTCACGAAAATTAAAAACAAATACACATCTGGAAAGACGTTTAGTTCATTGAAAAAGGTTGCAACTATCACAGAAACATTTACTGTTATGGTAGCAGCACACGTTTCAAACAATAATCAAAATTGAGTTTTATTTTTGAATTTTAAAAATAACCTTTTTTAAAATTGTCCATTCGCCTAGAGAAACCCTCTGTTTCCATGGGATTTTCTTGACCTTCGTATTCCATGTTAGTTGACAGTCACTCTGAAAAAAACTGCTCATGAATTGATTGAAAAAGAGAGAGAAAATGAAGAAAACAGTTTTCGAAAACTAAAACGTCGAATATTTCTCTTTAAAACTACCGAACTTGCGAAAACAGATGAGTAACTGATTGGTACGTTTTTGAATAAATTTCGGAAAGAAACAAAATGGTGTTCTGATTAATAAAAAGCAAGATACGGTCAAATTACAGGACAAATGCGTTAAAAAAGAAAAATAAAACAAAAATTTTGAAACGCGCGGGGTGCAAAAGTGTACATAGGGCGCATTCGCACTTTTTCTCTGACCGGGTTTTTGTCTGCGTCTCCTCACCCTTTTCCCGACCTCACGTAGGCAGCGAAAGCAGGGCGTTGTGTCCCGTGCTTCCAGTGCGTACTGCATGCCCGAGAAAAATATGATTCACGCATGGTTAACCGAGAAGAAGTCCTGTAAAGACTATATGGAAACATGGTGGACACTCCGGATGTTTGGTTGTTTTTGGATAAATTTATGCGGATCCACCTACAATCTCTAATCTACCTAGAAGTTTCATAAAGGAGATGGTAACATTAGTAGAGGATAGGGAAATGTTCATATGAGGTGATGTCATCGCTGAATTTGATTCAAAGTATTCACTCTTATCTAGAATCACTGAACGAATCATGGTGTTCACACTTATTTCATAAGGATAACCAATTCTTGTAAATGACATGGTTTCGTCATAAAAGTGATAAGATGTTAAGATACGGTTGAAGTCAGAACGACCCTAGGATAGATACTTCAAAGTCTTTTGCAGAATCCTAACGTTAAGCCCAAAAAACATCTCCGTGTGAATCTCTCTTCCCTTCTTCTTCTCTCAACCCGACATATCCGCATTCGGAACGCGTGATGACATGGAACCAGCCTTCAGAAGGGCGATTTTATCTTTACGCCCTCCGTCTTTCACCCACTATCTGCACCGACGTCTCCTTCAGCATCGAATACGCTCTCCTTCTCGAAAAGACAACTTTTTTCTTGGATGATGGGGGTCACGCGAGTCGTTCGGCTGATTTCAGATGTTGGCAAGGAAAGAAGGTGGGGACATATGATAGTTAATGGTCAAAGACATTAATCATAGAAAATACGTCGCCAGTGAACCTCTCTACGCTCACGTGTCAGATACAAGGGTCAAAAGTGTTCCAAAATAGTATAACCACAAAATAATGTCGCTATAACTTTGATCACATTATTGTTTTTTTTCGGACTTATTGAGAATAATTTTTCTTTCTTCAGAAAAAAAGAAGAAACTCCTACCTTCTGACCGGAGTGATGCAATACATGTGTCCCAGAAGAATATGATCATGCAGATTTGTCTCCCAAACTCTATGACAGATTTCCCATAAGAATAAAGACATCCCGTTTTACCCTGACAGATAAAATGCTAGAATAAATCCAATGACTTTATTTACAAACAAGTGAATAATGACGAGATCACTCCAACGAACAACAAATCTTAGATTTTCCGTTCTTGGTTCGATGACAGAGCTGGTTGAGACCGACACAGGTTCCAGTCTCACATTGTTCTCCGGTCTCGACGTAACCTTTGGGGCATCCTGAACAATGTTGGCTAGGACTTCTCTTTAACGCAAATCCAGTGTGAAACCCTATTGAAAATCTCCAAGGCGTAGGACAGGTAACATCGGATGTCGTTCATCACTGTGTATGGTTCTCACTTTGAAAATTTTATATTTCAAGAGAAGATATGAATTTCGGTCAGACTAGTCTTGTTTTGACAGTATATGACAGCGAATTTAAGTACATATTTAAGGATAGCTTCAAGACGAATCGAATATTACAAAAGTTTAAAAGCAAAAAACAGAACAGTTATTTTAATTTAGTATCCTGCTAAAACTAATCCGTGTCAAAATGCAAAGAGGAAAAAAGGTGACCGTCCCAGGTTCTACACTGACGTCTAGACTACATACTTGCAAGCAGATTTATTATTCTGGTAACCCCCCTTTCATTTGACTGGTTCTACATCAATGTCTCAAGTAACCTAATACCGTAGGTGACCGATAGAGAAGAAAAGAAACTAACGGTTGGTGCCTCTACAGCAGACTTTATTACTCGGGTCACACATGTGTCCCATACTGCAATCGGATGATTTGGAACAACGGAGTAGTGACCCTTCCTTGTCGACTGATGGCTCCCCACGGAGACCGATCGAGCACATGATTCCTGGTATTGTGGAATTTTATTGTTGGATATTGAGGATGTCAATGTTTTTGTAGGTCCTAGTAGAAACTGATCTTCAATTTTATACTCACGTACTCTAGAAACGAAATACCGTTGATATGAGGTTCATAGGCTGTTAATGGCGATTTATGAAGTTCATGTGCTTTTGACAAATCTTATAAAGTTCATGTGCTGTTAATGAAATTTTATGAAGTTCATGCGCTCTTGATAGATTTTGCTGTTTCAAGCGGTGTCATCTCAGAAAAACCACCATCATTCCACGAAGGGACCACGAAAAAAGTTTTTAAAAATCAATTGTTCCAATGTAATATAAAAGTTTTGAGATTGACACTACGTAGTCTCATGTTTTCTTTTCCTGGCTCGAGAACTCACTTTTACATAGATTTTCAGCAAAACTGAATCCTGCAGGACACGAACAGATGCCTTTCAGACATTGAAGTTTCGACGTCTCTGCATACTCCTCAGCTCCTTCATTCTTTCCATTGGTACATTGAGCAGAGACCTGAACCATAGTGCGTTGTGGATAAGCATTGCGGTTCTGTTACATGGCAACTGTCCCCATGAAAAGCTGTAGAGAAGCATTGTCCCTCGTGATAGACATCATCCATTGATATACACGCCTTTGGGCAGCATATCTGCAAACTGAACTGCAACCAGAATCACCAAACTGCAAACCGATTTGTCAGTTGCTACCGTATCCCGATGACAGTAGTGGTCATCGGGACAGCCATCGCATCCATATTCCGGTGGAGAGCTTGAGCTGTGAGCTTCTCCAACAGGGCAAACTGGCCTGCTTTCAGAGGGACGTGGACAACAGAAACCCTGGAAACGTGCTGCAAACCGCTTCGCGATCAACGAACCTGGTAAAATCCTGGGTGACTGGCGTCGTCAAACACCGGCACGCAGTAGTAGTCCAGGGGACACTCTGATTGAATATCGTCGTAGAGCGTGGTGTTACCTGAAAGTTAAGTTAGTTATTTTTTTCAGAATCTTGAAGACGTTCGAAGTACTGTCAAATCAACTTTTCTCAATTTTCTGATATATTGAAAGCATGATACAATTTTTTTAGATTATTTTTGCTCGTGCAAAATAACTCTCCCCCCCCCCCCCCCCCAAGAAGATACAACCGACCTATAAGATCCAAGAACTCTTCGGTCTCATTACCAGTAGCCTTCTCAACCTTCTTCATCTTTCTAAACGACATGACAGAACTACGGACCGAGCAGGTGACGATCTTCTCGTTCCTTTTCAGAGCAGCAGCCTTGTTGACACATCGGTATTCTGAAGGGGTAGACGTCGTCAGAAACGGGTCATCACTCACCAACAGGCTTACATCCACCATTTCCATCTCTCTGGAAACCACGCTTGCACCTACATCCTCCGGAAGAACACTCAGAGAACGCTGAACTGCATTCCAAGTCGGTCTTGCACTTCTCCTGCAATTGGGCGGAGTTACCGGAACATGCAAAGGTTGCATACCTTCAGACGACGTCGTTGTCTAACGCAACTCTTGCCATCGGTAGAGGCAGTGTAACCAAACTCGGATTGACATTCGCAAACGCAGTTCGCTGGAAATTTTGTCTTGGAATTCATTGAGAAGGGTTTACCTGTACTCTTACAAACACATGCAGCATTACCGTCGCAGCCAGTGTTAATATCACAGATTTGGCCTTGGTATGGTTTTGTCTTGGGAGCGATGGGCTTCAAGGGTTCCGGTGCTGTGGCTGGAAGGATAATCTCTCTCTCTCTCTCTCTCTCTCTCTCTCTCTCTCTCTCTCTCTCTCTCTCTCTTTCTCTCTCGCTCCCGACTCACTCATAACACAACAGAACCCAGTCTGCGGCTCACAATAACCATCATTCGGGCAAGGCATCTCACGGCCACCTCTTATTTGACACATGATCGGTTTGCCTGTGACAAAGTTGACCATAGTCTTGGCTTTCTTCGGGCACGTTCGTATTTCTGGAAAGAATATGTAAAAGCAGATGAAAGGACCTACTTGTACAGCAAACTCCATAGATGGGGTTGCAAATGTGAGTTGATGAGCATTGATTGGTCAGGTCACAGGTGGATAGAGTCCCGTCTTGGCGAAGGATCACGGCTCCACCGCCGGGGCAGTATTCTGAAATGTCAGTGAAGAAGAAATGAATATTCAAATTATCCAAACGATTCAATATCATTTTGGTTACAGTGTACGCTAAAGATAGCAGCCTTTAACAGGTTTAGACTAATGCTTTCAAAGTTGGATTTTTATTGAAAAATATTAAAATTCAGATTCTTGTGTTCCAACGATGCCGGTTGCTTCCAGAATCGAAAGTTCTAAAGTTCAGTGTCCATTACTTCAGAACTCCTTATTTGATAAATTTTTAATATTGGCTACATCATTCCAGAAAGTTTGATGAACCAGACTTTAAAGTACTTTTGACTTCAGTTTCATAGGGTTCTGCAACTTTAACAAAGACACGCAGTATGTAAACCATACTGATAGTGTGACTTCAAAGTTTCCAAAACATTAAATCACTGCTTGATGAGTCAATATCAGTCACATCATTTGAGCTCGATATGGATGAAATCATCGAAAGATACAATTTTCAACTGTAGTATGGTGTGGAGCAACGGGGAAAACATTATTAGTGCCCATTAGAGATACAAGTTTTGTACCCTTTCGGCTCAACATGACTCCTCACCAGATCCATCCATTGACTTTTCATTATCCATCTTGAAGCATCCACTCTTGCGTCGACCATTCACGATTCCGGGTCTGCATTGTTCATCCTGAAGGGATTTGGAGTGTTTCCCAACAATGAAATCAATCTTACCGGTTCACAATTAAAGTCAGCACTGCAGGCATCCCTTCGACACTTTCCTTCATTACAGAACAGTCCCCGAGTACAGTCGTAACGATTGGAACATTCTTGTGCTGTAAAAACAGTAGTGTGCTCGAGTTCTTAGATTCCAAATGATGGTTCTGTTTTTAAAACAATGAAAAGTATGACAGAAAGCTTACAACATTGATTTTTCATTCTAAAATAATTTCGACATCATAAGAATGAAAACTTGGTGGCTTTATTTTATTCGGACACTCAGTACCTGCGTTTTGACTAGAGTTTTCTAAAACAATCAGATTTTTCTCTTGATAAATCTCACAATGTCCAGAAATATTGCAGGCCAAAATAATTTGGTGACTTCATTCTATCGGGACACTACAATAAACTTAACCAACCTGCTGTAGCGACATAGAGTATCGCGACAAGAATAAGTCGCAACATCATGGTTGTACGAAAAATCTCGATTTAGAAGCCAGAAGAGACTATTTATCGTTGACCAGAGGGCACTCCCAATCGCTGTTGATTCAGTGTTTTCTATTTGAACAGATTTTGCCTGGAGCTGACAAAAAAGCAGACTGTACTAATCGGGGTGTACTATGCGGGAATTTGCAATTTTCTAAAGTCAAATTGAATTTAAATGTAGTTATATCGAATTCGTATAGTCAGACCCATATCTAGAACAAGATGTGCGTGGGTGAAGATGTATACGGTACCGGTAAAAAGTCATTTCCAGGTACTGTGAATGCAAGGTTAAATTATTTTCAAGGCACTTCGATATCCGACAGTCAAACTACATATGTATGTCGAAAAATTGGTCAGTCACATATTTTTCACCCTTATTCTATGCGTCACTTATAATGATACTAGATATAAAAATGCTTACAAACTTTTAGTCAACAAAAATCACAGAAAAATGACAGATTTCCAAATTTGGTAGGTTCTGGCCCCACTTTGTCAAGATTCTAAGCCTTCATTCAGAAGTTAGATAAAACTGAGAAAAACGAAGTATGAAAACGGCATTGTTTTAATGAGTTTTAATGCATCCAGAGCTTTTTCAGAAGAATAACAGAATTTCAGAGATAACTCAGTTTTTCTCATTCAACACGATATTTTCATTGATTCTTATCTTCAGTCTCTAACAAATAGAAACTTCAGGGAAACTCGAAGTTAATCTCATTTTCAACTTTTGCAACAACCCTTGTAATCTTACTCAAAAACAACGCTCAACTAAATTGAAGAAGTTTCGAATTTCTTTCTGATCTCAGATTTGAATAGAAAAGATGACTGTCTATTTCTCTTCATCGTGTCAGTGTCTTATTTTTAGCTGTCCGTGTCTCCGAATAGAGCCAAATATCTTGTTCATCGTTAGTCTACGACTCTTCTTCGAGCGCACTGTCTCATTTTTCTCTCGATTGTTTCTCTGAGCTCTCTCTTCTTCGAAGCTTATTTTTCTTACTGTACCTTTCTGTTTTGTTTTTTTCTGCTTCTTCTATGAATTGATACTATCCATCTCTCTACAGTATGCGTATCTTGTCTGACTACACTGTCTAATCATTCAGTTGAACACAGTTTCTCGCTCTAATCTGTCTGCGTCTCTCATAAAAACACATTCACTTGCTCTCACATGTCTATCTCTCGTATAAAAATACACTCTCTCCTTACAATCTAAAAACAAGGTTGTTTTTATTGAGAATTCGTCTGAATCCA